>OX424576.1:62642761-62980261 GCA_949152435.1 Gastracanthus pulcherrimus
AATTTAGAACACTTGTTTATTCGGTCAGCTCGTTTTATACATTTTTTACATATTTATTTATTTACTTTTTGTACATAATGCTTGTAAAATTATTCTTCAAATTATTTAAAAGATAAGATATTTTACAATCTATGTGAATAATACTGTTTTTATTGAACGGAATTTCGATGGTGTATTTTATAAAAATAAGTATGTTACACATCTATATTTCATGATAATATTTTTCCAATTTTCTGTATTTGTTCAAAGATGTATAATAACCCAGTTGCAGATTGAAAGGCGAATAAGTCGATTTCTGACACCCTTTTATTGGACTATTATAAACTATTATAAAAACGTTATTTTACTATTTAGAATATTATAATTTTAATAGAAAATTCGTTATTTCCTACCTACAACCATTGAGGGCGAGATTTTAAAGCGGTAAGTTGAAAAATACATAAAACTACCACTTTTGTCCGCCATATTGGATCTACCATTTTGAATTTTATAAATCTAATGACAAATCCGATACTGGAAGTCCAAAAATCTTTACGCACAAAATTTCAAAGCGATTGGTTAAATAACATCAAACTTATCACACATCTGTTTGACATATTGGATCCGTCATTTTGAATTCTAAAAATCTAATATCATCTTTGTAATCATAAAGAACAAAATATAGGAAATGTAGGCAATGTTAATATTAGAACATATGCTGAAGCCCCGTGCCATATCAAACCGCAACAGAAACGTACGCCAAAAATTGTTGTCATAATAATTAAAAAAGAAGCAAAAGCAGACATCAAAGAATATGTAACCCATTATTTATCAAAGGACAAAACAATTCAAACAAAGCAGATTACTCAAAAATCACAGATGAACTGATCATAAATTGCATGAGTGAAGAAAGTGATATAGCAGCAGAGAAATATCTAAACGAAATTGTCTTTATCCTTATTCAAAATCAAATTCAAATTTATTAACCAGAAAAAGATTTACATACAAAATGACAAAATGATGTAAATCCCTACAGAGGTAAACTAGTTACCTACGCGCAAGTCCGGCACATAAAACTAAAATAACATAAAATACTTAAAACTTAACTTACTTACTTGAAACTAACTTAAAAATTAAACTAGTATAGTATAAACTGTAAACTAAACTAGTAACGTTGTAACATGTAGTTTACTTATCTAATAACAAAAATAGTGTTTGTATACACATATATTTACCGTATTTGCACTTCAGATAATTCGGATATCTTTTATCCACATTTTTAGTTTGTTTTTTGGTGACTTTTTATCTAGTTCTAGTGTTTTTAGATCATTTGGTAATTTATTGAAAGTTGTTATTGCTTTAGTTTAACTATTTTTATTGCTGACCTTGTTTTTATTTCTGGGAATAAATAAGTTTTTTTTCCGAGTGATATTGCTTGATTTAATGAATTGACTTTTTAGATTAGGGTAATGATATATTAGTGTTTTAATAGCAAATAGTTGTTCCAAGTTCAGTAGATTATCATGGATGGTGAAATAATTCTAATTAACAATTTTGAGTATTCTTCTCTACAGATTTTGCAATAAATCAAGGTTATTTTTATAAGCACCTCCCTAAGCAATTATTCCATAATTTATCAAACTATGAAAAAAGGCATAGTATATCATTCTCATCATTTCAGTTGACATAAATTTGGCGATCTTATAGAATATATATATATATATATATATATATATATATATATATATATATATATATATATATATGTATATATATATATACTAAATATTTGGTTCTCTGTATGATGTATTGAATGTGCTTATCCCATTTTAAGTTATAATCAAAAATGATTCGTAAGTACTTGCAACTTTCGACTCTGTTTAAATTTTAATTTTTAATTTTTAAATCTAAACTTTATCAATCTTCATAATTAAAACCGACGAACAATTGAATCCAAAAATAAAAGTATTAGGTTTTGATAACACACTGAAAATGAATCTTAAGGATATAGAGCACGACATAAATAGTAGAAATTTTAAAGAGTTTGATAATCAATGTCAAGCGTTACATACGTATAAAAACGAACGAAATAATTTGGATAGTGTGATAATGGAAGTGACTACTGAGATCTACAAGCATATTAGAGAAATTAAAGATAGAGTTTTTTTCGGATACCAACGCTACAGAGTATATGACATGATAAATGTTAAACCATATTACAATTGTGGCAGATTTGGTTATAGTGGTGCCAGGTGTGAAAATGAAGCAGTATGTTAAAAGTGTGCAGGATCACATGCGACTATGAACTGCAAAAGTTAAAATAAGAAATGTCCTAATTCTAATTACAGTAATACAAAGTACAATAATAAATATGATATCAACCACGAGGCAAATGACATTGACCAGTGTATGATTTTGAAATTTAAGGTAAGAAGATATATAGACGCAACATACTACCCAATTAATCCCTCTTTATCATACTGCAATAAAATAGGAAATCTGCAATATGAACGAAAGGTAAAGGAATCAACGATACAACGTGAAGTGACTTCAGATATAATCAACAGCCCATCTAGAATAATAGAAAATAATTTTGATTTTGTTGAAAATATACAAAAGGAACTAATTCAACAAGAAATAAATTATCAAGACATTAAAACACTCAATAAAGATCTAAATTATAGAGATAATATGATATTATATGTAAACATAAGAAGCTTAAATGAGAATTATTCAAAACTAGAGATACTTATTGAGAGTTTAAAGAAAAAACCATTAGTTATAATTTGTGCAGAGACATGGAATCAGGAACATTATTTATATTATAGATTATCGGGTTATAATAATACATTATGCAATAAGGGACTAAAGTCGTAAATTATCCCCGCGGTCGACTTTACTCTCGTCTTGCATATATAACTTTATTCGTGACTTAACTGTGTAGCCACTTTGATGACTCAAAAAGCGGGACCACTCATCCATTGTTAATTAATACAAACTAAAATTTCAAAATTTTAAAGTTTTTCCAAATATAGAGTATCTTCAAAATATAATAAAATACTTTATTCCCTCAAATGCGGGATTAAAATATATGACGGAATAAAAAGCTACTTTAGTTTCGCTTTGCAGATCAATAAAGTGGTGATTATAGTTAAGTCGTGAATAAAATGTATTATAATGATAGTTGTATTAACAAATCAGATGATGTAGTTTTATATGTAAAAGAAAATATATATGAAAATACTGAGGTAATAGATATTGGTCAATTCAAAATTATAAACACTTATATAAAAATAGATAATGACAGTAAAATTGAAATATCTGCATTGTACAGATCTCATGACATAACAAAACTCAAATTTATTGATAATTTAAAAGAGTACTTAGTTAAGAAAAAGAATATTAAAAATCATCTTATAATAGGTGATTTTAACATTAATATTTCAAAAAATAACTGTGTTACCAAGAATTTTTAAATAATGTATTAGATAAAGGTTATACACGTAGCTTTCAAGATATAACTAGACCATCTAATAGCACCTTAGGAGGATCAGGCATTGATAACATTTTTATACAGAATAAATCCTTTGAAACCAAAACGCTTTATTTAATAAATACTATTACTGATCATTATCCATCGTTTAACCCTTTCAGTCACGCAATTCAATTCATTTGGTTATGGAAGTGCAAATATATGTTTCCAATGTATTTTTGAACGAAGAATCCAAATCAAGTGTCAAAAATTGAATAAATATAAAAACAACCCCTCAAATGGGGTGAAAACCACCCTTATAGTCATAAAATTCAATCCGTTTGTTATGGAAGTGCAATATATGTTTCCAATTTATTTTTGAAAAAGATTTAGAAAATAAAAAAAAAATTATAAAAAAAAAAAGAAAAAAAAACGAAAAAAAAAATAAAAAAGAAAAAAAGAAAAAAGAGAAAAAGAAAAAAAAAAAGAAAAAAAGAAAAAAAGAAAAACAAAAAAAAAAGAAAAAAACATAACTCTGCCACAGACGGTCCCAAGCCCGTGTTCTAATGAGGAGGGGGTTTTTTTACTTTCATAACCAAACGAATTCAATTTCATGACTAAAAGGGTGGTTTTCACCCCATTTGAAGGGTTGTTTTTATATTTATAAAATTATTGATATCAGATTCGTATTCTACGATCAAAAATACATAGAAAACGTATATTTGTACTGCGATAACAATAGAAATCAAATTTTGTGACTAAAAACAATAGGGAGCCGATATATCGGCTTCTGTGACTGAAAGGGTTAAGACTATAAATAAAGTAGAAAACAAAAAATAAATGAAGAAAATAAGTAGTATAAATTACGGAAATCTCAGTATATTAGCTAGAATGAATAATTGGAATAAAATTATATCAATGCAAGGTCCAAATGAGACTGCAAAAGTATTAATAGATGCCATAAACAATTGCATAACTAGGACCAAATTTAATAAGAAAACAAAAGATAATAATTCAAATACTCCGAGAACAATATGGATTACCAAAGCAATAATAAGTTCTTGTGAAAAGAAATAACTTTTATACAGAATGTGGAAATTACAACTCAATAATGATCAACTAAAAGAAGATTATAAAAAAATGTAATAGTCTTAGATAAAGTTATAAAGGGTGCGAAATATAGATATGAGAAAAAAATTATTGAAGAAAATATTATGGAAAAACTTATGGAAAATTATTAACTCTAAATTGGAGAAAAAAGTATAAGAATTAAATAATAACTGTTATGTATGATGAAAATAATCATAAAGTTGTAAATCCAAAGGAAATAGCTGAATCAATGAATAAGTATTTCTGTCATATAGGAACTAAATTGAGAGATAAAATAGAAAAACCGACAAATCTAGAAAATAAAATACCAAATATGAACTTACATACAATATTTGTAAGACCTACTGATAGAACTGAAATTATACAGATAATCAATGATGTTCGCGCGCTAGCTGGCCAAAACGCAAGAATTTAATTTTAGCATGAAATTTGCTTATAATTGGTCGCGGTAATAATAGCGTCGTGCGAAAGTGCAGCTAAGGGCACTTAACGATAGCCCGTAACACGTGTGGTTGGTGAAAGGATGCGAATTCTGAGGGAAAGTAAATATGATTTCACTGATTTTAATGTAGAAAATCACAGTATAAAACTGAGCATTAATACTCTCAAAAATACTATATACATATTGTCTTAATGTGTAATTGTTAGTTTGTAAGAAAAAACTTAACACGAGGTCGCGAGAACAGGCGTCGCGATGCGCGTGAAAGCTCCGAGGTGGCAATAGATGTGGTCTGGCCGGAAGAGATCAAACTCAGCGAGAACGATTAGTTTTGTTTCAGGCAGGTGGAAAGTGGGAGAAAGCGCGCACATGTGTCCTTTCTGGCAAGAAATCATGCAAGCGAGCGCTTCAGATCTTGCGAGAAAGAGAAACAGAGTGCGCGCGAAAATGTGAAATATTATTGGGCCGCTATATACAAATCTGAAAATAGGCTGTATGTTAAAATGTATAAACCGATATCATTAATCTCTAATTTTGCAAAAATTCTGAAGAGGATTATATATACTAGGTTAATAGACTTTACTCAAAAGAATAAAATACTAGCCAAAAATCAATTTGGTTTTATCAAAAATAAAAGTACTAAATGCAAATTAGTCAGTAGAATATATGAAAAGCTTGCTAAAAGTAAACCGATTGTGATAGTATTCTTAGATTTGGTTAAAGCATTCGACAGTGTTGATCACAAGATACTATTAGACAAGTTATATCAGTATGGAGTTAGACGAAAACCACATACGCTACTAGCTAATTATTTGACCAATAGACAACAGATTGTAAGGATAGGAGAAAGCGTGAATGAATATAACATAATATCTACTGGAGTTCGCAAAGAACGATTTTGGGACGATTGTTATTTATCCTGTACATAAACGATATGTTAACAGACATATCAGATGACTCAATATTATATTATGCGGATGATACTGCAGTTGTAGCGACACGTGAGTCATGGTTTGAAGTTGAAATTAAAATGAACAAATATCTAGACAAAATAAGTAAATGACTATCATTAAATAAATTATCACTAAACGTAGAAAAAACTGTGTACATGACATTTGGGAACTACTGTGATAGTGTTCCTAAAAGTATCAATATCAAGATTAACAGTCGAAGATTGAACAGGGTTGATAGTTGAAAATATCTGGGAATTATCTTTGGCTACATTATAAAATGGAATAAACACACTGAATACATTTACAAAAAAAAACAAAATATTTAGTATTCATATTCTATACATTATCAAAAATCATGGAAACTGAATCTTTAAAAACGATTTATTACTCGTTTCTTCACAGTCTTCTAAGCTATGGAATATTTGCATGGGGTGGAGCGTAAGAAAAATTCCTTTATATATTACAGAGACTACAAATTAGATTACTGAAAATAATAAACAAAAACAAATTCTGGATAAATAACTATCCTATGAACATAGAGCAATTATTTTCTTTTGAATCTTTACTGTATAACTACCTTGATCTCGGAGATAGTTTTAATAACGAGAAATAAAAGCATTCAATTACCCAAATTTAATGAAACTATTAGTAATAAAAACTATAATATTATTGCTATTAGAATATTTAATAATCTACCAAGACTTCATGTAGTAAGAAGAGTACAATAAGAAAAAAATTAAAAGAATGGATAAGTGCTAATATATGAAAGTTAAAATAGTATTATTATAAGGTATGGCTAAATCAAGGTAATTCTATAACTTGTTATCGTGTGAGTAAATATATAATAATTTTTTAAAAGTTTAAAAAATTTTGTACGAAATTATTATATTGGTTTTAAGTACTTAGTAGTTGTAGTATTTGTTTATAGTTAGTTTATATTTGGGAAATAAGATTATATACTGGACCTATTATAGGATGTTAATTTGTTCGGCGATTCGAATAAAGGACATGTATTGCTGGTAAATGAATAACTAAATAATTAATCAGTTAATAAAAATTTAATAATTTGATGTTAATCTTAAGAGTGCCAAAATAGGGTATTTGGAGACCACAGGTTTATTTTCATTAAATAATAAGTGAATAAATAAAAATGTGTTTCGAAAAGTTTTTGAAGTCAGTGATTTCGAATCTGAAGTCAAATTAAATGCGACGGATATAACGACGTAAAGTGATTAAAGCGAAAGTTACATATAGATGGTCAAAAAATTAATTATTTTTGCTTTGATACATACCTATTCATGTGGAAAAGATATTCCCAAAGTTATAGCTGAATATTGGACGTTTACAAAAAGCTTGAGGCAAGTTAAATGTATTCGCTTTGTATTGCGGGATTTTTTCGATATTTATTGGAAACGTCGAGAAGATGATGGACTTTCGGCTCCAAAATCTTAAGAAATTGTTGTGCTATCAATTCTGGATGAATAAACCGATCCTGGCAACTTTTAAACATCTGTGTTCGACAAATATAAATGTGAATCACGAGAACTGTCCTCCAGGTGCTAAGAGCTCGTGTGAATGGCGTGTTGGTGACACCAAAGAAGAAAGTTTCGATTCCATGCTGATGTACAGAAGTGTGTAATACCCATTAATGAGGATTGGTCGAATGATGATTTTCTACATAAAGGTATGGGCGACCATACTCAAAATCCAAATGGAAGCTTGGCAGCACTGTTTGGATAAACGCCGACTTGACAACTATCAAAATCGCTGCATATATAGCTGCTGATTTTTTCAATGAAGGATATATTACTATCCTCAAAATAATGGAACTTCTGAATTGAGAATAGAAAGGCAGTGCAAAAATTATGGTCACGTATACGATGCGATGCGGCTTCAGCGGCAAGAGCAATACCGCTGTAGCAGCACCAAAATGGCTTAAACTGCTTGAAAAGTCAAGCACATCAAACACAGTTCTTTGAAGAGTGTGAAGGTATGTTGCTAGTACAGAACTAAAGTACTTACACAGTACTGCAAGTATCCGAATACTTAGAATTTCTACTACTGGAAACTTTAAACGCGTTTTGCCCAAAGCGACTTCTTTCAAATTGGTTGAAAAGATAACTCGACATTTTGTCAACCCATCAACCAATTTTGTGGATGTACTTATACATAATTATATTAAATTCTTTATGAACTCCTTTTTTAAACAAGTATCTAAAAAGAATTCTTTGATATTACGTTTGAGAGTCACGAATGTTCGGTCTATTTAATTTTTAAAGAATTCGGTTGATTAATCAATATATGCATAGAACGGCACTTTTGTCATAGTTTACTATATAGCTTTAAACATGTCAGCTTACTTATTTAGGCACACAAAGCGCTCTTGAATACTGGACTTATGCTAGTAAATTTTATAAAAGAAAATTATATTAGGAATCTAAATCTGGATCTCAAGATTATCAGTCCTTTATTTTACAGCTGCGGCATTTTATTTGTTATGCATTAAAGTGAAAGTGTATGTATCCTAATATTAGATCAAATTGTGCCTATATAAATATAATTGTATGCCGTACTGTGTTTAACTATGCCACAAAAATATATTTATAGTACGTAATTAAATTGAAGAAATAAATATTTCAATTAATGACTTCTTTATTACGTACCATTAATGTAAAGAATATTTTTTTAATTATTGTTATTGTGAAAGCATAAAGATCCTCAATAAAACTTGTTTTTTTTAAAGAATATAACTGAGAAAGTATTTGTGATTATTCATACTTTTTTAACAATTTAACATAATTTTTATAAAGTATGTATAAAGAAAACTTATTCCATTTTAGCACTAAAAGTATTCTTGAGAGAAGACATTCGTGAATTCATCAAGTTTATTAGAATTTAACGAACATTATTTAAACGTGAACTCTTTTAACTCTTTATAATTATTTAAAGAATACTTCTGGAATTCATTTTATTAAGACATATAAAGATTCTTCATAAATTTTATGTTACCAAGAATACGTTATTAATACTTTTCGATTACTTGAAAAATTCATATTTGTGGATATTCGTGGGTTCATAAAGAATTTTTTTTTCTTTTAAGGTATACTTATTTGACATATTATAAACATTTTATTGCAAAATGAAAGCTTACAGTTTTTTTAGAAAAATCATATAATTTTCTTATGTCCCAAAAAAATGTATTTCATTCGCGTTTACTGCAGATCGTGGTTCACCTGATTTTTTTTGTTCAAACCATCTTAACAGATGCTAGGTCTTCGCTGATTCATGACCTCGACAAGGGAGCCGCTATGCACAAGCATTGTATACCTATATATATAAGTATATATATATATATATATATATATATATATATATATATATATATATATATATATATATATATGGGTCAATCCATGCCAAAACGCACACGGCTCTGCCCAAAAATGGTAAAGACTTAGAAAAACTTGTATAGGGTCAAAATTTAGGGTTTTTTATGTAGAATCAATAGCTATGTGGCGCTTTTCAAAATTTTCAAAATAGCGGTCACAAAACCCGATTTTCTGACCAGTTTTTCGAAAATTTCTTTCAAAAACGCTCAAATAGGCATGATTACGGCCAGATTAAGGATCGTGACCATAAATTTATACGTTTTCGAGATCGTTGATTTTAAGTCTAAGGTCCGTTTAGCCCGATAAGCCCAAAATTTGTCGCTAACCTCAAAAAGTACTTCAAAAATGCTCATCGGGCATGATGACGGCCAGATGAAGAATCGTGACCATATATTTATACGTTTTTGGGGTCACTGATTTCAAATCCGAAGTCCGTTTAGTTCCATCCGCTAAAAATTTGTTTTTAACCTCAAAAAATACCTGACAAACGCTCAAATGGGCAGGTTGATGGCCAGAAATGGACGGTTATACTTTAAATCTCTACAACAACTTCCTTTTTATCACTTGAAAATTTTCTGATAATAATACTCTTGTTTCGTAGTGGAATAAAACAGTGATTGCTTGACATTTGTGGGACAGAAGGAGCCTCGTCAAATCGTCTTTTTAATCTTCTTTGAGTGTTGCTATGTATTACTTTTGAATAATAAAAGAACTTTATATTTTTTTATTGAATGGCATGCCCACTCATAAAGCTGCTTAGCTGTTAAAATGCTGTTAATTGCTGATGCTTGGAGGCTTGCGTACCTATCTCCTATTTTAAGAGTTGCACCAAGGCCATCTTGTGGGCCTTTTCCGAGAGCCGTCGCACAAAAATGCCATTCTGCTTTGATACCAAAATCATTTTCATGATTACATAAATTTTGGATATTAAATCGATTTTTAAAATGTTTTTTTGCTCCATCAGAAAAGTAGATAACCTTTGTAACTTTGTGTTGTTTCTTTAGGTAATCAATTATCATCGAATTACACACATACACCGCTGCAGAGTCATGAGTATTTGATTCAGAAATCACGATTATATTTCCATGTTTTAATTCACCTTCATCTCGATAATAATAACCTACAGTATATACTGTGGCTTGATTATTATTATAGTGAAAAGCTTGAGCTGCTTTTTGAACAACGAAAGAAAAATTCTCCGAATAATCTGGTAGCACAAGAATTTCTCCTGGCTTTAAGTTTCCCTTCAATTGCTTAAAATATTCTGATTGTTGTTTGTTAATATAATCATGAGGTTTTAATGATTTTAACCGATGACCAAGAAGTTCGAGGAAATTTTCAGTAGTCGTGTTTGATGTAATCATAGTTCTTCTATCTGTCGAATGCCAAGAGCTAAAAGTTATATCCTTTACGTCTGCTTTTTCCAAACCTGATTCAAGCTGGGATCTGAGCTTATCGTAATTAGGGCAGTTTTTGCATTCGTTAAGAAAACATTCTCTATTTGAGTTACGACATACCATGAGATTAAGACAATCGGTATAGTTTTTTAATGGGAATTCCGATTTAGCCATCAGGTCAGATAAATTGATGGCATCGAGCAAAAGCTTGACATTCTCATGAATCACACATACGCAAACAATATGAGTACCATTACTTCCGGGTAAAACACAATTTTGAGGTCGTATTTGGCAAAACTTTGAAAGACATATAGTAGTATCTGGATGCTCTCCACAGAATTTGAAATATAATTCTTTTAAGCTAAACAATGTCAGTCTCTTCTGTTTGAGGACTTTTTCTCCATCAATCTCAACAAATTTTTTATTTCTATATCCTGGGAGAATTCTGCTGTTAGAATCATATTCATAGAATTGTTTCACTCTATTAACCGTAGTTTGTGGCAGCGATTTACCTATTTTTGGGGGTGGTCTAGAAAAAGAGCCATTCGTGGCTTTTAATTCTTTAGCTTTTCTAATGGAGTAAGTCGTAGTATTGAATAGAGAAGAAATCTTCTCTATTGACCAGTTTGATGGCAGTATGTTTACAATAGCCATCCTGTCGGGATCGTGCTCTGACAACGATGAAAATTGTTCTCTTTAACCTTCGATGATTTCATGGAGGTTTTCCTCAGCATTTGAAGAAGTCGAACTGTCAAGATCTAATTGCACATTCTTCTATAGGCTATCTTCATTTGCACTGTAAGATACAGAAGTATTGTTCAAATTGTCATTCACATCTTCATTATGAGTATCATAACTAGTATATGATATTTTCCTACATCCATTGCAAATCATATTCTCTGCAGAAGCAAGCCCGAAATGTCTGGAAAGCCTAGCTGGTAGTGGTCGTAATGATTTGCCTATGTGAGCTACCAATTTGAACGGATTACAACAGCGATCTGTTCGAAAAGACTTCTTCCTTTTTGAAGTCATGATCATGGAAAGCTAGCTGAAAGTCAATGCAAATACTGTGTTTATATGCGTGTGAGAACTATACGTCTATATGTACGAGTGCGTATTTATAGCCTTCAAAATAATCTCTGGTATAATTTTATGATCATCAATGCTATATTGATTATATTTATCCGTTAACCCGCCACTCAAACGTCATCTCTAACACGGAAAATATGACAACCCAAGATGCAAGCAAACCACGAATCAGTAAAAAACGCTACCAACCGCTTCCTGTAAAAGATTCCTTGACAATTTACCAATTATCACTGCTTCACTGATTATATTTTTTCGTTAACCCACTCAAACGTGATTTCTGTCTGTCGTATACTGTCCATCTGACGAATAGGACAACCATGATAACATCGAACACAACTACTAAAAATTTTATTTAACTTCTTGGTCATTGGTTAAAATCATTAAATCCTCAAGATTATATTAACGAACAACAATCAGAATATTTCAAGCAATTAAAGGTAAGCTTAAAGCTTAGAGGAATATTTGTGCCACCAGATTATTCAGAAAATGTTGTCCTTATGACTCACCGCTGATGAGCCATAAGTATTGACAGGCAGAAATCACGTTTGAGTGGGTTAACGAAAAAATATAATCAGTGAAGCAGTGATAATTGGTAAATTGTCAAGGAATCTTTCAAAGGAAGCGGTTGGTAGCGTTTTTTACTGCTTCGTGGTTTGCTTGCATTTTGGGTTGTCATATTTTCCGTGTTAGAGATCACATTTGAGTGGCGGGCTAACGGATAAATATAATCAATATAGCATTGATGATCGTAAAATTATACCAGAGATTATTTTGAAGGCTATAAATACACACTCGTACATATAGACGTATAGTTCTCACACGCATATAAACACAGTATTTGCATTGACTTTCAGCTAGCTTTCCATGATCATGACTGAGCAAGAAATACAGTTAGATTGTCATTCTAGGACTTATGAAGGTAGTTTCGTACTATAAAAGGCATCTTCATTAATTTTTTGGTGTTGAGCCGAATGATCGAACCCATTACTAATGGTGCTAAATCGGCATTTTAATAAAATTTTAGCATAATTTGACTGTTATTTTTATTTGTAGCAAGAAATACAGCTTGATTGCAGTTGTGGGAGTTGCACAGGTACTTTTGTACTTAAAAGAGGCGTCTCCATGCTTTTTTTGCTAGTCAACCGAGTGATCAAACTATCCTTTTTCAACTTTTGAGTTTTTAAATGGACTAAGTCCATGCAGTGATGGGTCACATGACCTTGAAAATATTTTTCTTGAAAAATTCTGAATATTTGCATAAAAAAGTGCAGATTCAATTTTTACGTAAAATGCACTCCTGTTGAGCTAAAAATCAGAAAAAACAGCTACAAAATGCAAAAAATGCTAAAAATACTGTCTTTGACCCACTGTAACTCGAACATACTTGGTCAAAAATTCTGAAAAAATTCACAGACACTTATAAGAACCCTATATATGTGCTAAAATTTGTTAGAGAAAAATAATTTTTTTTGTCTTCTATTTCATAGGGAATTGCCCGTATATAGGTGTATATATATACAAATATATATATCCGTGACACGATTCACGTCAACCGGATCATCAGTGCACCCAAAATTTGGGTTAACCTATCAAGAGGTTTGAGATATCAAAATGTTCGTCTGGTCAAGAACTTTCAAAAAATTTCTGGCCTTTTATAAAATCCAATATGGCGCATAAAATATGGCGCCTGAAACCCACGTTCTCATAGCACATTCAACAAAAACGATAATAAAAATGTTCTAATTTGTGATAAATATACCCCCAAAAAGCATGTAAAACTCATTCTGGGCCTTTTCATTGAGAATGCTGAAGGAATTACAAATTCAAAAATGGTTAATCCAAAATGGCGGACATTATACCACCACCGAACCCGTTGTATCGCAACAAATGATTTTAGATCAAATTCAAGTATCGATCTGGGGGCTTTCGGGGCCGCTGAACCTTATTTTAACCTCGAAATTTCTATATTCAAAGTGGCGAATCCAATATGGCGGACATTACCCCCATTTAACTCATTTTGCCACAACAAATGATTTAAGATCAGTTTAATGTAGCGATATCGGGGTTTTCGAGGTTTTTAAATCTTATTATCACATCGAGAATTTAAAATCTACCACCTAACCCGTTTTCGATATTTTGAACCTCAGACAGGCGATTCAAAACTCAATAAATGGGGGGAAAGCGATATGTGTAGGCTTAATACCCGTTTACACAGTTAGTGAGCAAGTCCATCAGTGGCATTTTTCATAGGCGACATTTTCTTCAACAGTCCTTTTCAGGATAGTTGGTCTGCGAGTACATCAGCGATTTTCTTCATCGGCGACTTTTCTTCAACAGCCCTTTTCAGGATAGTTGGTAAGCAAGTCAATCAGCGGCTTTCTTCATCGGTGACTTTTCTTCAACAGTCCTTCTCAGAATAGTTGGTGAGCAAGTCAATCAGCAGTTTTCTTCATCGGCGACTTTCCCCCAACAGTTCTTTTCAGGATAGTTGGTGAGCAAGTCGACCAACGGCTTTCTTCATCGGCGACTTTTTCTCTAACAGTCCTATTCAGGATAGTTGGTGAGCAAGGCAATCAGCGGCTTTCATCATCGGCGACTTTTTCTCCAACAGTCCTTTTCAGGATAATTGGTGAGCAAGTCAATCAGCAGCTTTCTTCATCGGCGACTTTTTCTCCAACAGTCCTTTTCAGGATAATTGGTGAGCAAGTCAATCAGCGGCTTTCTTCATCGGTGATTTTCCTCCAACAGTCTTTTTCAGGATAGTTGGTGAGCAAGTCAATCATCGGCTTTCATTATCGGCAACTTTTTCTCCAACAGTTCTTTTAAGGACAGTTGGTGAGCAAGTCAATCACCGGCTTTATTCATCGGTGACTTTTCTCCAACAGTCCTTTTCAGGTTAGTTGGTGAGCAAGTCAATCAGCGGCTTTCTTCATCGGCGACTTTTTCTCTAACAGTCCTCTTCAGGATAGTTGGTGAGCAAATCAATCAGCGGCTTTCTTCATCGGCGACTTTTTCTCTAACAGTCCTTTTCAGGATAGTTGGTGAGCAAGTCAATCAGCGGCTTTCTTCATCGGCGACTTTTTCTCTAACAGTCCTTTTCAGGATAGTTGGTGAGCAAGTCAATCAACGGCTTCCTTCATCGGCGACTTTTTCTCTAACAGTCCTTTTCAGGATAGTTGGCGAGCAAGTCAATCAGCGGCTTTCTTCATCGGCGACTTTTTCTCTAACAGTCGTCTTCAGGATAGTTGGCGAGCAAGTCAATCAGCGGCTTTCTTCATCGGCGACTTTTTCTCCAACAGTCCTTTTCAGGATAATTGGTGAGCAAGTCAATCAGCGGCTTTCTTCATCGGTAATTTTTCTCCAACAGTCCTTTTCAGGATAATTGGTTAGCAAGTCAATCAGCGGCTTTCATCATCGGCGACTTTTTCTCCAACAGTCCTTTTCAGGATAATTGGTGAGCAAGTCAATCAGCGGCTTTCTTAATCGGTAATTTTTCTCCAACAGTCTTTTTCAGGATAGTTGGTGAGCGAGTCAATCATCGGCTTTCATCATGGGCGACTTTTTCTCCAACAGTCCTTTTCAGGATAGTTGGTGAGCAAGTCAATCAGCAGCTTTCATTATCGGCGACTTTTTCTCCAACAGTTCTTTTAAGGATAGTTGGTGAGTAAGTCAATCAGCGGCTTTATTCATCGGTGACTTTTCTCCAACAGTCCTTTTCAGGTTAGTTGTTGAGCAAGTCAATCAGCGGCTTTCTTCATCGACGACTTTTTCTCTAACAGTCCTCTTCAGGATAGTTGGTGAGCAAGTCAATCAGCGGCTTTCTTCATCGGCGAGTTTTTCTCAAACAGTATTTTTCAGGATAGTTGGTGAGCAAGTCAATCAGCGGCTTTCGTCATCGGCGACTTTTTCTCTAACAGTCCTTTTCAGGATAGTTGGTGAGCAAGTCAATCAACGGCTTCCTTCATCGGCGACTTTTTCTCTAACAGTCCTTTTCAGGATAGTTGGCGAGCAAGTCAATCAGCGGCTTTCTTCATCGGCGACTTTTTCTCTAACAGTCGTCTTCAGGATAGTTGGTGAGCGAGTTAATCATCGGCTTTCATCATGGGCGACTTTTTCTCTAACAGTCCTTTTCAGGATAGTTGGTGAGCAAGTCAATCAGCGGCTTTATTCATCGGCGACTTTTCTCCAACAGTCCTTTTGAGATTAGTTGGTGAGCAAGTCAATCAGCGGCTTTCTTCATCGGCGACTTTTTCTCTAACAGTCCTCTTCAGGATAGTTCGTGAGCAAGTCAGTCAGCGGCTTTCTTCATCGGCGACTTTTTCTCAAACAGTCCTTTTCAGGATAGTTGATGAGCAAGTCAATCAGCAGCTTTCATTATCGGCGACCTTTCCTCCAACAGTTCTTTTAAGGATAGTTGGTGAGCAAGTCAATCAGCGGCTTTATTCATCGGTGACTTTTCTCCAACAGTCCTTTTCAGGATAATTGGTGAGCAAGTCAATCAGCGGCTTTCTTCATCGGTGATTTTCCTCCAACAGTCTTTTTCAGGATAGTTGGTGAGCAAGTCAATCATCGGCTTTCATTATCGGCAACTTTTTCTCCAACAGTTCTTTTAAGGATAGTTGGTGAGCAAGTCAATCACCGGCTTTATTCATCGGTGACTTTTCTCCAACAGTCCTTTTCAGGTTAGTTGGTGAGCAAGTCAATCAGCGGCTTTCTTCATCGGCGACTTTTTCTCTAACAGTCCTCTTCAGGATAGTTGGTGAGCAAATCAATCAGCGGCTTTCTTCATCGGCGACTTTTTCTCTAACAGTCCTTTTCAGGATAGTTGGTGAGCAAGTCAATCAGCGGCTTTCTTCATCGGCGACTTTTTCTCTAACAGTCCTTTTCAGGATAGTTGGTGAGCAAGTCAATCAGCGGCTTTCTTCATCGGCGACTTTTTCTCCAACAGTTATTTTCAGGATAGTTGGTGAGCAAGTCAATCAGCTGCTTTCTTCATCGGTGACTTTTTCTCCAACAGTCTTTTTCAGTATAATTGATGAGCAAGTCAATCAGCGGCTTTCATCATCGGCGACTTTTTCTCCAACAGTCCTTTTCAGGATAACTGGTGAGCAAGTCAATCAGCGGCTTTCTTCATCGGTGATTTTCCTCCAACAGTCTTTTTCAGGATAGTTGGTGAGCAAGTCAATCATCGGCTTTCATTATCGGCAACTTTTTCTGCAACAGTTCTTTTAAGGATAGTTGGTGAGCAAGTCAATCAGCGGCTTTATTCATCGGTGACTTTTCTCCAACAGTCCTTTTCAGGTTAGTTGGTGAGCAAGTCAATCAGCGGCTTTCTTCATCGGCGACTTTTACTCTAACAGTCCTCTTCAGGATAGTTGGTGAGCAAGTCAATCAGCGGCTTTCTTCATCGGCTACTTTTTCTCTAACAGTCCTTTTCAGGATAGTTGGTGAGCAAGTCAATCAGCGGCTTTCTTCATCGGCGACTTTTTCTCTAACAGTCCTTTTCAGGATAGTTGGTGAGCAAGTCATTCAGCGGCTTTCTTCATCGGTGACTTTTTCTCCAACAGTCTTTTTCAGGATAGTTGGTGAGCAAGTCAAACATCGGCTTTCATTATCGGCAACTTTTTCTCCAACAGTTCTTTTAAGGATAGTTGGTGAGCAAGTCAATCACCGGCTTTATTCATCGGTGACTTTTCTCCAACAGTCCTTTTCAGGTTAGTTGGTGAGCAAGTCAATCAGCGGCTTTCTTCATCGGCGACTTTTTCTCTAACAGTCCTCTTCAGGATAGTTGGTGAGCAAATCAATCAGCGGCTTTCTTCATCGGCGACTTTTTCTCTAACAGTCCTTTTCAGGATAGTTGGTGAGCAAGTCAATCAGCGGCTTTCTTCATCGGCGACTTTTTCTCTAACAGTCCTTTTCAGGATAGTTGGTGAGCAAGTCAATCAACGGCTTCCTTCATCGGCGACTTTTTCTCTAACAGTCCTTTTCAGGATAGTTGGCGAGCAAGTCAATCAGCGGCTTTCTTCATCGGCGACTTTTTCTCTAACAGTCGTCTTCAGGATAGTTGGCGAGCAAGTCAATCAGCGGCTTTCTTCATCGGCGACTTTTTCTCCAACAGTCCTTTTCAGGATAATTGGTGAGCAAGTCAATCAGCGGCTTTCTTCATCGGTAATTTTTCTCCAACAGTCCTTTTCAGGATAATTGGTTAGCAAGTCAATCAGCGGCTTTCATCATCGGCGACTTTTTCTCCAACAGTCCTTTTCAGGATAATTGGTGAGCAAGTCAATCAGCGGCTTTCTTAATCGGTAATTTTTCTCCAACAGTCTTTTTCAGGATAGTTGGTGAGCGAGTCAATCATCGGCTTTCATCATGGGCGACTTTTTCTCCAACAGTCCTTTTCAGGATAGTTGGTGAGCAAGTCAATCAGCAGCTTTCATTATCGGCGACTTTTTCTCCAACAGTTCTTTTAAGGATAGTTGGTGAGTAAGTCAATCAGCGGCTTTATTCATCGGTGACTTTTCTCCAACAGTCCTTTTCAGGTTAGTTGTTGAGCAAGTCAATCAGCGGCTTTCTTCATCGACGACTTTTTCTCTAACAGTCCTCTTCAGGATAGTTGGTGAGCAAGTCAATCAGCGGCTTTCTTCATCGGCGAGTTTTTCTCAAACAGTATTTTTCAGGATAGTTGGTGAGCAAGTCAATCAGCGGCTTTCGTCATCGGCGACTTTTTCTCTAACAGTCCTTTTCAGGATAGTTGGTGAGCAAGTCAATCAACGGCTTCCTTCATCGGCGACTTTTTCTCTAACAGTCCTTTTCAGGATAGTTGGCGAGCAAGTCAATCAGCGGCTTTCTTCATCGGCGACTTTTTCTCTAACAGTCGTCTTCAGGATAGTTGGTGAGCGAGTTAATCATCGGCTTTCATCATGGGCGACTTTTTCTCTAACAGTCCTTTTCAGGATAGTTGGTGAGCAAGTCAATCAGCGGCTTTATTCATCGGCGACTTTTCTCCAACAGTCCTTTTGAGATTAGTTGGTGAGCAAGTCAATCAGCGGCTTTCTTCATCGGCGACTTTTTCTCTAACAGTCCTCTTCAGGATAGTTCGTGAGCAAGTCAGTCAGCGGCTTTCTTCATCGGCGACTTTTTCTCAAACAGTCCTTTTCAGGATAGTTGATGAGCAAGTCAATCAGCAGCTTTCATTATCGGCGACCTTTCCTCCAACAGTTCTTTTAAGGATAGTTGGTGAGCAAGTCAATCAGCGGCTTTATTCATCGGTGACTTTTCTCCAACAGTCCTTTTCAGGATAATTGGTGAGCAAGTCAATCAGCGGCTTTCTTCATCGGTGATTTTCCTCCAACAGTCTTTTTCAGGATAGTTGGTGAGCAAGTCAATCATCGGCTTTCATTATCGGCAACTTTTTCTCCAACAGTTCTTTTAAGGATAGTTGGTGAGCAAGTCAATCACCGGCTTTATTCATCGGTGACTTTTCTCCAACAGTCCTTTTCAGGTTAGTTGGTGAGCAAGTCAATCAGCGGCTTTCTTCATCGGCGACTTTTTCTCTAACAGTCCTCTTCAGGATAGTTGGTGAGCAAATCAATCAGCGGCTTTCTTCATCGGCGACTTTTTCTCTAACAGTCCTTTTCAGGATAGTTGGTGAGCAAGTCAATCAGCGGCTTTCTTCATCGGCGACTTTTTCTCTAACAGTCCTTTTCAGGATAGTTGGTGAGCAAGTCAATCAGCGGCTTTCTTCATCGGCGACTTTTTCTCCAACAGTTATTTTCAGGATAGTTGGTGAGCAAGTCAATCAGCTGCTTTCTTCATCGGTGACTTTTTCTCCAACAGTCTTTTTCAGTATAATTGATGAGCAAGTCAATCAGCGGCTTTCATCATCGGCGACTTTTTCTCCAACAGTCCTTTTCAGGATAACTGGTGAGCAAGTCAATCAGCGGCTTTCTTCATCGGTGATTTTCCTCCAACAGTCTTTTTCAGGATAGTTGGTGAGCAAGTCAATCATCGGCTTTCATTATCGGCAACTTTTTCTGCAACAGTTCTTTTAAGGATAGTTGGTGAGCAAGTCAATCAGCGGCTTTATTCATCGGTGACTTTTCTCCAACAGTCCTTTTCAGGTTAGTTGGTGAGCAAGTCAATCAGCGGCTTTCTTCATCGGCGACTTATACTCTAACAGTCCTCTTCAGGATAGTTGGTGAGCAAGTCAATCAGCGGCTTTCTTCATCGGCTACTTTTTCTCTAACAGTCCTTTTCAGGATAGTTGGTGAGCAAGTCAATCAGCGGCTTTCTTCATCGGCGACTTTTTCTCTAACAGTCCTTTTCAGGATAGTTGGTGAGCAAGTCATTCAGCGGCTTTCTTCATCGGTGACTTTTTCTCCAACAGTCTTTTTCAGTATAATTGATGAGCAAGTCAATCAGCGGCTTTCATCATCGGCGACTTTTTCTCCAACAGTTCTTTTAAGGATAGTTGGTGAGCAAGTCAATCAGCGGCTTTAGTCATCGGTGACTTTTCTCCAACAGTCCTTTTCAGGTTAGTTGGTGAGCAAGTCAATCAGCGGCTTTCTTCATCGGTGATTTTTCTCCAACAGTCTTTTTCAGGATAGTTGGTGAGCGAGTCAATCATCGGCTTTCATCATGGGCGACTTTTGCTCCAACTGTCCTTTTCAGGATAGTTGGTGAGCCAGTCAATCAGCGGCTTTATTCATCGGCGACTTTTCTCCAACAGTCCTTTTGAGATTAGTTGGTGAGCAAGTCAATCAGCGGCTTTCTTCATCGGCGACTTTTTCTCTAACAGTCCTCTTCAGGATAGTTGGTGAGCAAGTCAGTCAGCGGCTTTCTTCATCGGCGACTTTTTCTCAAACAGTCCTTTTCAGGATAGTTGATGAGCAAGTCAATCAGCAGCTTTCATTATCGGCGACTTTTTCTCCAACTGTTCTTTTAAGGATAGTTGGTGAGCAAGTCAATCAGCGGCTATATTCATCGGTGACTTTTCTCCAACAGTCCTTTTCAGGTTAGTTGGTGAGCAAGTCAATCAGCGGCTTTCTTCATCGGCGACTTTTTCTCTAACAGTCCTCTTCAGGATAGTTGGTGAGCAAGTCAATCAGCGGCTTTCTTCATCGGCGACTTTTTCTCCAACAGTCCTTTTCAGGATAGTTGGTGAGCAAGTCAATCAGCGGCTTTCTTCATCGGTGACTTTTTCTCCAACAGTCTTTTTCAGTATAATTGATGAGCAAATCAATCAGCGGCTTTCATCATCGTCGACTTTTTCTCTAACAGTCCTCTTCAGGATAGTTGGTGAGCAAGTCAGTCAGCGGCTTTCTTCATCGGCGACTTTTTCTCAAACAGTCCTTTTCAGGATAGTTGATGAGCAAGTCAATCAGCAGCTTTCATTATCGGCGACTTTTTCTCCAACTGTTCTTTTAAGGATAGTTGGTGAGCAAGTCAATCAGCGGCTTTATTCATCGGTGACTTTTCTCCAACAGTCCTTTTCAGGTTAGTTGGTGAGCAAGTCAATCAGCGGCTTTCTTCATCGGCGACTTTTTCTCTAACAGTCCTCTTCAGGATAGTTGGTGAGCAAGTCAATCAGCGGCTTTCTTCATCGGCGACTTTTTCTCCAACAGTCCTTTTCAGGATAGTTGGTGAGCAAGTCAATCAGCGGCTTTCTTCATCGGTGACTTTTTCTCCAACAGTCTTTTTCAGTATAATTGATGAGCAAGTCAATCAGCGGCTTTCATCTTCGGCGACTTTTTCTCCAACAGTCCTTTTCAGGATAATTGGTGAGCAAGTCAATCAGCGGCTTTCTTCATCGGTGATTTTTCTCCAACAGTCTTTTTCAGGATAGTTGGTAGGCAAGTCAATCATCGGCTTTCATTATCGGCAACTTTTTCTCCAACAGTTCTCTTAAGGATAGTTGGTGAGCAAGTCAATCAGCGGCTTTATTCATCGGTGACTTTTCTCCAACAGTCCTTTTCAGGTTAGTTGGTGAGCAAGTCAATCAGCGGCTTTCTTCATCGGCGACTTTTTCTCTAACAGTCCTTTTCAGGATAGTTGGTGAGCAAGTCAATCAGCGGCTTTCTTCATCGGTGACTTTCTCTCCAACAGTCTTTTTCAGTATAATTGATGAGCAAGTCAATCAGCGGCTTTCATCATCGGCGACTTTTTCTCCAACAGTTCTTTTAAGGATAGTTGGTGAGCAAGTCAATCAGCGGCTTTATTCATCGGTGACTTTTCTCCAACAGTCCTTTTCAGGTTAGTTGGTGAGCAAGTCAATCAGCGGCTTTCTTCATCGGTGATTTTTCTCCAACAGTCTTTTTCAGGATAGTTGGTGAGCGAGTCAATCATCGGCTTTCATCATGGGCGACTTTTTCTCCAACTGTCCTTTTCAGGATAGTTGGTGAGCCAGTCAATCAGCGGCTTTATTCATCGGTGACTTTTCTCCAACCGTCCTTTTGAGATTAGCTGGTGAGCAAGTCAATCAGCGGCTTTCTTCATCGGCGACTTTTTCTCTAACAGTCCTCTTCAGGATAGTTGGTGAGCAAGTCAGTCAGCGGCTTTCTTCATCGGCGACTTTTTCTCAAACAGTCCTTTTCAGGATAGTTGATGAGCAAGTCAATCAGCAGCTTTCATTATCGGCGACTTTTTCTCCAACTGTTCTTTTAAGGATAGTTGGTGAGCAAGTTAATCAGCGGCTTTCTTCATCGGTGATTTTTCTCCAACAGTCTTTTTCAGGATAGTTGGTGAGCAAGTCAATCATCGGCTTTCATTATCGGCAACTTTTTCTCCAACAGTTCTTTTAAGGACAGTTGGTGAGCAAGTCAATCAGCGGCTTTATTCATCGGTGACTTTTCTCCAACAGTCCTTTTCAGGTTAGTTGGTGAGCAAGTCAATCAGCGGCTTTATTCATCGGCGACTTTTTCTCTAACAGTCCTTTTCAGGATAGTTGGTGAGCAAGTCAATCAACGGCTTCCTTCATCGGCGACTTTTTCTCTAACAGTCCTTTTCAGGATAGTTGGCGAGCAAGTCAATCAGCGGCTTTCTTCATCGGCGACCTTTTCTCTAACAGTCGTCTTCAGGATAGTTGGTGAGCAAGTCAATCAGCGGCTTTCTTCATCGGCGACTTTTTCTCCAACAGTTATTTTCAGGATAGTTGGTGAGCAAGTCAATCAGCTGCTTTCTTCATCGGTGACTTTTTCTCCAACAGTCTTTTTCAGTATAATTGATGAGCAAGTCAATCAGCGGCTTTCATCATCGGCGACTTTTTCTCCAACAGTCCTTTTCAGGATAACTGGTGAGCAAGTCAATCAGCGGCTTTCTTCATCGGTGATTTTCCTCCAACAGTCTTTTTCAGGATAGTTGGTGAGCAAGTCAATCATCGGCTTTCATTATCGGCAAATTTTTCTGCAACAGTTCTTTTAAGGATAGTTGGTGAGCAAGTCAATCAGCGGCTTTATTCATCGGTGACTTTTCTCCAACAGTCCTTTTCAGGTTAGTTGGTGAGCAAGTCAATCAGCGGCTTTCTTCATCGGCGACTTTTTCTCTAACAGTCCTGTTCAGGATAGTTGGTGAGCAAGTCATTCAGCGGCTTTCTTCATCGGTGACTTTTTCTCCAACAGTCTTTTTCAGTATAATTGATGAGCAAGTCAATCAGCGGCTTTCATCATCGGCGACTTTTTCTCCAACAGTTCTTTTAAGGATAGTTGGTGAGCAAGTCAATCAGCGGCTTTAGTCATCGGTGACTTTTCTCCAACAGTCCTTTTCAGGTTAGTTGGTGAGCAAGTCAATCAGCGGCTTTCTTCATCGGTGATTTTTCTCCAACAGTCTTTTTCAGGATAGTTGGTGAGCGAGTCAATCATCGGCTTTCATCATGGGCGACTTTTACTCCAACTGTCCTTTTCAGGATAGTTGGTGAGCCAGTCAATCAGCGGCTTTATTCATCGGCGACTTTTCTCCAACAGTCCTTTTGAGATTAGTTGGTGAGCAAGTCAATCAGCGGCTTTCTTCATCGGCGACTTTTTCTCTAACAGTCCTCTTCAGGATAGTTGGTGAGCAAGTCAATCAGCGGCTTTCTTCATCGGCGACTTTTTCTCTAACAGTCCTTTTCAGGATAGTTGGTGAGCAAGTCAATCAGCGGCTTTCTTCATCGGCGACTTTTTCTCTAACAGTCCTTTTCAGGATAGTTGGTGAGCAAGTCATTCAGCGGCTTTCTTCATCGGTGACTTTTTCTCCAACAGTCTTTTTCAGTATAATTGATGAGCAAGTCAATCAGCGGCTTTCTTCATCGGCGACTTTTTCTCAAACAGTCCTTTTCAGGATAGTTGATGAGCAAGTCAATCAGCAGCTTTCATTATCGGCGACTTTTTCTCCAACTGTTCTTTTAAGGATAGTTGGTGAACAAGTCAATCAGCGGCTATATTCATCGGTGACTTTTCTCCAACAGTCCTTTTCAGGTTAGTTGGTGAGCAAGTCAATCAGCGGCTTTCTTCATCGGCGACTTTTTCTCTAACAGTCCTCTTCAGGATAGTTGGTGAGCAAGTCAATCAGCGGCTTTCTTCATCGGCGACTTTTTCTCCAACAGTCCTTTTCAGGATAGTTGGTGAGCAAGTCAATCAGCGGCTTTCTTCATCGGTGACTTTTTCTCCAACAGTCTTTTTCAGTATAATTGATGAGCAAGTCAATCAGCGGCTTTCATCATCGGCGACTTTTTCTCTAACAGTCCTCTTCAGGATAGTTGGTGAGCAAGTCAATCAGCAGCTTTCATTATCGGCGACTTTTTCTCCAACTGTTCTTTTAAGGATAGTTGGTGAGCAAGTCAATCAGCGGCTTTATTCATCGGTGACTTTTCTCCAACAGTCCTTTTCAGGTTAGTTGGTGAGCAAGTCAATCAGCGGCTTTCTTCATCGGCGACTTTTTCTCTAACAGTCCTCTTCAGGATAGTTGGTGAGCAAGTCAATCAGCGGCTTTCTTCATCGGCGACTTTTTCTCCAACAGTCCTTTTCAGGATAGTTGGTGAGCAAGTCAATCAGCGGCTTTCTTCATTGGTGACTTTTTCTCCAACAGTCTTTTTCAGTATAATTGATGAGCAAGTCAATCAGCGGCTTTCATCATCGGCGACTTTTTCTCCAACAGTCCTTTTCAGGATAATTGGTGAGCAAGTCAATCAGCGGCTTTCTTCATCGGTGATTTTTCTCCAACAGTCTTTTTCAGGATAGTTGGTGAGCAAGTCAATCATCGGCTTTCATTATCGGCAACTTTTTCTCCAACAGTTCTTTTAAGGATAGTTGGTGAGCAAGTCAATCAGCGGCTTTATTCATCGGTGACTTTTCTCCAACAGTCCTTTTCAGGTTAGTTGGTGAGCAAGTCAATCAGCGGCTTTCTTCATCGGCGACTTTTTCTCTAACAGTCCTTTTCAGGATAGTTGGTGAGCAAGTCAATCAGCGGCTTTCTTCATCGGTGACTTTCTCTCGAACAGTCTTTTTCAGTATAATTGATGAGCAAGTCAATCAGCGGCTTTCATCATCGGCGACTTTTTCTCCAACAGTTCTTTTAAGGATAGTTGGTGAGCAAGTCAATCAGCGGCTTTATTCATCGGTGACTTTTCTCCAACAGTCCTTTTCAGGTTAGTTGGTGAGCAAGTCAATCAGCGGCTTTCTTCATCGGTGATTTTTCTCCAACAGTCTTTTTCAGGATAGTTGGTGAACGAGTCAATCATCGGCTTTCATCATGGGCGACTTTTTCTCCAACTGTCCTTTTCAGGATAGTTGGTGAGCCAGTCAATCAGCGGCTTTATTCATCGGTGACTTTTCTCCAACAGTCCTTTTGAGATTAGCTGGTGAGCAAGTCAATCAGCGGCTTTCTTCATCGGCGACTTTTTCTCTAACAGTCCTCTTCAGGATAGTTGGTGAGCAAGTCAGTCAGCGGCTTTCTTCATCGGCGACTTTTTCTCAAACAGTCCTTTTCAGGATAGTTGATGAGCAAGTCAATCAGCAGCTTTCATTATCGGCGACTTTTTCTCCAACTGTTCTTTTAAGGATAGTTGGTGAGCAAGTCAATCAGCGGCTTTATTCATCGGTGACTTTACTCCAACAGTCCTTTTCAGGTTAGTTGGTGAGCAAGTCAATCAGCGGCTTTCTTCATCGGCGACTTTTTCTCTAACAGTCCTCTTCAGGATAGTTGGTGAGCAAGTCAATCAGCGGCTTTCTTCATCGGCGACTTTTTCTCCAACAGTCCTTTTCAGGATAGTTGGTGAGCAAGTCAATCAGCGGCTTTCTTCATCGGTGACTTTTTCTCCAACAGTTTTTTTCAGTATAATTGATGAGCAAGTCAATCAGCGGCTTTCATCATCGGCGACTTTTTCTCCAACAGTCCTTTTCAGGATAATTGGTGAGCAAGTCAATCAGCGGCTTTCTTCATCGGCGACTTTTTCTCTAACAGTCCTCTTCAGGATAGTTGGTGAGCAAGTCAATCAGCGGCTTTCTTCATCGGCGACTTTTTCTCCAACAGTCCTTTTCAGGATAGTTGGTGAGCAAGTCAATCAGCGGCTTTCTTCATCGGTGACTTTTTCTCCAACAGTCTTTTTCAGTATAATTGATGAGCAAGTCAATCAGCGGCTTTCATCATCGGCGACTTTTTCTCCAACAGTCCTTTTCAGGATAATTGGTGAGCAAGTCAATCAGCGGCTTTCTTCATCGGTGATTTTTCTCCAACAGTCTTTTTCAGGATAGTTGGTGAGCAAGTCAATCATCGGCTTTCATTATCGGCAACTTTTTCTCCAACAGTCCTTTTCAGGTTAGTTGGTGAGCAAGTCAATCAGCGGCTTTCTTCATCGGCGACTTTTTCTCTAACAGTCCTTTTCAGGATAGTTGGTGAGCAAGTCAATCAGCGGCTTTCTTCATCGGCGACTTTTTCTCTAACAGTCCTTTTCAGGATAGTTGGTGAGCAAGTCAATCAGCGGCTTTCTTCATCGGTGACTTTTTCTCCAACAGTCTTTTTCAGTATAATTGATGAGCAAGTCAATCAGCGGCTTTCTTCATCGGCGACTTTTTCTCTAACAGTCGTCTTCAGGATAGTTGGTGAGCAAGTCAATCAGCGGCTTTCTTCATCGGTGACTTTTTCTCCAACAGTCCTTTTCAGGATAGTTGGTGAGCAAGTCAATCAGCGGCTTTCTTCATCGGTGACTTTTTCTCTAACAGTCGTCTTCAGGATAGTTGGTGAGCAAGTCAATCAGCGGCTTTCTTCATCGGTGACTTTTTCTCCAACAGTCCTTTTCAGGATAGTTGGTGAGCAAGTCAATCAGCGGCTTTCTTCATCGGTGACTTTTTCTCCAACAGTCTTTTTCAGTATAATTGATGAGCAAGTCAATCAGCGGCTTTCATCATCGGCGACTTTTTCTCCAACAGTCCTTTTCAGGATAATTGGTGAGCAAGTCAATCAGCGGCTTTCTTCATCGGCGACTTTTTCTCTAACAGTCCTCTTCAGGATAGTTGGTGAGCAAGTCAATCAGCGGCTTTCTTCATCGGCGACTTTTTCTCTAACAGTCCTTTTCAGGATAGTTGGTGAGCAATTCAATCAACGGCTTCCTTCATCGGCGACTTTTTCTCTAACAGTCCTTTTCAGGATAGTTGGTGAGCAAGTCAATCAGCGGCTTTCTTCATCGGTGACTTTTTCTCCAACAGTCCTTTTCAGGATAGTTGGTGAGCAAGTCAATCAGCGACTTTCTTCATGGGTGACTTTTTCTCCAACAGTCTTTTTCAGTATAATTGATGAGCAAGTCAATCAGCGGCTTTCATCATCGGCGACTTTTTCTCCAACAGTCCTTTTCAGGATAATTGGTGAGCAAGTCAATCAGCGGCTTTCTTCATCGGTGATTTTTCTACAACAGTCTTTTTCAGGATAGTTGGTGAGCAAGTCAATCATCGGCTTTCATTATCGGCGACTTTTTCTCCAACAGTTCTTTTAAGGATAGTTGGTGAGCAAGTCAATCAGCGGCTTTATTCATCGGTGACTTTTCTCCAACAGTCCTCTTCAGGATAGTTGGTGAGCAAGTCAATCAGCGGCTTTCTCCATCGGCGACTTTTTCTCAAACAGTCCTTTTCAGGATAATTGGTGAGCAAGTCAATCAGCGGCTTCCTTCATCGGCGACTTTTTCTCTAACAGTCCTTTTCAGGATAGTTGGCGAGCAAGTCAATCAGCGGCTTTCTTCATTGGCGACTTTTTCTCCAACAGTCCTTTTTAGGACAGTTATGGAGTAACTCGTACTTTATCGGCGACTCCTTGTTCGACTGTACTAGCAGTAATTTTGTTCGTTTTAGTTTTATTATACTTTCTATTTTTTGCTTTCGTGCTAACATTACTTTCGTTTTAATTGTGCTGTCTCATATCCTACAACAATGTCTTCTCCTGCTAAAAAATACTGTACTGATAGATGTGTAAATCCATTTCATATTAATAAACGACGCAGCAAATCACTTACAACGAAACTACCCAAGGTGTACCTCACCGATCTTCTTGATATTTTAATATGTTCTAGTACTTAAAAAATTATTAAATACGTATTTTTTTCCGTACTAATTCGGCGATTTAAGAGGTTAAAACCACCCTTAAAATTTACCCCCAAAAACAGTTTTTTTCTAATATCTCGAAAACGAACTGAAATTTTACGATGATACCAACGCCAATTTGTTTCTTATCAAAATGCGCTTCTCTAGTAATCTCTTTCACTCTGAAGGGTTGCATCTCTTATTTTTTATAAGGGTATATATGTCTTTTTTCGTGTTTTATTTCGTCAGAAATTTCTTTATTAACCGAAGCTTATACAAAATCGTTCTATTATAAACAATATTAAAATTAAAAGTTGACCAGTTACGGGAGTTAAAAAAAAAATATTTAAAGGGGTAACTACCCCCTAACACGAGTTTCCTGACATAGGCCTTAATAATTTACTTAACTTTGTAATATATTGTGAAACATAAAAAAACGTAACAAATATATACAGACATACTTATACGACCATTTTAGGGATGCAAATCACCCTTATACTTCACCCCTAAAAAATCTTTTTTTTTAATATCTCAAAAACAAATTGAAATTTTCCAATTAACCCAAAGCCAATTTTTTTCTTTGTAAAGGATGCTTCTCTACTTTTATACGAAAGGTTAGATACCTTGTCTTATCTAAAAATAAATTTAATTTTCATTTTAATATACATAAATTGTCATACAAACGATATATTGTATATTGTATATTGATGTTGATTTTTTACTCTACAATTTTTCTACATGTCAATATAATTTTTAAATTTCTATATTTTTAATAATTTGATATAATCTTTATTAAATATAAATTAGTGCATTAATTAGTGTTTATACAATAAACAATAATGATAGTCATAAAAAAATGTTTCAAATATAGAGACTTTTTACACCAAGAACACCTAACTATTGCAATATTAGAGCAGCCTTCTACTTCGCAGTGTGTATTAGATTTTGTACCAAAACCAAAATTAACTGGATCTTCAAATTTCGCAGGTGCTACATCAGTGTATCCACTTTTATACCACGCGAATTTGAATAAATCGATATTCCTCGGTGATGATAGCTGATTATGTGCCAGTGATTGTAACTTTATAATATGATTCCTTAAATGTAGATTTAAATCCTCATTGATTAACATCACAGAGTCAGAGAAATGTCTCACATATCTCTTCCATATTCTGAAGCCATAAACATCGAAAAGTTATATTCTACCCGTAGTTCCTTTCGGAATTATTTTAAGATCACTTCTTTATTCTGGGGCGTCGCTTCTTGCATACGAGTAGGACAATGCCCACTTTAAGAGTCTATTAACAAAACACTTGATGAACCAACGTTAGGAAAGTATACTTTTATCCACGTTTTAACATGATCTAAAATTAAATAAAATTTGACATACCAAAATTTAATTTACAATTTTACAAATTTGATTTACTCATTTACAATATCATTTACTCATTTACATTCATTCATTTACACATTTATAATATCAAATAAATAGATTTTTTCCAATTACCTGAGGTTAATTTTCCAGATTTAGAAGCCATAACATATACATTATGGGGTCTAAATAAGTCTCGTTCTATAATGGGTCCAAATTCACCACTTTTTTCTTTCAGAATTATAAGAAGAGGTGAAAGAAGTCTACCATTGACTGATATTGTTGGCTGAATTGAATAACTATGAGTTGTAGAAGTCACCGATTGCACCAAACATTGAACTTGATTCTGTTCTTCAACTGTTAATGTACGACCTGAGTACATTTCTAATTGAAAGCCTGATTAATCTGAATTAAATACATTTTCTATACCTTTTTCATGAATCGGTTTTTTTATTTCAATAACAAACGTATCAGCTGTTCTTTCTAAACAATCTACTCCTTTAAGTGTTTTTTTTGTTACAAATTTGTTAACTTTTCTACTAATAATCCTGTGAGCTTTTTTAAAATTAGATAACCAATGATTAGATACTTTAAAACGAAAATCTTCGTTTCCAATATCTTTTTGAGCCTGTAACGCCCATTTTTGTAAATCCTTGTTATGAACCGGATAGCCAGCATCAACAGCAGTTTTAAAAATTTTTAAAACAAAAGAACAAATTCTTCCTATTTTCTCTGTATACGTTCCTCCTTTATTTAATGTTTTTGCCCAACGTTTTAATTGGGTTATGGACTGAACCTTGCAAAAACGATTTTGTACCGTTTCTAATGCAAAATTTTTTGTCAAACCACTTCTCCAGAATTCCACGGCTCTTGTTTTATAGTCATGATCTAATTCTTCTGTATCTTCCGTACATTGTTGTAAATCTTCATCAATTGTAAATATTTTACCATCGTCTTCTATAATTTTCATACAACCATCTCTACATCGTGAAATTCCTTCATAGCATTTAAGGGGGGGGGGGGGGGGGGTAAGGTTAATTTGTGCAAAAAAGGCACATTTTTGTGATTTCTTTTTCACGACTCAGTTAAAATTTATTTATTAAAACCAATGTTACATTATTGTAGTCCATTTAAATAATATTGTGGAATATTTTCATGAAAAAATATTGAAAAATACGGCAATGGCATCAATTATTCGGAAGCGTCTCAGAAAAAAGTTGAATTGCGGTGCCCCTCATAACTCGGTGCTGGATCATCTGAAATCAAAAAACCAAAGTTCGTTCGTCAGATAATTGTTTTTCCCAGGCAACGCTGGGAGGGATTTTCGAAATTTCTATTTTTAACTTTGCGGGAACACTTTACATGAAAAAACACGATTTTTGCCAAAAAAACGGTTAATTTGTTATTGTAAATTATGTAAAGAAATAGTGTTTAAAATTTCGAAAGGATCGGTGCAATAGTTTTGAAGTTATGATGAGCACCGACTTTGAAAACTTGAGTTTTGGGAAAAACGCTTTAAAGTTTTGAACACTAAATAATTTGGAATCAAACGTTCATAAGCGAGATTTATCGGCTTACCTCACACTGAATCATCGATGCCAGGTCCATAGAGGATGTTGCTGTCATCTATGATGTCTAAAGCATCTTTTTGCTCCAGTCTACGACGAATCCTGCCATCTCTAGTTTGATTTTCAGCTTCCTGCTCTGCTCTGTTTATACGAATGTGATCAGTTGATCGCGCCCATTCATGAGCGCTTGATCCACTACTGATTCCCATGTGTTGCATGAAGGATAGTAGAGCAAAAGAACCTTCATTGAAGACACAGGCTGCCACATAACAACTTTTTTTGGCATTGTAGCAATAATTTTCCACAAAACTTCACGAAAATGATGCGAAAAATTGGAGCGCACGTGTACGGCTGTTCGATAGAAAGTTTACTGCTAAACTAAATTATATTCTCTACACTGACTAAATATACGGTACAGGTATGAGCATGTTTATATTTGTCTTCAAATTTCCATAAAACAAAGTAGGAGGAACGGTTCGGTATAATATAGGGAGCGTAGCAGCTGCCAGGTAACAATAGCGCGCTCGACCCGAGCAGGTATGAAAATCCAACAGGCAGGAAAATATTCATAACACCTGCAATTTTGCTCCGATCGGCTTGAAATTTTTACACAATATTCTTGAGATACAACGCATTCAGTTTAAAAAAAATATACAAAAAAAAATTTTAAATACCTTACATAACCTCCCCTTAATAGAATATTCTCAATACTATTTTTTAACTCATCTCTTGAGGTGCTTCTGGAGTTTTTGGTAAGTTTAAAGCTCGAAATGTTATTAGAAGCAAATTGATAACGTTCATCGGATTGATAGTCATTCTTAATATCTGAAACATACTGAGACGATCCAAAAAATTTTGAAATTTAATATAAATGAAGAATTTCCATTCTATTATCAGTATGATTAAGATGATTATATAATATTCTGTAAAATAAGTTTTTCCAAATGTAATAAAATGAACTAATTCTGTTAGAGATACTTAAAACTTTTTTTATAAATTAATGTATTAGTATTTGATTAAAATAAAAGAAAAATATTTAAATGAATTTTTCAAATATCTATAAGCATTCAACTATTTTTAGAAATTTAATATATCAACCTGAATACCCTTGTGAAATTAAAAAATTATATATAATTGTACATAAATGTATACAAATGTATAAAAATGTACAAAAGTGTATAAAAGTGTCTATTTCTGTTTTAATTAGACAATAAAATTAAGAATATGAGCTAACCTTGATAATGAATATACAACAAATAATAAATAATAGCATCGAAAAATATATAATGACTCAATAATATCAAATATACATATAATAATAGGTATTTAACTCTCATTATCACATAATCTGTGAATAATAGTGTAAATAAATGTACAAAAGTGTAAACTTTTTACGTAATTCTATAAGATAGTGTATATATACGTACATAAATATAAACTAGCGTGACAAATCCAAAAAGAAATCGCTAAATTAAACTAAATATTTTCTCTATGAAAAGTTTATGTTAATATAAAAAGTACACTCTTGTACAATTATATATACATGTTTGATTTCCACTAGGGTATTTTGCATTTATGTATTGCTTAATAAATAATATGCATACCTTAAGGTTCTTATAATTAACAAAAAACAAATATTTCGTTTTTAATTCGTAAAACTAATAAAATTTCATTTCACTGATCACTGACACATGCGAACTGATAAAGATGCGAAATGTAACTGCTTAAAAACAACGATTGCGTATTGTTATCGCTGCTGATTCGAATGCTGGATAAACATAAATGTTTGATATTCGATGACCTAATAAAAGAACAAACTGCGAACCAAAATATTATTAGTTTTCATACATAACTTATTTATTAAATAAACTTAAAAGATATAACATTTTAAAAAAATGTTCTTACATGCATTTCTGAAATATATTTTTATTTTATAATAAAATAGCATATATTTAAATCAAAGAAAACGTCATTCTCGATATTTCTATATTCTATTCTACTTTTTTTAACTGCCATACGCGTTAAATTTTAAATTTGATTTATTGAAATTCAATATATTGATTTATAGTAGAAAGACCCTTAATAATATTATTTTATTTTATTTTTATTTTTATTTTTATTTCAATTAACGGACAAAATGCCATATAAAGAGTGACCGTGGGTCAAGAACAAAAATAAAGGTGCAGTTGAAATAATACAAAATTGAAATTACAACTATACAATGTTATTTAAACTCCTGAAAATGAAAGCAACCAATCAGAATATGAGCAATGTCAACATAAGTTTCGTTTAAAAAATAAATTGATGTTTAATAAAAAATTGCACTTTATTTTACGAAATTAAATACAAAGTGTTTTCTGGGGGTGAAGTAAGGGTGCTGTTCTTTTCTTAAATCACGATAGGAGCAAGTAAAAATATCTCTAATTATTTTTTTATACTCTGCAATATATCACAAAATTAAGAAAATTTTAATAGTGTATGTCAGATGCCACGTTTAGCGGTAGTTATGCCTTTGACTTTTTTTCTTCTACAATTCTCTCCTTTTCAATAATAAACATCAATATCAATATAAACATAAACCAGGGATGCAACCCTAGAGAGTAAAAGCAATTACCACAGAAGCGTATTTTTATGAGAAATAAATTGGCGTTGATTTCATTGGAAAATTTCAATTCGTTTTTAAGATATTAAAAAAAATGATTTTTGGGGGTGAAGTGTAAGGGTATTTTTGATCCCTCAAATGGTCGTATAAGTATGTATGTATATATTTTTGTCTTTTTAATGTTTTACAATATATTAAAAAATTAAGTAAATTATTAAGGCCTATGTCAGAAAACTCGTGTTAGGGGGTAGTTACCCCTTTAAATAATTTTTTTTAAAACCCTGGGATTGGTCAACATTAAATTTCAATATTGTTTATAACAGAATGATTTTTTATAAGATTAGGTTAATTAAAAAAATTCTGGAGAAAAAAACGAAAAAAAGTCACATTTACCCTTATAAAAAAAAGGGATACAATCCTTCAGAGTGAAAGCGATTACCAAAGAAGCGCATTTTGATACGAAACTAATTGGCGTTGGTTTCAGCGGAAAATTTCAATCCGTTTTTGAGATATTAAAAGAAAATCTGTTTTAGGGGTAAATTTTAAAGGTGGTTTTCACCCCTTAAATCGCCGAATTAGCAAGTAAAAAAAAATACTTGTCTAATACTTTTTGATGTACTACAACATATCACAATATGAAGAAAATCGGTGAGGTACACCTCGGGTAGTTTCCTTGTTAGGAAGATCTCCAAAGCAACTCAAGATGTCTATCCTGATTATCCGAACTCCTGAATGATTTGTAATTCATATAGAAAATATTTTAACAAACTACATGATTTGTTGTCACCAAACGTCAGTATTAATGTTGATTTTGAATCAGATACTGACTCACCTTCTGTTTCAAACACGGATGCACTTACGGAAGATGATCTTATAGATATTTTAACTGAACTCAAAAATAAATTGCAATCTCTGCCGGAGAACGTTCCATTACGTGTGAGTATTCTTACTATTTTGCCCGAACACTGGGCTATACGTAAAATTATGGACCAATTTGGTGTGTCTTACAGAATGGCTCGTAAAGCCAAAAAAATAATAGAATCAGATCGAGTTTTGGCTTCTCCTGTTGCAAAAAGTGGAAAAACTTTACCTGCAGAAACTACTCAGAAAGTTGAAGATTTTTACGAAAAAGATCTTGCGAAAAAATGTCAAACAATATTTTGTATCTATGTAAGGATCCTAAACCAAGTTGTTATTTAAATGAATTCAAATTTTGTCCAGACATTCAAAGGTTTTCTAATTACGTTGAGAATATTATCGATGAGCACAATATTCATCACGTTATCTTCAGCATGTGGCAATCAACCGATAGATACACTTTGATAAAACAATGCCTAACATCGCAAGGAACCATCAAAGTTTATTTATGAGAAGAAAAATAACCTTTCAGATGAAGAGGTTCTTGCTCAATTCGATTTTGCTGAGAACTATGCTTTTACAGCCCAAGATGCTGCACAGGCATTTCATTTTAATAAAGATCGGAGTACGATTTTTCCTGCTGTCGTTTATTATAAATCTGAAGGCAAGCTAAAGCATTTCAGCAGAGTATCTATGTCCGACTGTACTCATGATGCCACTGCAGTATACATAATGCAGCAAAAGCTTATACCTGAAATTCACAAGGTTTGTCCCAGAGTAAAAAAGGTTATATATGCTACTGATGGTGCTAAACAGAATTTTAAAAATCGTTATCAAATGAATAGTTTAATGAGCCATAAGAGAGGTTTTGGCGTTGATGCTGAATGGCACTGTTTTGCAACAACACACGGAAAAGGTAGTTGCGATGGAGTTGCAGCGATAGTAAAGAGAGAAGCTACAAGAGCGAGCTTACAAGCTGCAAAAAATAAAGCCATTCTAGATGTTAAAGCTCTTTATTCATAGGCTAATGGACGATGATTCAATATACAATTCTTCTTCTACAACAAAAAAGATCACGAACAAACTCGTAAATTCCTAACAAAGAGATTTAAAAACTGTCCACCTGTCACAAACATACAAATAAGGTATGAATTTATCCCAGAAAATAATGAAACATGAAAAGACATGCATTACTCCAATGACAATGAACCTAGGAACAGAGTAATTTATGATATTGGCGAAAGTTATTTTTTTTTTTAAAGCCATTACCAGTAAAAGCTCCACGAATAAGGAGCCATAATTAATAACAGTGCACAAAATGTCATTAAATATAGATTCGTTTTGCTAAATTCTATCTTTTTTTTTATCCACGCAGGCATATATGTACAGAACAATAGAAAAATGTACGTACAAAAACCGCAGACAGATAATTCTGAGTCTAATAGACCGGAAAAATATAAGAATCATATGCACAAATACTAATTCCGATGATACACTTAGAACCCTTTATCTCCCAAATCCCAATATCGATACTTTAAACTGATCTAAAATCTATTGTTATGGTAAAATGGGTTAGGTGGGGGCAATGTCCGTCATATTACATCCGTCATTTTGAATTTTGAAATTTCGATGTTAAAATCAAATTCAGAGGCCGCGAAATCGTTGCAGTAAAATGGGTTTGGTGGGGGATAATGCCCGCCATATTGGATCCGCCATTTTGAATTTTAGATTCTCGATGTTAAAGTAAGATTCAAAAACCTCGAAAACCCCCATATGGCTACATTAAATTGATCTTAAATCATTTATTGCGGAAAATGAGTTAAGTGGGGGTAATGTCCGCCATTTTGTATCGGCCATTTTGAATTTTGAAGTTTCGAGGTTAAAATAAGATTCAGCGGCCCCGAAAATGCCCATATTGATACTTTAAACTGATCTTAAATCATTTGTTGCGGTAAAATGAGTTAAGTGGGGGTAATGTCCGCCATATTGGATCCACCACTTTGAATTTAGAAATTTCGAGGTTAAAATAAGATTCAGTGGCCCCGGAAACCCCCATATCGATACTTTAAACTGATCTAAAATCATTTGTTGCGGTATAACGGGTTTGGTGGTGGTATAATGTCCGCTATTTTCAATCCGCCATTTTTGAATTTGGAATTCCTTCAGCATTCTCAATAAAAAGTCCCAGAATGAGTTTTACATACTTTTTGGAGGTATATTTCACAAATTAGAACATTTTTACTATCGTTTTTGTTGAATGTGCCATAAAAACGTGGCTTTCAGGCGCCATATTTTATGCGCCATATTGAATTTTATAAAAGGCCAAAATTTTTCGAAAGCTCTTGACCAGACGAACATTTTGAGATCTCAAACCTCCTGATAAGTTAACTCAAATTTAGAGTGCACTGTTGATCCGCTTGACGTCAAAAGTCCCATATATATATATATATATATATATATATATATATATATATATATATATATATATATATATATATATAGCATTATAAGTCGCGGCTCGTACCGCCTTGATAACCACAGAGCGATAATCGATCACGGGGAAGCTAAAAGTAGCATGCAGAAGGCACGGCTGAGCTAGTCAGTTGCACTAATTTAGAATGCCTGCGGGGGTGACGGTAATCGTGCGCATAAGGAAGATTTACGAGTAAATAATAAACATAGATTTAAGACAAAAAGACATATTAAGGTTTATTCAATTATGATCGAGTAACAAGCTCGGCCGTGCTATACAGACGCGTGCAGCGGTATACATTTTACGCGCGCATGGTGCGAGGGAAGAGTCAGAGAGAGAGAGAGAGAGAGACAGAGAGAGAGAGAGAGAGAGAGAGAGAGAGAGAGAGAGGGAGAGAGGGACGTATGCTTGCCGGTTTAATCTGGCTTATGAACAGCTAGTACTCACAAATACGGACTAACGCTTGTCCTCGTGGTCGGTTCGCGCGCCGGAATCTCCCCTTGGTTGTCCCTTCTGTGCACGGAAGTGACGGCCTGCACCTTGTAGTCGCTCAAAGTCATGGGCGACGTTGACATTTCGGGTCGGCACACACGGAGAGCACTATCTCGGTAAGGCGTAGAATAGCCGGTAAGCTTGATGACGCGAGAGACGAGTCTCGCTGTCAGTCCATTGTCGCCGATGATGATTTATATATTAATATGTGAGGAGATGAATGATGATGCAAAAATGTGATATCCGGTTTTATGCAAGGGTTGGGAGATTAGTGAAAGGTGATATTAATGTAAGTGATAGTCATTCGCTTCGTCGACGCTGGGCGTGTGTTCTGCGCGCTGACAAGCTAACAGTTTCTGTAATTTCATAATTTTTCGAACCATTTGGACGGCCAAGCGCACGTTTTGCGGTAGTGCTTTTGTTGAGTTCTGATCTCTCGGTCGCCTCGCTCGTTGTTGTTGCTACATCACCTACGGGTTTGCTCTTGCATTTATGAATAGTTTTAACGCGTCGGCTTAGAACTACACGCATTTTTTTCAGGCGCTCGTACTTTTCAGTCGTGCGCACCGTTGTTGGTGATGACTCTGGTTCCATTGATTACCTTTTATTTATTTTTCAACCTCCCCTTCCTTCAACCTTCCACGATCATGGTTTTGCTGCACGGTTGGGTGTACATACGAACGATAGTCCTTAGGGGACTGTGGCCATACGAGTTTTTCAAACTCTCTGTCCCTAATATCGGGACTGACATCCACACAGTCAGACGTCTACTTCTTGTACGCTCTATAATGTTGCAGATAAAACCAAGTTCATCCGCTTGTATCCCTGAAGTTAGTATGTATAGCATTTGAGAGTATGCGACTTCGGACAAACGCTATAGCGATGTCCAGTGTCGTCACAGTTCCAGAATCTACCAGAAAAAATAACAGTGCTTTTGGAGACACCACTCGACGTACTTCCTGCACTTATATCCTGCCCATGCGTCCGTGAGCGAGGTTGACTGGCTTTAAGTCCATTTTTGCTCTTGGTGCCCGGAAGATGGCTGTGGAGCTCTTTATGCACCACGCAATTATTCGTGGTGCGGTTAGTTTGGTCCGACCCCAAATTATGATTTGGCCTTACCTCGGGCATAGCACTTAAGACTACGCAGCTTCCGTGGTTACGGAAAAATTTCCGAGAGCCGGTATTGCCCCACTGTTCGGTTTATGATACTTCGGCCGATTTTTACTACCACGCCGCACGGAATCAAGCTCTACCTGTGGGTATTTTGTATTGTGATCACGTTTGTAGTTATCGGCACTGGTCTGGGTAAAAATGACACTATCCTCATCGTGTTCAGACGATCTGCAGTCCACTTGGCCTTAGTGTTAATGCCTCTGTCGTCCCAGGGCTGACGTCTCAGTAAAATATTACCATTTCCCGAGAGAATTAAAGACTTAACTGTTTTTTGAGTGCTTCAATTTACTCAAGCAATGCTGTCATATCGATATCGTACTCGCATATTCGTTTACAACACGAGTTGATCTCTGCCGAATGATATTTACAAGCATATTCTGCATGCTGGGTGTGGAGTTGCTGCAAAAGCTGCTCCGCTTCCTCAGCGCGTCGAATAAATTCATCGACAGCAGCTGATATGTATTGTCGACGCATGAGTAATGGTAGATCGCGCTTCAAATTTTTGTGAAGCAGATCGATCTGCTGCTCAGTACTAAATATTTTGCTGCTCGAACTGAGCGTCGCCAAAAATTCGGAGGTATAGTCACTCACTCGCTGATTATCTCACTGTGTGCCAATTTTAAACTTTCACCTCCATCAGATCGTCCGATTCGGTACAACTTCCCTCTCGGCTGCCTTGTCCTACTTTAGGAGAATCTATTATCTCTTTCTATTGAGAGTACCTGGAAAAAGTCGATCACTCACCAGACTTTCGGCTTGGCTTTCTTTGGCTAAATAGCCGTGCGTACTAGCTGCTAAAGCAATTTTGGAGTGACTCTCGTAGGATTCTACGGCATTCGTACTACGATTCTACTCAATTTGTTGAACGAGGTTATGGTCCTTGCAATCTCGAAATGGTTTATAGATATTTATGTTACATTACGATTAATTAAGGTAAATTTAAAAAAATAAGCAGTCATGAAAATAATTCCATCCCGATATGCGACTTTAAGATGCGACGGTGGCGCTGCTCAAGTGGCAGAACATAATACTAAGGCAAGGAGAAAGAGAAAAGAGATATCAGAGAAGAGAAAAAGAAAGAAACAGAATGCAGATATTGAGAGAGAATTCATCAGAATATTCATAAATTCGTGTTCAGAAAGAACAATGCCCATGATACATAAGCAATCGGCCGCCTAAGTACAACCTTTAAAAATGATGCCATCGTTTAGAGCATCAGAAAACATAAATTAAAAAAAAATCCGCTCCTTAGACTCAAGGGAACGTTAGATATTAAGGATCAAAATTTTCAACTCATAAAGGACAGAAAACAACAAAAAATGATAAAACAGTCACTTGGCATTCTATATAGCAATCGAATCAGGGTCCAAATGAAAGATATCAACAAAAGCTACTTGTATCATTAAAAAATTACTCCAAATGGGGGCTGCTTTATTTTCAACCATTTGCAGGGGGAAATGGATTAGAAAACAAACTACCGCTACGGATTTTGGTCAATTGTGGTGCGCTGGCACAATTATTTTTTCGATGATCTAGGTGTTACACGAAATCTGATAAAAAAATCTACGGTTTCGAGCCATCGCCCTTTAGAGGACTGGCTTCCTTAGAGGAATTTTAAGACTATTCTTAAAATACCAGAATCAACCCTTAAATAGTCCTTATTCAATTCCTCCACTTGGCACACTTTTCAGCAATCGAATGAGGGCTTAAATGAAAGATTATATCGAAATCTATAATTATAAAATGACTCCTAATTCGGACTGCTGCATTTTCACCCTTATACAGAGGTTAACGGTTTAGAAAATAAGTATCCTTAATCATTTTGGTCAAACATGGTACGTTGGCACAATTATTTTTTCGACGATCTAGGTGTTACACGAAATCTGATGAAAAAAGCTACGGTTTCGAGCCATCGCTCTTTCGAGGACTGGCTTCCTTAGAGGAATTTTAAGACTATTCTTAAAATACCAGAATTAACCCTTAAATAGTCCTTATTTAATTCCTCCACTTGGCACACTTTTCAGCAATCGAATGAGGGCTTAAATGAAAGATTATATTGAAATCTATAATTATAAAATAACTCCAAGTGGGGACTGCTTTATTTTCATACATTTACAGGGGGTTAACAGTTTAGAAAAATACTGTCCGTAAGGATTATGGTCAAATATATTGCATGGCACAATTTTTTTTTCGCGAACAAGGTGGCAAATGAAAGGTGACAAAGGAAGCTATCGATTCGAGCCATCGCCCGTTGGAGAATGCATACCCTTAAAGGAATGTTAAGACAATTCTTAACATACCATAATGAACCCTTAAATCATCCTTATTGAATTCCCCCACTGGGCATACTTTTCAGCAATCGAATGAGGGCTTAATTGAAATATCTCATTGGAATCTATAATTATAAATTTACTCCGAATGGGGAGGGCTGCATTTTCGTGAAAAAGTTTCATGGACAACCTTGCGTAAAAAAAATTGTGCCACCGCACCATATTTGACCATAATCTTTAAGCGAGTTTGTTTCTACACCGTAAACTCCCTATAAATGGCTGAAAATTCAGTAGCCCCCATTTTGAGTCTTTTTATAATTACAGATTTCGATGAAATCTTTCTTTTGAGCCGTCATTCGATTGCTGAAAAGCGTGCCAAGTTGGGGAATTCGATAAGGACGATTTAAGGATTGAATCTGGTATTTTAAGAATAGTCTTAAAATACTACTATGGTAGAACGTCAGCTTTCATTTGCCACGTCGTTCGTGAAAAAAAAATTGTGCCAACCCACCGTATGTGACTAAAATTCTAAGAGTTTTTTACTAAACCGTTAACCTCCTGCAAATGTGTGAAAATAAAGCAGCCGCCATTTTGAGTCATTTCTTAATGATGTCTTTCATTGATATCGGTCATTTGAGCCCTTATTCGATTGCTGAAAGTTGTACCAAGTGGCTGTTTTATGATTTTATGTTGTTCACTGTCTTTTAGAGGTTGAAAACTTTGATTTTTAATATCCCTTTCATTTGGACCCTTATTCGATTGCTGAATAGATTGCCAAGTGACTGTTTTATCGTTTTCTGTTGTTTTCTGATGCTCTAACCGATGGTATATGTTCTATAGGTTGTACTTAGGGAGCCGATTGCCTAATAATCGTAGGCATCGTTCTCTCGGAAATTTCTTTTTCAGTTCTAAGTTCCATTTTTCTGACGATTTTTTCAAGTTCGGAATTCAGAATTTCTACATATATATTAATAATTTCGAATGTAAAAAATGTAGAAATTCTGAATTTTAAACTTGAAAAAATATCATCAAAAATACGGAACATAGAATTCTAAAAATTAAATTTTCGAAATTCTATATTTCTATATATATACCCTCATATTTATACATACGAGAATGAGACTAAATAACAGTAAAATAAAGAATAATTATTTTCATATATCATACGTCATTCCTTTCAGGTGTACAGAAAATATGTCGTGTTTACGTATCGGTCGAAAAAGACGATCGCGTCTCACTTGTATGTCGAGGTCTTAATTCTACACCACTGCTTTTCGAACTTTTGTATGCGTATTAACAAAGTTCAATTCAGTCATACAAAGCTACAGTTTCGATTAGGAGTCAACGGTATTTCAAGAGATCTTATGGTAAATAGTTGAAAATGCCTCGTACAAAAAGATCGACGCATTGTACGAGATCGTACTAAACATATAGAAACTATCTAAGAGTGAAAAAAAGAATGATTCTGATTATGTGATCAAAAAAAGTTGCGAGGATGAACAATCAGAAATCGTTATTTAAAGAAATATGCGTATTCAAAGAAAAGTTGAGAGTTTAGTTAACAATAACATTACAAAAACTGATGATAGTTCAGAGTACGTATTTTTATACGTTTCTCGGTTGTTTTCTCTTTTGAAAAAAGTAGTATGCGTTGATTCCGGAGGAAGTTATATGACATTTAAATTATCAGCCGAGTGTTATGGATTTTCTCATAAACTTATTTTAAAATGTTCTGATTGTGAGCTAAACGGTGTTCGTGCTAAAACATGTACCATCGATACGTCAAAGCATGCGAAAAGTAAAAATACAAAGAGAGCACTATATGATATCAATATTCGTTTCCTCTCGCATTCTTATATATAGGAAAAGGTTACGCTGGCATAGAACGGTTTTTCTCAACAATTAATATGCATCCGATTTCAAAATGTTTTTGATGAATATGTGAACATAATTGAAAAAGCTGTTGATAAGTATAAAACAATTATATTGAATGAATGTTAACGTTTAGTTAAGCTATTTTACAAAGACTTTTTCTCTAAAAATATTGATGAAATCAATATTGGAGAGAGCTATAAGAAAAATGAAAGGAAAACAGTTTAATCGAAGAAAAATGAGAATGAACTTTTGAATTTGGGTGTAAGCTATGATGGTTCCTCGGCTACACGAGGTCATAAATCTAAAAGCGGTTTTGGTAGCGTAATTGATTTAACGACTGGATATGTGTTAGACTTCGGTGTTGTATCCAAATTTTGTCAGACATGTGCTTTAGCAGCTACGGAGTTAGTCGAAGACTCCCCTGAAATTTATATAATTTGAAGGGCATGTTGATCAATGTTCTATTGGTCACAGTGGATCTTCTGGGGTTATAGAGATCACAGTTGCTGAACAAATATGGAAACGTTCAGAAATATATGGATTCCGATATACTACGATGTGCTCAAATGGGGACTTCAAAACATTCGATTATTCACCTAAATTGAATATTAACGGATCAGAGTACGAGCTAAACAATATGAATGTATAACTCACGTGTCGAAAAAGTGAACTGCGTTTTTAAAATTACAATAAAAATAAATTGGCAATCTTATTCGCATATTTTCACACATTGTTATTTTTTGTCACTTTCGGAGTATGTACAGGAATAATAAATATTGTGAAAGAGGAAAACAATTGCAAAGTTACTTTAGGTGGTAAAATACATGGACCATTGAAAAAAGCCACAACAAAAAAGCTTTCAGAATATTAAAAAAAGCTATACACAGGAATGAAGGTAATATTCAGGTATGTATATAGTTCGAATATTCTTGTAGAGTATATTTTGTAATAGTAAAACAAAAGGTTTGGAAAATTCCTCATAGTTATATGTAACGAATAAGTTTCGAATAAGTGTCCAAAAGAGATATTTATATCTGAAAAGAGAGTCAAAATGGAATTCATGAAACAGCTGAACCTACTGTTCGGTTCTATTATGCTCGCAAAGTTGAAAAAATTGGACCAGACAAGACTACAAAAATGTGACGTAAAAAGAACTAAAAAGTATAAAGAAGCTCATCGAATTATCAACTTGGCTGAAAAAGGGCAAGAAGAGATTCTTGTGAATCTCTTCTACGTAAAGAAGGAGTATCATACAGTGTTGCACTTCTTTCATAATACCCATTTTATAATATATATTTATAATAGTATGAAACATATAATTTTATATTACAATAAGAATCCATTTACAAGTATATGTACTTCGCAACATAATTATAAATGTATCAGCTTAGTACATTTTAATATGTATAAACATAATTTATTTTCAGTAATTCTCAATTTAGAATTTCACAAGTATTTTTTCAAACATTCTTAATTCCAAATATGAAAACAGAATTTAGAAATTCTGAATTCTGAATTTAAAAAAAAATATTTTCCCAAAATTCGAAATACAGAATTCTAAAAAATAAATCAGATTTTTTTTTCAAATTATGAACGAATATATATATATATATATATATATATATATATATATATATATATATATATATATATATATATATATATATTAGTCTCGCTATATTACACTCGTGTTACGTGTAGTGCACATATGGTAATTTATTTCTCTTGAGGGTAAGCTAACTGATATTTTTTACAATCAAGCCAATAAAATACTACGGACACACAGTTTATATCTTATTCACGGCTACGACTTGCTGCCGTCGTTAACTGCTACGTTAACTGCGTCGTTAACTGAGTACCGTTTTACACTTATACTTGCCATCGGGAGCTATCGCGCCCCTTGATCCAAATTATTGATAATTCATCACTAAATATATACTTGTAAACATTTTTTGTATTAAACGTTTATTTTTCTACTAATTATGACAGAAAAAAGGGTTCCTATTGAGCCCTGAAGCTGTGCCCATTTATATTTGGCGTGCAGGGCTCAACAAACACAATCAATTTTTTTACGTTTTTACTTCTCACTCAAAAATTAAAATTTTCTTTGTCTGAAAACCAAGTGAAATTTGCAGTCAAATAGTTTAAAACCATAAATAAATTGCAGTAATTCCATTATTGTTCATAAATATTAAGATATATGGCATTAAACTGAAACTATGCCCGTCTCGCCCAGTCTCCCCTGTATTCTACTTTTTCTAAAAAACGTTGGTAAGCTCTTCGAAATATGATTAGTAACATTAGCTTAACATTTCATTGATGCTAACAGTTTGTATAGATAATTATAAAAAACCGCTGCTAATTCATTGGCCTTTAGCATCCTCAAACAGGGAGCTTAAAAAATACGTACTAGTGCAGATCGCTGAGATATATGAGAAAAACGGACAATCCATAAAAAATCTAGAAGAGTTAATTAATAAAAATCGATCAACTTACAACGGTCCTGAAATCACCCATACCAGTGACGTATCACGCAAATTTAAGTTAAATATACCTAAATTCAAGAAGTTACCCTCCGACAGTCCTATGAAATTTTTATTCGAATTAGAAAATTATTTTTCGTTGTTAAAACCCGACGTAGGGAAAGCGATATGCATTATTTCACAGGCCTTGACAGATGACGCTCACAATTGGTGGTATTTGCAGGAGGATAAGATAGATAGCTACGAGTAATTCGAAAATAGGTTTAAAGAAATATATTGGAACGGGAACGTGCAACGAACGGCTAAACAAAAGGTCGAGTTCGACCAATGATACGCGCCCACTTCCATGAATCGTGTAAACTACGCAATATACATTTTTGGTTTGGTGAAAGAGCTATAGCTGAAGTTTACCGAGGAAGGAATGGCGCTAAAAATCGGGGACCATTTCGAACGGGAGGTTAGATTCGCGATAACCGGACAGCAGGTTACATACAAAAATCGTTTGTTGCAAATCCTAGATAAATACTAATTTTAAAACTTAATTTTTTAGTATTAATTCATGCTCGTATGTTGTTAATAGACCCGGATTTTTTTCGAACACTTCTGTGTATTATGTCATAATTCTGTATTTTATAATTAGTGCTTTTAGTTTTTCTTTTTGTGACTCGCTAAGATTATAAAAAGAGTTTATTTTCTTTTCGATCTCACTTATTGTAATCTCGTACGATTGTTGGTGGCAATCAGTATAATCAACGTAATTCTCGTCGAAATAATTATCAGCGTCGCCCTTATTTTCGAGGTATTCGCTCATTTGTTCAAGATACAGAGACGTATACTCGTTTAACGCAAAATGTTTATCTGTGTACTTGATAATACCATCTTTGTGGTTTATTTGAAATAATATTTGTTCGTTTACCGTATCCATTAATATCTTCAGAGCATTAATTAAATCATAACCTATAATGCAAGGATTTATTAGTTTGGATACTACAAGAAGAATTAGTTTAGTGTATAAACCCCCTAAATCGATTGTGAGCATGATTTGAAATTTTAGTTGCGCCGATTTGCCACCCGCCGCGCCTTTTATTATCTTACCGATTTTCGGTAGAGTCGGACAATTCTTAAATTATGCGATATTTGCATAGTAAAATTCCTCGAAAATTGCTGTGACTTCGTTACCCGTATCAATCAGAGCTTACACCCAGATTTCATAAATGCGTATGTCGATTTTCGGACAACACGTAATTTCTATGTTTTCCCCTTTCGGTTCGAGATCATGTAATACGGTTTTACGCAGATTCTCCAATATCGATGCTATTTTTATTAACGGCCTAGTTGCGCTCTGTGTATTCTTTATTACCGTTTGCGAGTTATCGAACGCAACTGCTGCTCGTTTCCCGAAAGTTGATCGTCGCGTTTATCTTCTGTATCGATGTCGAGCACATTAGTTTTGTGTGAATCTGTTATTTTACCTTGCTATGCTCCCGTGTTGCAGTTTTCCCATTATCGAAAAGTTTTAAAATTAAGTTTTAAAATTAGTATTCATCTAGGATTTGCAACAAACGATTTTTGTCTCTAACCTGCTGTCCGGTTATCGCGAATCTAACCTCTCGTTCGAAGTGGTCCCCGATTTTTAGTGCCATTCCTTCCTCGGTAAACTTCAGCTATAGCTCTTTCACCAAACCAAAAATGTATATTGCGTAGTTTACACGATTCGTGGAAGTGGGCGCGTATCATTGGTCGAACTCGACCTTTTGTTTAGCCGTTCGTTGCACGTTCCCGTTCCAATATATTTCTTTAAACCTATTTTCGAATTACTCGTAGCTATCTATCTTACCCTCCTGCAAATACCACCAATTGTGAGCGTCATCTGTCAAGGCCTGTGAAATAATGCATATCGCTTTCCCTACGTCGGGTTTTAACAACGAAAAATAATTTTCTAATTCGAATAAAAATTTCATAGGACTGTCGGAGGGTAACTCCTTGAATTTAGGTATATTTAACTTAAATTTGCGTGATACGTCACTGGTATGGGTGATTTCAGGACCGTTGTAAGTTGATCGATTTTTATTAATTAACTCTTCTAGATTTTTTATGGATTGTCCGTTTTTCTCATATATCTCATCGATCTGCACTAGTACGTATTTTTTAAGCTCCCTGTAAATTTCGTCTTCCTCAACCTATTTCGTTAAGTCCTCAATTTGTACGTGCAACTCCGTATTTTTGGCGATCAAGTTATCATTTTCATTTTCTAGCACACCAACGCGATCTCTTAAAGCCTTTACCTATGCTGCATTCTCGGTCCGCGTTATTTGAATTAAATCTGAAATCGCAATTTTTCTAGAATCTAAATCTGGGTTTATAGCTTCGATTAGCGACGTTTCCAGCGATAGTGATTTCGGCGACTCCGGATTTTTTATAAACTCTTCGAGCTTATTATCGAACTCGTCCTGTCTTTCATCAAGAAACTTCAATCATTCCGATACGGCCTTTTCTCAATCCCGGTGTTTCTTTTGCTCGGTGTCTAAGCTACCTGCTGGGGCCGTTGTCTCAATATCGGGCAACAACGCCCCCGACAGCCTCTTATTTAGAGATTTTTTTTCCATTTTTCAAATGATAATTACAAACAAAATTTTACGATATATTACTTCCCGGGCATCTCTTAGAATTCGATATTATGTTCTCAATTAGCTTTGAAGTGACAATATTGCTGGTTTTTATCTTTATCCCCTCAAAATACTATGGAAGAACAAGATAAGGGATATTTAATAACCGTAGTGAAAAAATATTTTCTATTTTGAATTTTAAAGTTCCCAAATCCCTCTGTTATATTCGATGATTTTACGTGTGATAATTAAGCATCCATATAAAAATTCAATATTACTCATCAAAAGATGGATTGTTTTCACATGCGATATAAGTCATTTTAATTTAAATTCAATGAATCAAGTCGCTGGGTAAACTCGTTAATTTTTTGACTCTAGTCAATTTATACACTGTGTGAATCGTAGCATTAGCGGATCCTCATAAGCTTTGAATGTCTCGAGGCTGATGTGCAATTGCTTGTTTTAACAATTTATTCTCGAATTTTAATGCACGCACTTCGTCGTCAAGACGCGGAATTATCTGCCAACGATCCCTATCGGTCACGACTAATCGATTGAATTGATTTTGAAGGTTATTTAACCGAGAATGGGTGCGCACCTCTGCGAATGGTCATTCTAACTCAGGTATCATTACTTCGCGCGTATATTAATTAATATGACGTATTTTAAATCTGCGAATTTTACTTTAGATCCCTGACCAAGCGCCAATATAACTGTCCAGATTTTTTCCGTGACTTTTCTTATTAGAATTATATGAAAAATTATTTGAATTTTTAATAAATTAGAAAACGCGGTTCGCATGCTCGACCTGAAGACAAAGATTCGGCAGATTTTATACCCCTTAATCCCTCGCGTTACAAAATAATGCATTCCTAGAGCCTCCATATTCGGATATCCCGAAATGCAGTGTAGTGGATTTTTGCCTGCTCAGTAAGACACGAGTGCACGTTAGTACTCGTGCTTGGCGGGCAGAGAAATCCCACTAAATACGCGCAAGCTACACGTGCACGGTGTGCGCGCGCTAGTCGACAAAACCCTTAGAGTGTACCCTCGCACAGCGCGCTGGTGGTTGCGAGTGAGACTCTCTGGTGAAAGCCTGGCCTGGCACGTTAAAACCTCCTATATCGATGCCGAAAGGTCCTCGGTACGTCCTGATTGTGCACACTGGATGGGAAATAGGATTTTGCAATAAAAAAATAGAGTTTTTAAATTTAACAATTTGGCTTTTTATTTGAATGAAACACGTGAATCATACAAGGAAATAAATCAAGGAAGAGGATTCCAAAAACGTCATAGTGAAAGGCGGATAGGATACTGAGCGCTGAAGCCGAAGCTTGTGGCTCCTCTAGACGGTTTAGTCGATATAGTCCTCATACGACAGCTACCTGGTTAGGCCGCTAGTGCGGGAGAATCAGTCACGACTGAGTGCCCAGCCCCACTGCGCTCGTTCTATTTATTCCCGTGGGCATCCCGCCGTCAACTCTTTCACTGGAGAATCCGCTCTTGCGCGCCGCCGCAGTAGCATTACCATACGTCAGTGTACGAGTATTACTCCGCACAGGGCAGGCTTTTCAAATGAAATAACATTAAATTGTCGTTGAATATTTAATATTGATTATTTAATATCGATTAATTTTAATGGCGCATATAACCCATCAAATAGTTATTATTAATTTTTATTTATTATAATAACTATTTATTGATTACTTAATAAATTCAAACTTATAGTTGTAATTAATAATCGAACATTGTTTCAAATAATTATTTAGAAAAATTCAATTCGACTTTTGTGAATTTATTCAGACCGTCACAAATTAATTGGATATTTTAATGCGCTCTAACGGCACACCACTTACAAAAGTTTTAGTTCTCATTTATTTTTTAAAATTGATATCTAATGACTACGTAACTTGTATATCTGTATGACTGTATGGTATGTATAGAATTTTTAAATAGTATATTATGTACCTAGGGCGCAAAGTGGGCTTTTTTAGACCGAGTGTGGAGATTACAGTACGAGTCGAAGGCGAGCTAGCACGAGCCGAAGACGAGTACTGCAACCACAGGAGGTCAAAAAGCCCACTTTACCCTTGGTTCACACCATATTTTTTGTAACGCATGTAAGTAGTAAGTAAGGTGTTATGGGAAAACTAAACAAATGACGTCATCACTGCGCGACGTCTCTTATCTTATCTAATCTTAATGGTATGTTGATATGATAAGGTTATCTTAATGGTTTGTTGATAAGATAAGACTCAAGGTCACATTCCATAGAGGTGTTACTTGTCTTATTAATTACTTTTTAATTGTTTATTTATATAAACAAATAGATAAGCCATGTAAACAAAACTCCTTATCTTTGTTGCAACAATGACTCACCCATGCGCGACCCCCTTTTATCTTAATGGTTTATTGACAAGATAAGAACATTCCATAGAGGTGTTACTTGTCGTATTAATTAATTTTTAATTGTTTATTTATATAAACAAATAGATAAGCTATGTAAACAACACCCCTTATCTTTGCCGCAGCAATGACTCACCCATGCGCGACCCCTTTTATCTTAATGTTTTGTTGTCAAGATAAGACTAAAGGTCACAGTCCCTAGATGTGTTACTTATTAATTGTTTATTTATATAAACAAACAGAAAATATATGTAAACAATCTCACCCCCACTTATCTTTGACATGACAATGGTTCGCCCTTGTGTGATTTCCCTTATCTTAATGGTATGTTTACAAGATAAGACTCAAGGTCACATTCCAGAGATTTATTACTTATTAATTACCTTTTAATTATTTATTTTTATTTGATTTTTGATAACCCATAATCTCATCTATGATGAACAAAGATAGCAAATAATGTTATCTGCATTTACGCAAACATAACCTAGAATCTTGACGGTAATCTTAACGGTTTAGACGCCGCCGTCCAAAGATGATTTTAATGGTAATAGTTTGTTGTACTACGTTTTCAAAATATTGTGGTATTGAAAAGGACCGGTTTATGTTTTTAAAAATCTCTTTATTCTTTAAAACTTTTGTATCCCTTACGATCGGGGAAGGAAAATGTGTTGGTGGAGAATTTCCGTATATAATGTTTTGACTTCTGCGATTCACCATTCGCATGATTACTCCGGTCTTTGTCTGCATTACTGCTACTGCCCCCGATCTGGGGCGATGATCCGTATTGCGATAAGCTGTCTCCTTGAGGAGGATAAGATGAATAATGAGAGATCTCAATCGCTTTGCTTATGTTTTATATTATATAGTGATTATAGATGTTTGAATTGAGAAATTCGAGGATATGGTGGGGTGGTGGTAAAAGGTAAGAATAGTCAATAAAAAACATCATTTCAATTATTTTGGATTTATTATAATGTAAAAAAGTATGTGTACAAAACGTTATAAGAAAGAATAACATAATTCTCGTTTTCATGGTTCAAGCAGATACGCACACAATTCGTTGTATATAATTGGTAATTTATAAGCAGCAATTTCTAAGAGTAACACATTTAAAATTGATAAACAAACATCATTATCCTGCAGAAATTTTTCATTAACAAATATTTTAATATTATCGCTGTATAAAGTATAGTATTGATGAAACGCTTCATATGTCTTCATCATAGTTTATTTAGCATGTTCGAGGGTACCGTCTTTTGTAATACATTTTTCTAGGTACTCTTTGATGAAAGTGATAACGGCATTTACCTTAGCAGCGCAACTTTCTAGTTGAGCAAGATGTGCATCAATACAGGGCAAGAGAAGTTTTACCCCATCAAACGTAACTTTCTGCATACAGATAGCCGGTGGTGAGTAGGATGTTTTCAGTTTCTTCTTTTCTTTAGATGATTGGGGATCACCTTCAACCGCAACTGCTTCTTCCTCTTCTACATGATTAAAGAAAGTCCCAACTGCAGGTCTTTCTTCGATCAATATGGCTTTCGTATTGTAGGAACTCGTAAAGATCAGATCATAACCATCCAAGTACATTTTTGATGGTCGGCCATATTCCGTTTGAAATCTGTAGGCGTCTTAGAAATACGCATTGATGAGATCGAAGTAGTTCTTGAAAAGTGTCCAGGTGTTATTATCAAATTTGATAAATTTGAAATAAGACGTCGACATTGACAGTTTTACAATTGCGCGATAACTACTGTGCTCGTACTCCAAACCAATGGATACTCGCTTCGTGTTGGACTTATTTAACGCATAACTCGTAGACAACAGCATATTCGGTAAAATATTTAGTATACGAGCTTGATAGCATTAACTTGATTGAACCATGCTTGGTTAATAAAGACCGCACTCTGTACTGTATGAAGTAGCACGAGAAACGCGTAATAAATTCGCAAACTAACGACTGAGATGAGTTCAAACTGGGCTTGCTCTTATAAATGCATTGGCAAAGCCAACCCCTCCACTAAAACTTTGAGGTTTCACTAATTTCACTTCTACACGTATACTTCCGTGCTTTATGAGATTCCAGTGCATGGAAGCGTTTGCAGATAAATCAGGAGTCAGATCGAAAGCGAAAAGACAAAAGCCTTTTTTATAATCAGTGCGACTAATAGCTGAAGTTTCATTGAGAAAGTGTACTCCAGTTCTAGAAAATAAAGTATGATAAGCTTCTAAGTATTGAGGATTAGTTCCATTAAAACTGGGTTGTAACGGTTTGCTTGGAATTTGAACACCGTCAATATAAAGAGAAAGATAATTTATGGAAAAATGTTGAAAATTAAATGGATTATAGCTTCTGTTACCATTAAATGCTCGATTATCTACGAATCCAATTATGATTCTTTTAGGTATTTGACCAAGAATAATGTTATCTAGTGTATCGCCATGAATATCACTATACATAGTAAATGCTTTTACCTCCACACGATTAATTGGATATTTGGCTGTTGCTTTTGTGAGAGTATTGGCATGGGCCAATAGAATACCTGGACTTACTTTTACACGTCTTACAACAAGTGAAGCTTCTCTTATATGAAAGCTAAATTTATCGTTAGCAGCAGCATCCATTAAACAAAATGCATCCTTTCTTCTTACTAAACGCAGACGAAGTTCAACACCGTTAAGTAAAAATTTACTTTGATTAAAGACATCTGAATGTAGGTACCCCATTAAATCTACAGTTTGGGCGTTGATTGTAAAATATTGACGATTTGAGAGTCCTAAATTAGCTGTTGCGTCAGCCCAAGGAATATTGAGCAGAGACTCCATGCGCCCTGCAGTGGCTATATACCAAAGTGAAGTTGTCAGATGTGAGGACATGGTTCCTGGTGAATAATTTAATAATGTTTCGCTTTAAGCTCTGTACGGATAGGCATTGTTTGGTGGTGAAACGAGTTTCTGGTTGAAGAACACGTCTACTTGATTAAACATAGAATGTAAAAAATTGTTAACAGGTGCAACTTTACTATTCTCGACTGCATCAGTAGCGACGTTGGGTAAAATTTGAACACGGACACAGAGCATGGTGTGTGCAAGATCGAGATAATCTTCGCCACCTGGAACGACAAATTCCAGAGGGACATCGTCGCTAAAGGAAGAAACCGGTTTATAATGCACAAATTGAGAACTTTCTAGAGATGTCTGCGTAGGAGGTAATGTAAACAAATCCAATTCTGATTTCATGCACTCGCACGAATTTGAACGTAGAAATGCCATGATGATGTTTTTATTTCGGACCAAAAATATCTGTTATACTTCGCAAAACTTGCTTCTTTTTCTTTCTACATCTACTAACGTTCTTTTTACCCTTTCGTGGAGCACTTGTTTTCTTGCTGTTACGTCTTTTCTTCACTCTACCACTTTTAATGCTGTGTGCTGTTGAGCGGTTCTTGGGAGACTGTCGCTTTCTTTTCCTGCTACGTCGTTTATAACCCGATCCTTTCATTATTTCAGTCATTTTATCAGCTGCTTTACGTTTAAGATTTCGCCCAGACTCACGCACGCGTGTACGTACAGCTTGTTTGAAATGAATACCTCCGTTCCCCACGTCGTCCAACACATTCATACCTGTTCGAATAGCTTCTTTACCAACCGCTTTAGCACCACTCGTAAGATAAGGTAAGACTCTGCGAAAAAGCCCAGCCAAGAAGCTACCGAATCCACCATGTCCTCGCTGATAACTTGCACCAGAAAATATACGACGTACATCTCCCCCGCCAATTTGATCAGTGTAATATGCACCGTAGTGACCCATCTTGATAATTTCTGCTGTTTAATGATTGCGCTTAAAGTGAAAAGTAATCGTCAACGTCCCGTACTCAAATGGTATACTCTTACCGTGTTGATCTCTTATATCGATTATGAGATTTTGAAAATTGTTATTTAATAACGGAATACAGTTTGGTGGTGAAAAGTGTTTAACCATAAAGACCCAACTTGTACTTCGAATTATCAATCATTACAATGCGAAGAAGAGAAGCTTGAGTATCGCCAACTGTGTAAGAAACACAAATATCTATATAAATGAAGAATTGATCAGCTATGGCTCTGGCTAGAAAACTTTTTCCATCACCACCATCACCTGTAAGACGATTTATAGATAGAGAATCGGTTAATCTATATTTTTCTTGCTCAAAACCGAATATGCGTCTAATTTTCTCATTAAAGTAAATATAATGAGCTTCTTTGCATTCACATATTCTTCTTAAAGAATAGAAACCTCTTTTCTTTTTTGATGTTCCAAGCACCAGATGTTTGTTCACTTCATTTACATGGTTTATAGCATGTGCCAAATCTGTAATATTGTCGTATAAACCAGGTGGAAAAGAATAATCGTAATACTTAGCCGTTTCTAATTCTATAACATCCAAAGGAGCAGGTTATTTCTCGTCTATAATAGCTGTGGAAAATAAAAAACTCGATTCAGCCTCTTGAACATGTAGCATTGTACATGGTATGTGAATTTCAGTTAAACCTACACTCCAAGATCCATACAATCGAATCTCATGTGATAAGTGTGTAGTGAAGCAAGATGTCGTGTTATCAGGGAAATACTTTAGACTACTATTACTGGGTAAAATTAGGTAAAAGCTTGCACAATCCATCACAAAGCCGTATTTAAATAGGCACAAGTTTACTTGCTTTAATCCAAGAGTTGAATTTGTCTGGATAACCAAGCCATTTAATCAGAACTTGACGTTTTGCACCACGTCCTTTACTACCTATTATACGTTCGATCTTAAATTCCTCGTCCTGTTCAATACGATCCCCACCAACACGTACCCTTTCTTCAGGGTAGAAAAACCCGTCAATCAACTCATCTTGTAGATCTGTCAGTCCATATGTGTATAAATTTTGTCTGCGTGAAATACGAGATACCCTAAAGACTTCTTCACTGTAATTCTTCTCATAACCTTTGTCGAAGGTGCCCTTAGACCGACTGATACGAACGTAATCTCCGACAGAATATATAGATGAGCATGATGCTCTCCATTGATTAAGATCTCTCTTTTGTAAATTTTTTCGAGCTTCAGCTGCATTGTAAATATTCACTTTTGCAGGGATCATTCTTATACCAGAATGTAGTGTATGGTTATAGGTATGAACAATATTGCCTATTACATCCAGGTATCTGTGAGTGGTTTTCTGTGTGAAATACCTATACATGCGTTCTTTCAATGTACGATTTAAACGTTCTACTACAGCTGCTTTTACATCAGGATTGCGGGCCACACGAAACTGTATATCTCGCTTTTTAAGAAAATTTTGGAAATCTGATTCTACAAACTCTTTTCCTTTGTCTGATTGCACAAGAACCGGAGAGCGACCACCGGATCTCTTCAAGATTCTATCGAATGCAGCTACAACACTTTTAACACTTTTATCCCGTAACACTTCGACCCAAGCGTATTTACTAAGAATGTCTACTGTTACCAGCAAGAAACAATAACCATCGTTGTAATCTTTAAGAGATTGCATGTCACATAAATCCACTTCCTAACAATCATCCACATTCGTAACATTGTAGTTCAATCTGGGCAATTTTCGACGTATAGGTCTGTATAATGTATATGTATCTTGATTGCTCAACCATTTGTAAATACGGTTTTTCTCTCTTTTTTTATCCTGCTTTGATCTGCTCTTTTCATTTATACGAACCAAATTACGAGCTCCTACATAACCAGCTTCATGTGAAGTATCGTAATATTGGTTTTCGTAAGACATTTTTACCGCTACGCTATACTAACACTTTACATTTGAAACTTCAACCACTTATTTTTCACATCACTCTTCTTCTGTCTGCTATTCACTTCGTCTGCATCAGTTATTCTCGCACGTAATTCGTAGTGCAGTGGTGTTCATACTTCTTTCTCTAGTCTACCATCATTTATCAAACTTCTTCTCTTAAGAGTCAATAATTTTTTTGCAGCACCTCTAAAAGTTTCAGTTAATTTTAGCACTTGAGGATTACTAATCAGCTTCAGAGGAGTCTCGCTTGATACTATGAATTTAGCAAGTTGTAATCTACCTATAGGCACTTGATCAGTAGTTTTACTTTTCAAAATATCCTCCATCAAGTCTATAATATTCGACTGAGGAATAACATTGTTGTCTAGGGTAACAGTCCGCGAATTATCCCATCTCAAACGATCAGATGCAGACGATTTCCAGTGTTGAAGCAATAGACGTCCTTTTCGCGCAAAAGCCTTGGGCATACTGTCTAGAATTGACTCTTCAGACAGAGGTGTAAGTGTGTCCTCGTCATTCTCATGATCCATATCGGATGTGTGCTCATGACGCTCAAGATTTTGAAAATGGAGATACCTCCGAAGAATTTGTAAATATTTCATACATTTTTCTCTTTCATCAGTGAGAGCTTTAGAAAAAAGAATGTCATGCATTTGAGCATCGAGTCGCGATAGATTATCACCTTTCGTCTGTACAGTTCGTAACTCAGCTTCATAGCCGTATTCTGCTAAGTGATCTTTCTTATCATTAATATAATCTTGTTGTCGTTGTACTGAGGAAGCTTGAATTACTCTGTCGTACGTTTCATCTGGTACAATTATCATTTTACGTGAACGTTCCATGTTTTTAATTACTATGAATTTCCAGAACCACTAAATATTTTTGAAACTAATGCACCTATTATAGGAGCCAGTAGCATAGGTAAAAATGCCCCACCGTCTTGTATGATGACACGTTTTCTCTTCTGCCACTCAGTTGCAGTAGTACCATCTGTTCCGCTTCTGTTCGACTTCTTTTTCTTCCTCAGCCTCTTAGTCAACACATTTAATGCACACTTACATATACTTTGAATGAGTTTTTTATCAGCCGACCGGAGTAGAGCCGCTCGCTGTTGCCCATCTGCGTGGCAGAGAGCGTTCAAAACTGCTACACACTTTTTGGTAAAGTGAGATGGTAAACAACTGCACTCGCTAGCAGCGCCAACAGTGCGCAACTTCTTTTGTTTTCTCGATGTCTTCGCAGCCATAGTTACAGAGCGACTGTAATTGATCAGCTTATTACACAGCTTTTTATCGATATTTTGATTTTGGTACATACACGTATCACACCCTATCATCGGGAAATACACATGTTCTAAAACGAAATTCCTCTTTAGTGCTTTGTTTTAAGTTGAGTAAAAGGTAGCCATGAGCGACTGCAGTACTGTCTAAATACGCTTCTTGCAAAACTTTCGGGTCTTCAGGATGAACTTGACGAGCAAGATACTAAATCTGAGAACGAACTCGAGGATTTTTGAAAATTATTAGATAATTAGCGTTTAGCGAAATATCACGCTGCCCTAAACCTTTATGAAAAATATTTTGAGTAATAAAGATAACGCTTATATTTTTATGATGACTACCCTTTGTGAAGAGATCGAGAATAGTACTATTCGACGATTCTCGCATCAAATCGTCAATAATTATTAATTTCGTTTTATCATTGTCGTGAGAGTAGTCTGAAGCCTGTGGCAGACCTTCGTGAAATTCGATAATTTTTTTACCATGTCCACTTGGTACAAATTCCGTCTCATAAGTAGGCTGCCATTCTGCGTAGTAAATCAATATTCTATTGAACACCGCGTCACACATTGCAGGTAGATGTTCGAGGAATCGTTTTACAAAAACAGTTTTTCGACAACCGGTGGGACCACTGACTATACACGTAAATGGATGTTTGAAACGCGTATCCATCCTGGATTCTTAAATCTTACCATCATCATCAGTATGAGCAATAAAAACGACCAATAGTTGTGCATCTAGAACACGACAAGCAGCAAGAAGTGGGGAGAGGGACGGCGGCGGCGGCGGCGCGGCACACGTAAATATCAGCTGTTTTATACGTGTGCTCAGAGGATACCAGCTGATTGATGTGTGCGCGGATCAAAATCAGCTAAAATTACAAGAAAAAAGCTAAATAAGCGGCAAATTAGCTGAAATACCAGAGACTGATCAGCCTTCCGAACGAATGCTAAAGATGTACTGGAAACATCCGTACGCTGCAAAAGATTATATGGTAAGTAAATTTTAAACTTTTTATTTTTCAATATTATACAATGTTTTCACAAAAATATTAAGTGGATTTAAATCCAAACGGAAGAGAATGCGTATGTGTAATGTATCGCCGTTTTCTTAATACTACACAACATGTTTCCGACTCATCTCGAGTCACAACTTCATGCAATTTTGTTCTACGAATGGCTTTAAATTTAATTTTTATTTTTCTATATTCATTATTTGTTCGTTCACACTCAGCTGCGTCGTTGTTAGGCTCATCATTGGCAATATTAAAAGCATCATTGATCAAATTTTTTATACTCTCAAAATTTATTTTCAAACCGTTTGAAAAGTTTAACGCTATACTTTTTACTTTACAGCATTCAGTTTTTGTTTGGTCTACAGGTGATACGATACGGTAAGCGTAGAATTTCGGACCTCTAGAAACGAAACTCTCTATATAAGCATTTTCACCGTAACTTCTAAGCTCATCTGTCATATCACCCAGTTTTGATCCTATAACTGGGCTGTATTCGTTCTCTGCATTATCATGCGAGACAAAGACACAGGAATCAGTATCATAATATAATAAACGTAAAGCCAATCTCTCCAAGTGTTCGGAAAGTTTTAGGCGCGCCTGGGCGGTCGTGTACGCAGCAATGACAACACTCGTTTGTAGTGCAGGCGTCACTGCCTCATCTCTATACTGCCAATTTACATATAAAATCTCATCGCTGACAGGCAATATATCGATTACCTCTCTTTCCGGACATGTGAGAAGTTTTAGAAGCGATTCACGGTTTTTTGTAACTTCTGTTTGCTTCAAATTACTCCGCTGCCCAAATTTACCCCAAAATGAATTCAAACATAGCTTAGCAACTGTACGTAGTCCTGCATTCTTAGCAATGTTCTCTCTATCCAAACGTATACCCTCGTCTCGCTCATATTGATCAATATATTGTGTTTTTGCAATGTCATCAGTACACCACGAAGGCCAGTCGCTAGCCTCTTGCTTAATTTTCAAAAACGTATTGACATATTCCGCAAAGAGTCCACCAGTCCCACGATCTTGATTGTAACGAGTCATTTGATATTGCCAAATAATATAAATTTCCGTTACACGATAACCAAGTTGGACAGCTTTACGTAGCTCGTCAGCAACCAACGAGCCCGTAAATTCGCGATCCTTGACATCCTCATGATTACAGTCACCCTGACGTAATTTCTCACAACAAGATCGACAAAGTGCGAAGAGTAGACGGTCGTGCATTTTGATCGGTAACAATGGTATATGTAAATTTCGCGGAGGTAAAATCCTACACCTGATTAAACCTTCGACATTCGTTAGATTATCATTATCCCCCAGCGTCAATGCATCACATTCACTACCAATGAATATTCGCGGATGACCAATAGGAAATTGACCTCTCGTATAAACGTGTGGATAGAGAGAGCATATATCTGTGTATCGGATTTTTTCACCTTCTTGAATTTCGTATTCAGTAACTATATTCTCCGTCCTACCACCGAAAAAAGCATCACGAGGATTCAAAGTTACGCGACTCATTAGAGGATGATGATTTTCTGCTTTTATTCGATCAAATGCACATTCCCACATCTCACGAACCTCGTAACCATGTGACTTAATGTTTTCAATTTTTTTACACGTATTTTCGTACGCTTCATCCATCCTTCGCCCGTAAGCCATTGTTTTATCGCGTTTTTTTATTAAAACGTCGAGGACAACCATGTGTGTAACAGCCCTGGTATTCAAAAACAAATCCTTTAGCATGTTGCTGCTCGTCGTCAAGTCGTGGTAAGAAGCCATCTACGCAAAACCATTCAGGAAGCATAAATTCGCGAGCTCTTCCAGCGTGAATTAGCGCACGACCAAGTTCACGCTCACATTCCACCAACCACTGCAATGATTTTTGTGAATGTTTGTCTGTGCGTCGATACCCACCCGCTGGCATAATACCTATTGTATTTACATGCAGAAAATTCTTTCTATATACAACTGAACATACTGATGCAATAGTGGTGGCTTCTGTAAAAGGACAAGTGTTGCCGCATTTTATAAAAATGTTTCGAAAAGCCATGCAGGAAAGCCTCAAGATATCCACATCTAAAACAATAGTCTAAAAGTTCACGTTGCTTGTCAAAATTATAAGAATCACGATTTTCGTTATACCATAGAAAAAACTCTTCTCTTTCACTCGTTGACATTGTGTTGAGAGAGTAGTTACTGGATGCTGGTAAGAATCCTACGTATTCTTGATTTTCTAAGGTATTAAAGAGGTGGGGAAAAATAACCTTTTTTAGTAACCGATGGTAGGGCAAAAGCTTGCGGTAGAGCGCTTAACTTCATTTGAAAATAATTTAAACTATCAATAAATTTTGTCCGGCCACACTGTAACATAATAATATTTTGTCCATTTAAAATCACGTTAGGTACTATAGTTGTATTTTCGGCGATTTCTCTGAGAATAAATTGAGCATCGAACCCCCGCGAATTATGTGTAATACAAATAATTTTATCAAATTTTGATTTTTCTCGTATAGTCAGATCGAGCAAACAATTTACAGGATTTTTACGAAAAACATGTTCACGTATACCACACGTTTCACAAAATTGACTAAGGTCTTCTATAGAGAGACAATCATTGCAAACTTGTTGTACGACACAGATTCGGTATGTGAATTTTTATCGTAGGGTGATCTCGAAAGGGTGAATCTTGACGAGTCTCAAAATCATAAAAAACAAACATATTTTTCTCGGGGCCGCGCTTTTCGATAGCATTCGATAAATTAGTTTCACGTCCAATCGGTTGAATATAACATAAATCGTTTACACTATGTTTTTTATTACATACATTACACCAATTATAACCACATTCATGCTTAGATTTATAAATATTAATACGTTTACAGCATACGACACAAATTTTCACTACATCACGTAATTTTTTATTCTTCTTCTTATACGAACCATGTTTTCTGTGATTGTCAAAGCACATTTGACCGAAAAAATCTCGATTACAGTCTTTGCATTTTATCAAATCTACATCTTCATAACAACATGGTGGTTTACAAAAGCACATTCGGCACTGTGCTGTGCATCTGTGCTCATCTACGTATTGATACCTTTTATTACAATGTTCGCAGAAAAATTTACTACGCGCTGCACCCGTTAAATTTAATATAGTATCAAAATGTCTTCTTCGTGCATCATAGAAGAGATGTATAACATCGTAAACAGTATTATTCATAAGTGCTCGACCATAAAAAAAAAAGAGGATCACTATTGCCAAACGCTAGACTATCATAAATCATGATTACTCTATCTCTTTCTGTCAAATAATTTTAAAAAGCTTTAATTTCTCGCATACCGCAGCCGTTTTCTGGAATCAGAACATTAGCACCAGCAAGAAGAAGTTTCGCATAAATCGTTATAAGAAAAATTGTTGACTGCTCGAAGTGATAGACCACCTGGCCCGCGAGCAAAATTTATACTTCTTACAGCTACACCAATCATATCATTCTCACGCGGCAAGGAAATTAAATATGAATAAATATCGCGTATAATTAGTTCTAACCATAAAATGGGGTTTACAGTATTATCTGTCGGAAGTGGTGGTAGAATTTCTAACAAAAGACGCCTACCATCCAACCTATATTTGGCAATATAATGACCCTCATTTTCAATAATAATAAAACGCTCACTCGGAGGACGAATTCCTAGAAGATCGTCGTCCATTTCTTCTTCTTCTTCAATGCTAGAGTTTCTATCTTCGAACTGAACTCTTTGCCGGGCGACATTCTCTTCAACCTCCTCTCCCTACTCCGCCTCCTCCGCCTCCTCCTCCTCCTCCTCGACAATGTTCGACTCTTCACTGGGGTCTGACTCAGAGTCTGTGAAGGTATCTCTATGTTCGTTTCTATCACTGATGATATCATAAACACCTCCACCAATTTGCATTGATCCCATACTCTTGTCGGCGTAATATTCGACTGATTCTATTGAGCTGGAGTATAATTGAGATGATGTTGATAATGGAAATTCAGAGGTGTTTGATGTACAAGAATCATCAGACAAACTTAGGTTTTCTGTAATTTTATTATAAAAGTACATGTTTTATTTACAAAAATATTTTACATACTCTAGAAAATTATTCTTCAGGTGGACCGGTAAAACTTTGTTTAATACGAGAAAAAAGATCTTGTAAATCCTCGTCAGTGTACAGTACTGATTCTGGATCGATACATAAATCATAAAGCAATCTAATTTCTTGGGCTCGTCGAACATACATAATTCTTTGAACTTCGGCGAGTAAATTCTCTGGTAATCTATCTAAATTATCACCACCTCAACGAATAACTTTAAAAAAAAAAATTGTTGTTGTATCTGTTTTAGAAGAAAAAAATCACTTACGTTCATTTATTTGACGATCTCATCCTACGATCACCAGTTCTTTGTATTTGATAATAGCTTCTCTCGCCTTGTTCTTGCTCTCTCATAGCGAAATCTCGTATCAACTGCCTTCTGGCCATAGTGGGGTCGGGTTGCATTGCCACTCTTGCTTCAATGTTGTTCTCGGAGTCGTCGACACTACCAACGTTAACATCGTCTACGATATTCGCTTGTGGTAATGGAGCTATATTATTTAAAAGCCGTATAACTGCATATTTAGGCTCTCTATAGCTAGCTAATAAGTTATCCAAAGCTGTAGGTTGGTTCGCTACCTCGTCCTCAGATAAAGAAGTAGCTTCTTCTTCTTCTTCTTCTTCTTCTGACTCGCTGATCTGTAACTCATTCTCCTGCTGTACGATATTATCTACAGGATTCTGCCTTATGACACTGAGTTCAGATCCCGCCGTCGCCACCTCACCCCCACATACGTTATCGACCACAGAGTGCTGCTCGATTACATTGGATTCAGGGACACTCTCCTCTACCCCCACCATCAGCACTGATGCAACCTCTCCGGTCTCCGTCTCTATCGTCATCTTCTCCTCCTCCTCCTCCTCCTCCTGCCCCTCATCGGTTTCCATACTGCTACTTCCCTCCTCCTCATCTGAACACTCGCTCGAATTTGAACGTTCAGAGGTTGTATGTAAAGATACTTCCATAGCACTCATATCAGTACTGCAATCTCTGAGTAATATTTCCTTAGCTGAAAAAAAATATAAATTTTAAATCAATGTGCATTTTATTTTACAAACTAATGAAACATATTAACCGCTTTATAAATATAAAAGCGTTATTCATAATAGTATATATTGTGTATAGCGGGCGAGAAATAGGTTTTTACCGAACTCGTGAGTTTGCTGTACGAATCGGAGGCGATCAAGCCCGACCCGTAGGCGAGTGCGATGCATGAAAAATCGTGCATGTGTTACAAAAAATTATTAATGTTTGTAATAATATTAAAAGAATTTTAAAGTAGTATTTTTAAATGACAGACTACAAATACCGTGGCTGTGAGTTCAAATACAAGTGGATTTGCATTTAATTATTATTTGCATTACGTGTATATATAAATGTAAAAATTAAAAATATAATAAAAATGTATTTAAATAGTGTTTTTGAAACATTTCTATACACGTAAAAAGTACAGTATTCTAAAATGCCATCCCATATGGAACAGCCCTCACGCACATGTCTTATCCGGTAAATGGATAGAGCGCCAGACTCACGCTGTGGACCCTGGTTCAAATACACTTGGCTACATTTTTTTTTTTTAATTTTTTTATTTACATTAATATTATTAACAATAACAAATAAACACATTTGATAAATTTTAAAATTTTTATGTAAACATTTTTTAACTTTTTTATTTTTGTTATATTTTTAATAAAATTGATGATTTTTTTACATAATATATACTACAAAATATCTTTATTTTGCATTATTTGCTTAAAAATTTATGTATATAATTGTTTATTATTACACAAGTTTAATTTTAGTTCTAAAATTAATACTTTTTTAAATTTTTATTTTTTCATATCGTAATTTGTTTAAAATATAAATATGTACTATTAAAAATTTATGTATATAATTGATTAGTATTACACAAGTTTAATTTTAGTTCTAAAATTAATACTTTTTAAATTTTTATTTCTTCACACCGTAATTTATTTAAAATACGTACTAACCTTTTTCTTCTTCATAAACACTCATAAATGGTTGAAGTACTGGTATGTGGTGCAAGTTTCTTTGCACTAAAAATTCGGCTGTACAATTCACTGCTACACACGAATTTTTGAATATTGTTTTATATAACAATAAAATTTTACGAGGACCGCAACAACTTAGTAAGAAACGAAATTCTTGTTTTAAACTTACGCAAACCATGCGCTTTACACACTTCCGCCACCTTAAAGTGCACCTTTGCCTTATGACGGTATTTTCAAAGCGTAGTCTCCGTGCTACTCTATACACAATATCGCGTAATAATACTTCTGCCTCGTTATACATGTCTATAGCTACTCGATTTGCTGTCCTCATGGTGACTAAATTCAAAAGCGTACGTCTGAGGGTTTTTATATTTTGTAAAAAAGGGGTGGGGGGTTAGGTAGAGAGAGCTGAAATAAAGTGGTAGCGATTATCACTGCTATACTTAAAAATATTTCTTTGAAACAATTAAGACATCCTGTCTTAATAAATTTGTTTGATATAAAACAATCTCATGCAGATTCTATCAGTTTTATCGGAATATGTGGTATAATATATTTTTCAAAAGAAATTTTTATTATTTCCTGCCATGTAATCTTAATTTACACAAGTTCATCAAGCATAGTCAGTTGTTATATAACTGAAATATTTCACAGCAGTTTTTCGTGCTCAAAATATATGCGGAGAGCATTGTTTTACGTAGGAGGTTTCAACATTCAAAATTATTTTCGAAGAAATCTTAATTACCATGGTTTTATTTAAATGACTAAAACGTAAATATCGGGAGATGTTTATAGCGCTCTACACAAAACGAAATTTAATTGGTTCAGGATGTATACCTCTCGAAGCATTATACTAACAAGTGATAAGAGACGCACCTCGGCAACTCTCTGCTCCCCAGTATAGTGTGAACGCGGGGGTTATTTTTTCTCGCGCTTCCTGCCGTACTTAAGATACTGTCGTTTCTTCGAGATGCTAGCCAAGGGATAAGACCAACGATTGTCTCGCTCACCAAGAGTATCGGATGTACGCTTGCTGCGATTGTTTTAATTAACGCTCTACGTGTCTTATCAAATCGCAGTCGAAATCATTAGTTCTCTAAACTTTCTTCTTATTCTCCAAAGCTTTATGCCAGTGCAACAGATGCCTGCTCCGCAATCATGCGAATGGTGAATCACAGAAGTCAAAACATTATATACGGAAATTTTCCACCAACATATTTTTCTTACCCGATCGTAAGGGATACAAAAGTTTTAAAGAATAAAGAGATTTTTAAAATCATAAACCGGTCCTTTTCAGGACCACAATATTTTGAAAACGTAATACAACAAACTATTACCATTAAAATCATCTTTGGACGGCGGCGTCTAAACCGTTAAGATTACCGTCAAGATTCTAGGTTATGTTTACGTAAATGCAGATAACATTATTTGCTATCTTTGTTCATCAAGAAGATTATTTGTTATCATAAATCAAATAAAAATAAATAATTAAAAGGTAATTAATAAGTAATACATCTCTGGAATGTGACCTTGAGTATTATCTTGTAAACATACCATTAAGATAAGGGAAATCACACAAGGACGAACCATTGCCATGTCAAAGATAAGTGGGGGTGAGAATGTTTACATATCTTTTCTGTTTGTTTACATATATAAATAATTAATAAGTAACACATCTAGGGACTGTGAACTTTAGTCTTATCTTGACAACAAAACATTAAGATAAAAGGGGTCGCACATGGGTGAGTCATTGCTGCGGCAAAGATAAAGGGTGTTGTTTACATAGCTTATCTATTTGTTTATATAAATAAACAACTAAAAAGTAATTAATACGACAAGTAACACCTCTATGGAATGATCTTATCTTGTAAATAAACCATTAAGATAAAAGGGGGTCGCGCATGGGTGAGTCATTGCTGCGGCAAAGATAAGGAGTTTTGTTTACATGGCTTATCTATTTTTATATATAAATAAACAATTAAAAAGTAATTAATAAGACAAGTAACACCTCTATGGAATGTGATCTTGAGTCTTATCTTATCAACAAACCATTAAGATAACCTTATCATATCAACATACCATTAAGATTAGATAAGATAAGAGACGTTGCGCAGTGATGACGTCAATTGTTTAGTCTTCCTATAACAGCTTACTTACTACTCATGTATTGATTTTTGCGTTTTTCTAGCATATTAAGCGGAGTTAAATATATATATATAATAGCAATTTTCCGAAAAATTTTAGCGGGCCCAAAAGTTACTTTAGCGCCCGCTTATTTACTTTTGCGCCCGCCGGTCTAAAAAATTGTCCTTTAGGCCCGCTTAATAGGTACAAAAAAACGCGAAAATCGTGCTTGTGTTACAAAAAATCATTTTTTTACCGATATTTTTACCTGATTAATCTGATTATTATTTCATGTGATAATTAAAATCAGGTTATATACATCAGGCAATATATCGAATCAGATAATACATCATGTCTAAATTTCAGGTGATAAATCACTTAATTCATTGCATATTTGTTTCCTGGGTTTAAGTTTAGTTGGATAAAAGCCAAAAAGTCGACCATTCTCAGGCATGGAATTTGAGAAATAAAAAGTATACTAAATTAATAAATTTGCATTTTTCTATAATATTATTGATTATATAGATGCGAAAAATCTACTTGACCAAGATCAATAATTATTTTTAAACCATTAAAATAAAATTACTTACTCATAATTATTAATAAATTATTTTCTCGTTCTAATCGTATTTTTCTTCTATTAAATCTCTTTCTTGTGCACATTGAGAAAAATGAGAATAATCTATAGCACCGAATACAACTAATATCAATTAAGGTATAAGACAAAATGCAATTATAATTTAAATTTACTTAAAAAATGTACAATGAAACCTATTAGAGACACCAGTAAATTAAATATAATAAGGAAATTCACAAATATTACCTTCATTGATAATCAATTTACACATCTTTATATATTAAAAATGAATTTTAAAGGACGGGACACAAATGACACGAAAATCGAGGGACAGATTTTAAGTCATTTTTTAATACTCACGCATGTAACGAATTAGCCAGGCTTGCCGTGGCAAAATCGTGGCAATAGTCGCTGTGCAATGTTTCTTAGCAATTTGCTTCCAACTTGCGCTCAAGAAATGACGAATATCAAGGACTGATGTCAATGTGCCATAAAATTGACTGCAATTGCTTGCTATCAAATTGCTGCCATATACGGACGCATATTTACTTATATTTGATGTATAACTGTTGATGCAAGTTTTGTACATCAATTTGCTTTCAACTTGTTGTCAATATTATTAATATATTATATTATTTTATTTTTAATATTATTCACCTAATATTCAATGAAATTACTCATATATGCGACAGTGTGAGAGAGAGAGGGAGAAAATTAATACCAGCATATTGATGGAAATTTGTGTAACATAAAAATCGAGAAATGTGACGACAATATGATGGCAATTTATCCTATGATACGCCTGCACATCATGAGCAATAGTTGTTGTAATTTTGGCTTCAGTTTGCCCTCATAATTTACTTCATTACTGATACAAAATTTCCAGCATATACGGACGCACTTTTACATCAAACTTAAGGAAATCGATAGAGAAACGTGTATGTCAAATTGCTAACAATTTACAATACATTTGGCTAATGGGGTAATTTAAGATATGACACTTAATCTATTTAATAGCTGAAAATAAGTAGAAACAATTTGCTGCCTAGTTTTCTCTTGAAATATCATCTAATAATAAAATTTTAGAATAATATTAGAGAAAAATGGGGTTGGGGACACAAGACACACATGATATTTCATGGTGTTTTTATTTGTAATTCGTAATCAAATTAATCAATAATGTTGAATCTTTTGAGTAATGCTCTACATGTTAAATCTAATATATCTAATTTTAACTTAGACCGAAATATCGTTTTAATTTTGTGTTAAATAACGGGGACACGACTTGGTCAACTTCTTGACTTTTACGCAGTTACAATTTCGTCAACGGTTCAGTTAAGTAGTTATTCCCGTCAACCATGCAGTTAAGTGGTTATTCCGGGCATAAATAAATTTCAAAGTGCAGTTAAGTGATTATCAATATCGATGTAAACTTAATTTTGAAAAAAGATGCAGGTAAGTGCTGGTTCCGGAAAGCCACAGAATAATAGTCTCAATATTTATCAATTTCTATATGAAATCTAATATTTTCTAACTATTTACATTAATTAAAAATATTACCTTCATAACATTTTGAAACTATTTTGAATTTAGTTTTTTATTTTCTTATCATGGATTAAAACAAATTTTAACAGTTTACTTTTAGTTTCAATTTTATACTTTTAAAAACTGTTTCGATTTTATATTCGGCTAATTAAATTATAAAACGGTGTACGAATTCGCCCAAGCCGATATTCTAACACAAGCTTATTTTTGACTCTCGTTGATAGGCGAGCACGTTTACAATTGCGCTATTCCTACGCACCGGCCTCCTTGCTTCGTTTCGAGTATATCTCCTATTGCACCTGCAGTTCTCCTGATTCGTCACATTATACACGTGACAAAAGAATCTTAACGTTTTTTATCAAATAGTTAACACTTAAATTTCTTTTTATAAGCTTATAAAACCTGCAAGTGGAAAGTTAATTTTGAACAGTGTCATCAGAATATTTAATTCTGTGGAATCCCGGGAAATCGAGATAAGTCCACTTTTTTTTAAATCAAGTTTTGAGCGATTTTCGTATCCTTACTTAGTATATTTTCAGATAAAAATTCGAAACATCAGAAACGCGTACGAATAAGTGACTTTATCTACTATTTATAGACCTATATCTACTATTTAAACAAAAATTGGACTTATGTCGTTATTTCTTTTACCCACAGAATTTAATGACCATAATTCGTAAGTGATATTCACTTAATTTAAACTATTAAAAGGTAATCTGCTCTTGATAAATAAGAATGTTTTTTTATTTACTTTAATATTTGTAATATCACGTACTTAACCTCATATGATACACATACAAATTCTTGATTTTAACTTTATTAGTTGTCCGGCTCTTTCATCAGTGTTCTAAAATACGTAGCTCAAATCACTAGTATAGTCTCTATGTAGCTAGTCAGTCAGCAAAATCTGCAGCGAAAATCCTGACTTCGATGTCTCGGTAAGCGGCCGAGCGGCTGGCCGCGGACTCCACTCAGCTCCGAACTACGCACCATTTGCGTCAGTATAGTCGCCCGCATTTTCGCTCGACACAGGACACCTGTGCGCAGCGAGCACGGATGATTGCTTACGTACGTGACACGTTCGTGTATCGCACGTCGCGCTACAGCGATGCAAAATACGTGTGTGGGGGGGGGGGGGGGTATTGCGTCTATGCGTGCTGTTGTATGTATCCTGTTGTGTTTCTCCAAAAATATTTTTCATTCAACTTGTACGTGTATACAATAGATGCGTATTGCACTCTCTCTTTTTGTTTGCTTACAACATCGGTGCTGTCATAATAGTTATTTATAAATCATTGTAGTTATATCTATAATTATATTATTTGTTTACAAAGATACAAAATAGTGATACAAATTTGTTTTCTTAATCTCGGTAACATAAGACTATTCACTGACATATTTAAGTAACGTGTCGGTTTAGATAATAATAAACATTAAAAAGACCTTTTCTGTGATCGCAAATACTTACGTAGAAAACTAATTTTATTTTTGAGCAAGTCTATGAGATATAACATTTTGAAACTTTAATAAATGTCTTTATGCTACTTTTGCATATAGAAAAAAGTGATTCTTTATTCTCTTTTTGCTCGTATTCACTTCACTTAAAAATTCAGCATCTTCTTCAATCTGCATTTGGTGATAAGCTGCGCAGGATACCTGGCTGGGGGTATGGGAGACTCTTGTGATCTCTCCTCGCGGCTTCGCTATCGCTGCGAAGCTGTATGGGGCGGGAAAAAATTTCTTAGTCTCTCCTCGCAACCTGCTGCTGCTGAGTCGATCGCCTTGTTGGTGGCGGGGAGACTCCTACGGTCTTTCCTCGCGGCCTCGCTACAGCTGCGCCGATTGGCTTGCTGGGTGGCGGCGGAGACTCCTACGGTCTCGCCTCGCGGCCTCGCTGTAGGTGCGGAGCTGGTGTCAGTGCATTTGTGGGAATCGCCTTGCTCGTTATCGGCAGCGCAACTGTCAGTGCGAGACCTAGTACCTCCATCGAGACGTAATGTAGCCTCGGTGTGTTTATCGAACGCTCGACCGGATTGCAACCTCACTATAACGAATGCTTTCATGCGGACGACACCTGGTTCAACTGGTCTCGCTGCTCCTTAATGCTCTTACATCGGGTAAAATATCGGAACCCCCTGGGAAAAATACATACACATTTCGCCAATGAAATTACGACAAAGCCAATCATCGAATAAGGGAAAGTCATGGCCATAATGTGCACTGAGCTGACTCTATCGCCTACTGACCTATATTCGGACAGGGCCTTCGTTTTTTGTATTATTTCCCGAAGGTTCGTGCCCGATTTTCGCTCTTTTCCCGAAATTCTCCTTTATGACATTATCCACAAGGTGTGAAAATATTCGCGCGCCCGAAAAATTTAATAAAGTAGCGCGCACATCTATATTAATTTTTGCAAATGTTATGCCCGACGATAGCATCCTGAACTCTCGTGAATCAGATAATCTGGCATTGTTGGTGTACGCTGTACATACGAGATTTAATTTTAATATGCCTATGCCGTTTATTTCGAAGGTGCTCTGTACCGCCCTGTGGTATTGTACAAACACTGTTTCTATGCCTGAGGTCTAAGAGACCCAGTTGTTCACTTCATGCAACTTCATCCAATATGTATCATGTAACTGTGTGATTTTAATATTACAATCAGCTACGTTTACTAGATTGTAAGCGATAGTAAATTTAATTTCGCAATCAGCGTCCTGTTTGATTTTCGAACCGGTTCTACATCTTTACAAATATAAATGCCGTCAGAATTTTTACATTTATTTAATTTTTCAAGCGAAGTGGGCACGTACGTTTTATTGTCTATACTTATTACGGAATAGTGCGATTTTAGCCAAATGTATGCAAAGGTGTGGGTATTATTTATCGCACTTTGTGTTATCGAAATCGCCAATGCTTTGTACAAAAAGAATTTTTGCAAGTCCAGTAAAGATATGGACAAATGGTATACTAATTGATAGTTAACGAAAAATATTGGCAAGTCTGAAATGTTGGCGATTTTTAGAATTGAATTAGGTTTTTTTATTTCCGGAAATAGTGCACCAATCACTGTTTCTATTACAAGGAAGGCCGAATTCTTTATCAAATTTGGAGGCATGAAATGTAGATGCATAATGCCCTGTGCGGCAAACAGAACCATATCCGTTATAATCTTGGCTTCCAGTTTGTACTGTAAAACGCCGTCATTTAACGATTCAATGGCTGAACTAATCATCGTGATTTGTCTGTCATAATCTTGCAAATCCGAAATATTTTTAAAATAGTCTCTAAATTTAAAATTTTACTATTTGTGCTATCAAACTGCGTTAGCGTGAGTTCTATTAAATTGGCTAACAATTCTGTCGTTAGCTTGGTATCATTTGCCTTAGTTTTGATTAAATATTTGAGCTAGTTTTCTGCACTCTCGTCGAGCGTTCCGAATAGAAAACGACTTATTTTTCCTATAACCGGGAGTATCGATCTACGCTATCGCGCCCCACTTGATTTCTTATGTTCTGAAATTAGATCCACGATTCTGTCCGTTTGTGTTAACGTGCCCTGTCTCTCGTCAAACTCGTTATTTATCAATTCCTTCTGGGGCAGCCTTTCAATATACTCGCGCATGGATCTCAGATTCATTTCAACACTCTATTCAACTTATCACTAGTAAGAAAGTACGGCACTAAGTCTACTTTCTGGATTATTTTCCAGTCCGTGCTGGATGTAGCCAGAGGGCTATAGTTTCGGAAATTAAACCCAGATTGCCGGCTAATTCTTCAAAAAAGAGCCGGCTCTGCCTGACCCTGCCTCGAAAACCTGCAACAAAATTGTCGAGAAAATGCCGATGAAAAATTTTCACTAATTTATGACTTATTCGAGTTAGTCCCATTTCAAAATACCCTAATGTACAAAAATGACGTTAAAACTAATATGAGGTTCACGCCAGTGTGATTTAGGCGATATTCAGTGGGAGAGCGCGATAATGCGATCTGAGTTAATGCACGTGTGTGTGACGTCATCGCTTCGGTACTCAGTTGCTTACCCCCAGACCGATATTGTCGTGTGCAACCACCTCGTTACTCGCGGACGCACCGGACTCTCGACGACGCCCTTATCGCGCTGAGCTACGCTGTTTTGGCTAGCAAACTTAACGTCCGGTCAAGAAGATGTCGCATGAGCATAAATGCATGATTTCGAGCAGGGAAAACCCTTTGCTGCCTGCTTATGTATTTACGAATTTCGAAATCATGTTGTCTGAAAAAATTCTGAACTTGTTATATTCAAACACTGAAGCAATTATTTTGAAAAAATTCGAAAATCAAGTATTTGAAATTCGAAAAGAATTTATGAATTTAACCTATCTTAAAAAGTTTATAATTATATTGTTGAAAATATTCAAAAAACGTATTTGATTTTGTAGTATTTGAACTTCGAAATTGCATTATGTTAAATTTTCCAAAAGTCATTTACCAATTTTAACAGTTTGAGAACTTAAAATTTGCATTTTGAAAATATTAAAAGAGTGCGTTTCATGTTTTAGTATTTACACTTTAAAAGGGTTGTAGTATTTGAAATTTGAAAGATATTTACTAGCTTTAACAGTTAGACATTTTTAGATTTCCGCTGTTTGAAATTATGAAGAGAGTGTGTTAAATGGTTTCGTATTTACATTTTTTTAAATTGTGCTATTTGAAATTTGAAAGATATTTACTAACTTTAATAGTTAGACATTTTTAGATTTCCGTTGTTTGAAAATATGAAAAGAGTGTGTTAAATGGTTTCGTATTTACATTTTTTTAAATTGTGCTATTTGAAATTTGAAAGATATTTACTAACTTTAACAGTTAGACATTTTTCGACTTGTATTGTTTAAAAATATTAAAAGAGTGTTTTAAATGCTTTAGTATTTACACTTTTGAAAATTATAGTATTTGAAATTTGAAAGATATTTACTAACTTTAAAAGTTAGAAATTTATCATCTTGTAATGTTTAAAAATATTAAAAGAGTGTGTTAAATATTTTAGTATTTACACTATTAAAAATTGTATTATTTGAAATTTGAAAGATATTTACTAACTTTAATAGTTAGAGATTTTTCGACTTGTGTTGTTTGAAAATATTAAAAGAGTATATTTGATATTTTGGTGTATAATTTAAATATTTTCGTAAGTTATTTATCGATTTTAACAGTTTGGATTTTTTTTTCTCAATTGTATTTCAAAAATATTTAAAGAGTTTATTGAATATTTTGATATTTGAACTTCTGAAATTGCAGTATTTGAAATTCTAAAAGAGAATTATTAATTTTGTAGTTTAAATTTTTTAGCCTTTTTTTATCGGAAAATATTTATAGAGTTAATGGATATTTTGATATTTACACTTTCAAACTACATTATTAAAAAGGTTTTAAAAGTTTTTGTCGATTTTAATAGTCTGAAGAGTTACCAAACTTATTTATTTCGAAACTTGGGAAAAATTTTCTAAATTTATTATTTTGAACGTCTACATTTTGCAGATGTTTATTTTCGTCACGTTTAGATATTTCAGACAACAATGTATCCGGTATAATTCCTGTATTTCTTTTGAGGCCCCCATAAAGGCGTGGAAAATCCTTGGACCACATAAGCAAGTTACAACTTTTCACTTGTCTATAATTATATCTTTTCTCTCGAAAGTAAAGCTGCACGGCATGCGGGGAGCCTCAGAGTTAAATTTTCTTTTCTTCCTGCTTTTATGAAAAATTTTGGTCATCATGGACCGTATGATCTTGTTTTACGGTCACAATTCGGGCTTGGAGGATTAGAATGATTTTAATTCCTCGCGCATTAAAATATAATTAAGTGCACGTGCACTATAGTCGAGCAAACGATCAGGCTACAGAGGCTGCAAAGCAGTCCTTATCGCGCGTGACGTCAGCCTCATTCGCGAGATCTTTCGCCTGAGCCCTTTTTTGCAGCTGTCGTACAGCGGTTAATCGGCAGCTAATACACAGTCGCAGGTTAGCTCTCAACCGAGCTGGATCTACTCTTAATACTGGTGTCGTCCAATAGGTCGTTCTTTGCATTGCGCGTGTGTAGTTGCGAGCCAGAAGATGACTGACAAGAAGCACTTCTGGATGTTACGCCAGACATTTTTCTCTGCTTTCGCACGGCGAAACCTATGCAGAGTACGAAGGAGCACATCTATTCACTTGTGAGGACAAAACTCGTTTTTTCATCATGTCTGGAGTCTTTTACCAGGAGATATTGCGCTGCAAAAGTTGCAACATCGTAAGTAAACCTCACGTTTTTCCCTTCTTCTTCTTTCCTCTTTTTTTAACATGCAAGATCGCGTTGACGTCTATGTATGATAAGAGTCCGCGTTCGCCGTAGAGTTGTTTGATTTTACTTTTCTTTCTTTCTTTTTTTTTATTTAGGCCATGGAGATGTTTTACGCAGATGACATGAGTAAGCTAACATGACGTTACCGTGAAGTGTTCGGTTCTATGTATTTTGAGCGCTGGCGCTTCAATTCTCCAGCACCACCAGGTGGTCTTCCCATCGAATGCATTGCCCTTAAAAGTGTTGCGTTGTGTGATTGTTCAAGTGCAGTTTTAGTGATTATATAAGTGATAAATAAAAGAACTACTGTGACATTCTGAATAACCAGTCTTCCACTGACCAATATTCTTCTTACTTTGTATCTCCAACTTCCTTGAGTTGTCAGTTTTACCATGTTCTGTAATTTTTGTAACATCTATGTTCCTTTGTACAAATAATATAGAGGTACATACGCTCAACATACTCATTTCTTTTATGACCTCATACATCATGATATTACTATATTTTGACGATTACGTTTATAAGTAAATTTTGTTATTATTTTCTTTTATTTTGATAAATCGTGATATGTAAGGTAACCGTGAATCATTTGGTTTCTATCGCTGCCGACTCTGTAACTTAATTATTCTAATGTTCAAATTAACCGTTTGAATCTTATTGATTTGAGAGCAAAACGGCTCATAATAATTTTAAACATATTTTCAAAAATTATTCTTTTGCTAGTTTTTCATTAAAATACTATACATCGCGTACAACCATAGTATTAAATTGAAACATGAACTCGTTCGATCATCGCCATGATATGTAACGTCGCATCAGGTATACTGGATACCGCAACTTCTGCTTTTCGATTGTTGCAGTTTATCGTAGCAGTGCTCATAGTGCAATGGTAGGTGTCATCCGACGGAACAGCTCGCTTGTCGCGCGGCTGGCGCCCAGACTTGCAGGCGTCCAATTGATATTTTGACAGCTGCTTGTTTAAATAATTTGCAATCTTCATTGTATTTTGAAGTTTAATCTATCTTTGCATGTACTATTAATTAAGAAGATTTGTTTCTCTTCTTTCTTATTCTTCTTTTTTAATATGTAATTTAAAACTACCCTCATTTCTATTGCATAAGCTTGGCGGCCAAGTAAATTTTTATTTGTTTTTTGGATATACAACTCAAATAATGCTCTTTATTTTTGCATGAACTTTGTGGCCAAGTAAACGTATTATATTTCTTTTTGATATGCAATTTAAATAATGCTCATTTTTTCTGTGTAAACTTTGTGACCAAGTAAACTCATTTTATTTATTCTTTTTATGCAATTTAAATAATGCTCATTTTTTCTGCATTAACTTTGTTGCCTAGTAAACTTATTATATTTATTTTTGATATACAATTTAAATAATGCTCATTTTTTCTTTTGAATTAGTATTTTTTTAACTGAGTTTCTGGGGTCAAGTGAACTGACATCTTCACTGTTTTTTTTTAAAAACTCAATTGATTTTAATTATTTAATTGTTTATTTGATTAAATTTTCTTTTGTACCAGCGCTTTGAAATGAGTTTCTGCGGCCAAATGAATTGACATTTTAATTTTTTTTTTCTTAAACTCAATTGATTTTAATCATTTAATTGTTTATTTGATAAAATTTTCTTTTGAACTAGTATTTTGAATTGGGTTTCTGGGGCCCAATAAATTTACATTTCTTTTTTTTTCTTTTTTTGAAAACTCAATTGATTTAATCATCGATTTTACTCCTACATTTTGACTTAAAATATATACTTTCTTCTTAATTTTGTATGACTCGGGTATAGTAGATCTTAGTGTCTTACTACTTCTGCCACTATAAAGATTGAAATTGTTATCGTTAAAATGTGTTAATAGGTAAACAAAATTATTTTTAACAGTTTCTACTCGAGAGTATCGAAGGGGGTACACGTGTTACATAAAGTTGTAGATATAATTAGCATATCATGAAAATTCGGATTATTAACGGAAAGTATCAGTAGAGGCTTGATCAGTAGAGGTAAATAAATAGCTCGATTAGTGGATGGTAATCGCTCAGTAGCCATTTTTACACAAGCATTGTCGTCAATGGTTATGTATAATTGTTTGAATAAATGAATAGTGATTATTAGTTTAAAATTATAGATTAGCGTTAGTATACATTTATTTGTAGTTTGCTCTCCTGTTCTCATCAAGCTAAGTAATTATTTAAACAAATTATCACCGCGGATTGCGCCGTACCCAATGGCATCTAGTTGATCAGGACTCCCTCATGAGAGCAGAGTCATTTCATAGCCTGCATGAAGAAGACGGACTGGCACTCAACGATAATTAATAAATTTGTTCGTCGACTTGAGCGTAATAAATCGGATATTTATAAAAGAAAATAATAAATTTATATTTTTAATAAAACCATAAATATATTTATAGAAAATTATTACGTCAAAGGATTTGACCAAAAATTTATTTTCCAAATAATTTGATATGTTATTTTAAATTTCTCAAAACAAATTTCTATCTGGGTTAGAAACTCCAGGACTAGGGTAGTTCAAAATTCCTAAAAGTTTTCAAATATCGAAAGTAAACGTCTAAAAAGTTGGTATTTATCAAAAAAATAAATTTACTTAAAGCTGGATGTTTAACATTAACATTTAAAGGTGGCTACCTCGAATTTAAGGTTTTTTGAAGAGCACTTATGCAATTTTTTCGTAGAATCACGAAAGAAATAACTAAAACTTAATTATACATGTTAAACAAAATTTTGGTAATTGAATATACTACTAGAATTAAATACCAGTTGCGTATCAACCGTCAAAACAGTTTCTTTTTCAGCAAACAGTCGTGTATGTCAAAATTTTGACTTAAAATCAGCGTTTTTTCGACAGTTTTAATAACCTCAAACATTGATAATTTTTCAAAAACCAAAATTCTTTTGAAACTTTGTTTCTAATAATATCCACAGAAAAATAGGCACGCCATAGGATATCAAAAATATGGAAGTTATAGCAGTCTCTCAGTAATGTATTCCTTTACTCAAATTTTAAATGGGTTCTCTTATAGTTTGATGTAATTTATTTCAGGTAATATACGGCGTAGGTGCCTATACGCAATTTTGTATGAAAGCTGACATCAATACCTTTAATTCACTTCATAGCAGCATTTGTAAGGACATTCTGATCAAAACTTATGCTCAATTAAAATTTATAATAAAATTTAGGTGATAAATGGGAGACTGCAAATACGAGCTGCAGTTCCTTCAATATTTTGCAATCTCTCATTTACCATCTGTTCGCGCGCTAGCCGGCAAATCGCAAGAATTTAAATAAAAATTAACATTGCTTATAAGCGCGGTACTAGCGTAGTGCGAAAGTGCAGCTTTGGGACACTTAAGCTAGATAGCCCGGAACACGTGTAGCGGGTGAAGGGATGCGGAGTCTGTAGGAGATTAAATAGGGTTACACTGAAATTAGTATTAATATCACAATGTAAAGTGAGCATTTATTGTTGCTCTTAAAATCAATTATTTACATGTTGCCTTAATATGTACTTGTTAGTGTATAATTAAAAGAAAGTAGACTTTACACGCGGTCGCGAAAACAGGCGCCGCGATGCGCGTAAAGGCCCCGAACTTGCCATAGTCGCGGTCAAGCCAGAAGAGAGAGACAGCTCAGCGAGAACAATTGGTTTTTGATCTCGCTTCGCGGAAATTAGGAAGGAAGAAAGTGGGAGAAAGCGCGCACGTGAGTCCTCTCTCGTAAGAAATCGTAAGAAATCGAGCGAGCGCTTCAGTTCTCTCGCAAGAGGGAAACACAGTGCGCGCGAAAATATGAAATATAATAGGGCCGCTGCAAGTGCAAACGGCCCGAACACCATCTAAATTTTTTTATAAATTTCAATTTAGCATAACTTTGGACCAGAATGTCCTTAGAAGTGCTGCGACAATGCTAATTAAAGGTCATGATATCAGCTTTCACCAAAATTATAATTAATTTTAGACGTTTACTTTCGATATTTGAAGAGTTTTGGGAATTTTTAACCACAATACCCCAAGACTGCTCTACACAATTTTCGGTCCATATCACCGTTGAATTGGAATACCAGAAAATTCGAAAACGACAGAAATAGCCATTTCTCCCAGCATATCACACCGTAGAATCTATTTAAATGGTCTCAAACAATTTCTCAGAAAAAAAAACAGAACAATAATAAGATTATTACATATTAATTTTAATATTTCCGTAACTCTGCTTTGGAGTTTAACCAAAGGAATATAAATAAAAAAAAAATAGAGAAAAAAAGACCAAGTAAACCATTTTTTAAATTTAATGAAATCTATGGTTTAGTTTATTGTTGTAAATGTAGCAGTATAGAGTTTTTAAAATTTATTAATTCGTCATTATTTCATAACGTTTATACATTTTTATGATATTATTTTTTTATTTTAATTTTTGATGGTTTTTTCTATAGGTATTACGTGGTTATTTTTGGTCAATGAAAGCTAATTTATCACATTTTTTTATGAAGATTTGAAATCAAAAAGAATTTTTTAAATTTATCGATTCATTTTCGTTTGATAACGTTTTTTCATTAATATATTATTTTCGTAAATAATGAATAAATCTGTTGTTCATAAACTCCAACACAAGTACGAAACTAAAGAAAAATTTATTGGTAAAAGTAGTATGCTTTGTATATAAATAAACGAATTAATCAACAATTATAGTGATGCAAATTTTATTATTGTCAATTGAAAAAACTTGATATGCAAAAGCTTTTGAAATTTTTATACAATTTAAATATTTGTTCACAATCTGTGCTATACTAATGAATTAGAGGACGTTTTTGTATATGTCTATAAAGTTCCCGCATTTAACAGGAAAAATGGAGCTCCTCTTACCCGCAAATTTAGAGGGATAAAAGTAGCACTTTTTTCCAGTAAATTTTTTTTTCGTAAATGCATTTCTAATTTTTAATTTTTTTTCTCTATATTTATATATATTTTCAATAAATTCTAGTTATTACCGAATAAAAATAAAAATGTCAATAAAAATGTTTTCATTTATTAGAAATACTTAATATATTGTACATAATATTTAATGTATAACTTTTAAATAGTATAATTATAATTAGATTTGTACTAAGTATTTACAGTTAAATATTGAAAAATTAATCTCATATAATATAAACTTTTAAATGTACTTAACAAGTTCATAATAGTTTAATAAATGATATCAAACTTCCGTGCGTGGGTCCTGCTTTGTAAGTCAATAAAGTGGTCTCAGTTAAGTCGGGAATAAAGTTCTACATGTAACACGGGAATAAAGTCGATTATTCCCTCGGATGATTACTGTCCGAGCTTCGCTCGGACAGTAAACCCGCGCGCTGCAATAATCTGCGACTTTATTCCCTTGTTGCATAATGTACTATTGTTATCCACTTCCGATTTATTTTTGCCCATTTCTGACTTTTATTGTCCGCGCTTCCGACTTTTTGCCTGCTACCGTCTTTCTTTTTTAGCTGCCGACTTTCTTTACCTGATATTGATTTTTTTGCCTATTGCCAACTTTTGTTGCCTGTCGGTCGGAGAATGGTCACCATAGATCTGTTTTACAAGCATGAAAAAACGCGAAAATCATGCATGTGTTTAAAAGAATTTTGTACTCTTTAGGTCACAAAGAAAAATTTTAATTCAGCTTTGAATACTTAAGTTGATTTTTTAAATTTAATACTGGTTGATAGACATGGGACGACAATTACGAATTACAAATGTAGATAATGTAAAAAGAAATTAATAAATTAATTTTTTTATATTGATAATTTATTTTATTATGAAGTTATAATCATGGTCAACTTGAAAAATATATAGCAGTTGGAAGTAGCAATTTTTATAAAAGAAAACTAATTACTGCACTTTAAGTACTTACTTCTTGAACCCAGGCTTGTTGTTTAATTGGTGCATCTGGCGCAATTGTCACTCTGCCAGTCGCTTTCTGCTTATATTCATGCAGAATTGGAATCTTTGAATTCTTTTCACCAAGTGATAGTACAACTTCTCGCTCGGTCTGTAAAATAATTGGATAATTTTTGAAATGTCGGTAATGATTACGAAAATTTGTGGTTTTATAAAGGCTTACTTATTAGTTATTTAAGGAGAAAAAACACTTTTTAATAATAAAAATTTGAGACCAAAGGTATGATAAATTTCGCTGTTCTCGAGGTTCCTGAGTTAGAAAAATACCTTTTTAAAAAATGTATGTATGTGAGTACGTGTGTAACCAAATTTTATAGACACGATTACTCTCAAATAAAAAAGAAAACACACCCACACATACCCGCACACGCACATGCACGCACACACAAACACCCATACATAAATACACACGTATACACAGACATACATATACATACATACACCCACAGCAACATACACATACATCTGTATGGATATTTTCTAATAATTATCTATTATTAATTCACATGTCCTAAATATATCACTAATATGTGTTATACATGAGAGGGACAACATTAATGGATTCAACGGGGGTACGTTCTAACATATAGAATATATTAGCCTTGAAACGGGCTTAATGTAATCACATTGGTTGAAACAAGGGGGAGAGGGCAAGTTCTTTTTTATCGACTTCGTCCTTGATGACAAGCAGTAGTGCAAAATGACCGTCACTTACTTTTCGGTCATATGACGCTAAAAATGATTGCCATGTGACAAACATAACCGTCATAGATATGTTTTTGAATTTTCAGATGTAAAATGACATAGCCTCGTTCGAAAATTATTGTGTGTATATATATATATATATATATATATATATATATATATATATATATATATATATATATATATATATATATATATATATATATATATATATATAGAAGGTCATATGCATAATCAGGTAATAAGCTCATGTCTTAGTTAAGCATAATGCCGTAACTAGTAGAATGTACTAATCAAAACCTTTCGTTCGTCTTATTGCCTTAATTCGATCAGGTCTTAATAAAGACTATTGCCTAGCAGTTTGTTTAATGCCTAAAGTAGTCTAGTAAGGAGATTTGTCAACAGTATGCATAACCCTACTGAAAATAATACGTTAGATCACCCATAATATTGGATATGAGTTCTCACATGAGACCTGACATGAATTTTAATATTAAAAGAAAATTGCAATGGTTTTTAATTATTCTACACAGAAACGTTATATTACTTCAATTTTGTTCTAGTAAATTTCTATTTTATTCAACATATTCTGTAAGAATTAACTTGCTGTTTTTATATTGGTTAAAGATAAACGGGACAGTGCTTGAACACGTTCCAGTGACTAGACAAACTTCACAATAATTATTATGGAATTTATGATTTTCGTGGAGTCTATGATTGATATACGACAAGATGATTTCTATGGGGATTACGATTTTTATGGAGTTTATCATTTTTATGTGGTTTGTGAGTTTTGCGGGGCTTCTGATTTTGTTTGAGGTTTATGATTTTTATGGGGTATATGATTTTTATAAGGTATATGATTTATGTGGGGTTTATCATTTTTATGGGATTTATGATTTATATAGGGTTTATTATTTTTATGAGGTTTATGATTATTATGGGGTTTCTGATTATTATTGGGCGTATGATATGTATGTGGTTCACGATTTTTATGGGGTTTATAGTTTTTATGTAGTTTATGCTTTTTATGGGGTTTACGATTCATATGGGGTATACGATTTTTATTAGGTTTATGCTTCTTATGGGGATTATTATTTTTATGGGGTTTATGATATTGATAGAGTTTATGATTTTTATGCGTTTATGATTGATATCAGGTTTACGATTTTCATGTTTGTTTATGGGGTTTATGATTTTTATGGGTGATATGATTTTTATAAGTTATATGATTTATATGAGGTATATGATTATTATGGTGTATATCACTTATATTGGGTTACGATTTTTATGAGGTTTATGATTTTTATAGAACTTATGATTTTTTGGGCGTTTAGGATTATTATGGGGTTTATGTTTTTTGTGGGGTTTATTTTTTTTGCGGGGTTTATGGGTTTTATGGAGTTTATTATTTTTATAATGTTTTATATTTTTATGGGGTTTAAGATTTTTATAGGGTTTACGGTTAATATGGTGTTAATGATTTTATGCGGCGTATCATTTTTATGGTGTTTATTACTTTTATGGGATTTACGATTTATATAGGGGTTATTATTTTTGTTGAGTTTCTGATTTTTATAAGGTTTATGATTTTTATGGGGTACACGATTTATACGGGGTTTATGATTTTTATGGGGTTTATGATTTTTATAGGGTTTATGATTTTTATGCGTTTTATGAGTTATATAGGGTTTATGATTGTTATGAGGTTTATGATGTAGATGTGTTTAATGATGTTTATGGGGTATTGTAATTTTTTTGGGGTTTATGATTTTTATGGAGTTTATGGTACTGTACTAGTAGTAGATCGATAAAAGTAAGCGAGCCAAGGCTAGATTCACGCGAATTACAAATATATTTGTGCGCGACATAACCCGCGCTATCCGACTACTAATTCGACTGTAACAAATTAGCATCCGTTGTGGGGAACTAGCCGAAACCGACTGCTACTACACAATAAATCATAGATAAACCCTGCACTAGTTAAAAAAAATTAATTCATTTCCTATCTTTAATATAGCTAATATATTACAAATTAAAACCCACGTCTTAACATTACCATATACATTACTGTAAACATGGAAATTAATTATGGCGAAGAATATTTTTATTATAGTCGCTGTTTAGAATATATATAGAGAATCTAAATTAGAAAAGAATCTCATCGCGGCAAGTCGTCACTTAATTAGAACATTCAAGTGCCTACTGTTATCATTACTATGATACATTATTAGTAAAATAAATTTCAAAAAGAAAAATTAAAATAGATAATATAATATGTTTAATTATTCTGCTCTCAGAGTGTTTCATAGATACTAACATTTTCGAACACTACTATAGTATTTTAGAACGGTCAAACGCGATTGAAATATAACAGATTTGTATTGCCTCTTAATGCACTCATAATGAAATAGTTCAAGAAGCCGTTCACAGAATCGCGACGTTGAGGTCAAATATTGGTAAAAATGTCGAATTTCTTTTATTGTAGTATACGATAGTTGAAGCCATTCTTCAGCTAAAAAAATATTTTAAAGTGGTATGAACACTGTAAACTTAAAAACAATAGCACATGATTAAAAATATTTGTTATTAATTTCCATAATTCTTTACGATTTGAATAATTTTTTACCGTTAATCATTATTCCAGAGTACTTAGAATATGTTTGTGTTGAGGCATCTAACCTAAATAGTCATTTAATAACCAAGGGAAAACTGATTTTCAATTTTTATATTAATATAATACATATAAACAAATAATTCTGTAAAAATACAGGTTTTGTATAAAACGTTGCTTTCTGGATAATTAACTTTTGAGTATTAAAAATTGTCCTGGCACAAATCATATTGATGGATTTTTATGAAACTTTCAGAACATATATTTGCTTAATTATAAAAGCTTATTGAAAGTAGTTCATATCTGAAATATGAGTTTTTTTAATCAATTTAAAAACAAAATTATATATCAATATTTTTCAAAATTGTTGATTGATTTTAAAAAAAATTTAAACAAGCAGTTCGATTTGAATTTATACTCCGTAAGTATAGAATATTTTACAAAGGCGTATACCAATGTGTAATGCGCGAGGATAAATTTAGAGATACCGGCGTTTTAATCGAAAAAAATTACTTTCTCCTAGGTAGCTTGAAAACGTCTTAATAAAAATGGCTAAAATAAAAAAAAAAAAAAAATATATATATATATATATATATATATATATATATATATATATATATATATATATATATATATATATATATATATATATATACAACTTAGAGAAATCACTAGGAACATACCTATAAAGTGGCAAACTAAAACAATAAAAATTGGGGATTTTTTAATTTGACCAGATAACCACCTTAATGCTAAAACTTTTACACACCAATTAAATATTTTCTCTGTATAGAACATTTCAAATTATATTCATCATCACGGTTTTTGTTCTGCCCCCGAAACTTTACAAGATGCTTGTGACTTAGCTACTCATTTCACATACACGGATTATACCAGTTATAAATACTTTAGTTCTATCTATTCATATATATCTGACTAACACCTTTTAAATCAAAATTCAACCCCGTAGTACAATTTATAATGACACCTTTGAAAATAAATAGTCGACTGTACTCGATTCTAATTTGCAATATCCCTCTAATTCGGATCAATCCCAACTCAATTTTAGTCATGACTTCAATACCTTTAACATTATTCTACCGGAATCACCCCAATCTTGTATATTATTAGAGAAATACCTAAAGTATCAAAAATATATCCAAGAGGATTCCTAGACCCTAACCCTCTCTGGTGCCCTTGCACACCGAAAGGATACGAAACTCACGCAAAACTTCGTACCTTTAGAATTTCATCCAAATTTCAACAAGACAATAATCTCCAATCTTCATGCTCAACAGGAAAAATACTTTCCAAATGTAATGGACTAATTATCTTCTTCTTTCTATATATAAAAATACTTGTCCTGACTGACTGACTAATTCATCAATGCCCAGCCAAAACCACTCATCCGATTAACTTGAAAATTTGTGAGTACTTTCTACCCACATAGTAGGTGCTCACTATGAAACGGTTTTTTGAATTCCACCCCCAGGGGACGGAAAGGGTTAAAATGTGTTTTTTCGATTTTTTACTATATTTCTGCGGGAAAAGGATATTTCGAGACGGTTCTCGCGGCAAAAAGTCTGGAATAACATCAGGAAAAAAGCAATTTCTGGGTTTTTCGGAATTTCACCCCCAGGGGGTGAAATGCGTCGAATATGCATTTTTCGTTTTTTCACTATATTTCTGCGGGGAAAGAGATTTCAGGATGGTTATTGCGGCATTATATCTGGAATATCATTATTCAGAAAAAAATTTCTTAGCTTTTTAAATTTCACCCCCAGGGGGTGAAATGCGTCAAATGTACATTTTTTCCAGCTGTACTATATTTATGTGGGGGAAAGAGATTTCAGGATGGTTCTTGCGGCATCATATCTGGCACGACATTAGGAAAAAAACAATTCGAAAAAATCACACCCTCCGTGCGTGCAAACGGTTGAAACGCTTCTTCCATTTCTTACTAAATTTTCGCAGAGAAAAAAATTTTCGTAGAGAAAAAAATTTTTGCAGAAAAAAAAATTTTTGCAGAAAAAAAAATTTTTGCAGAGAAAAAAATTTACGCAGAGAAAAAAATTTTCGCAGAGAAAAAAATTTCAGTATAACAGAACGAGACTGTTTCCGTGTCGTAACTTTCGAAATGATAATACGAAGGGAACGTGCAGTGTTGATATCTCTCATGAATTTTAAAGTATGTACTACCGATAAAGAGCCGCTAGATGGCTACGCTGAGCTTCAACCACAAGAGAAATAATCGAGTCTCATTATATATAGAGGCGATGAAGCCATGAAAAGGCATTAGGAGTCTGAGAATTCTAGCCTATTGTGAGTAATATCACGGTTTTCCTGCGTTGTCACGATGATTGTGGAAATATTGAGCATAAATGGCCTTATGACGCCACATAAAGTAGTTCCCATGTTGGCGGATAGTGCTTGCCTCTTCAATGCAATATCTTTTCATCTGTACGACACTCAAGTTTTGTCTCGGGAGATTCGTATTCAGATTGTAGATCATATTGTTAACAATTGGCAATATTTTTCGATCATGTCTCATGATGATATAGGAAATAATTATAGAAATTCTGAGGAATACTCGATCGATATGTTAAAACATTCCACTTATGGAAGTTTATGCGAGTTAGTAGCTGCTGCACAAATATTTGGTTTCACTTTTGAGGTATATCGCAATGGACATCTGTCTGAAAGATTCGGTGTAGAAGGAAGTCCCATTAAGAGATTTCGTTTCACATTAGACTTATCAAACGGACATTTTGATGTTTATTTACCTTGCAATGACGCTGCAACTGTTCAAAATATTTCTGATAAAATACCGAGTCCCGCAAAGCGTATGGAAATTTCTGATCGAATATCCAGTTCCGCTAAGCGTAATAAGAAACGTCGTGCAAGATTCACAAATAACGTAAGGAAAAATCAACTCAAAAGAGCCGCTAAAAAATATCAGATGAATCATCCGGAAGTTCATAGAGTCGCTGCTTCTTCTTATCAGCAAAATCATCCGGAAGCTCATAGAGCCGTTGCTTCTTCTTACCAGCAAAATCATCCGGAAGTTCATAGAGCCGCTGCTTCTTCTTACCAGCAAAATCATCCGAAAGTTCATAGAGCCGCTGCTTCTTCTTACCAGCAAAATCATCCGGAAGTTCATAGAGCCGCTGTTAGTGTTTATGAACAAAGCCGTCCAGGATTACGCTCAGAAAGGCGCTTACTTCCATGGAAGATTAAAGCTCTTTCGGGAATGAAATACGATCCAGAGATATCATATGAAACCGATAAAACTGTATCCATCGGCACTATGAGTCACAAATGCAAACACTGTGGCGCTTTAAAGTATAAAACTGAGCCACCCGGAATGTGCTGCAGTGCCGGCAAAGTGCAACTGCCACCTACTTTGCGTCTTCTCGAACCACTTTTCAGTTTGATCATCGGCTCTCACCCGGACCATGTACATTTCATGGACAGGATTAGAAAATATAATAGCTGTTTCCAAATGACATCTTTCGGAGCCAAACAAATCAAGGAACATGGATTTATGCCTACTTTCAAAGTACAAGGTCAAGTGTATCATTTAATTGGTGGTCTACAACCTTTGCCCCAACAAAATCCTCAATTTCTACAGATTTATTTTGTTGGAGAGGATGAAAGAGAGGTACGTATAAGATCTGGTCACATCCCTGACGTACGCCAGGATCTGGTAAAACAACTGCAGACGATGTTGCATCGTTATAACTCCTACATAAAGGATTTGAAGACTACTGTCGAAAAAAGACCTCAAAATTGTAAAAACTTCAAAGTTGTAATTCATGCTGATAGGAAACCAGCCAATGCTCATCGTGGCCGATATAATGCTCCAGCAGCAAGTGAAGTTGCATTGGTCATAGTTGGGCAGCAGTTTGAAAAAAGGGATATTGTATTACAAAGTCATGATGATAAGTTACAAAAAATAAATGAGGTGCATTGTTCGTATGATGCCTTACAGTATCCTTTACTGTTTTGCCGGGGTGAGGACGGTTACTTTGTAGATGTTTATCAGCTCGATCCAAAAACAAATTTACCTCTTAAAAAAACAGTATCTGCAATGAATTTCTATTCATACCGCATCATGATCCGAGAAACAGAGATCAAACATTTACTGTACTGTCGATCTCTCTTTAATCAATTCTTAGTAGATATGTACGCGAAAATTGAAACAGAACGATTAAACTTTATTCGGAACAACCAGGCGCAACTTAGAGTAGACAATTATATGCACCTAAAAGATGCTATTGGAAGACAAGATACCGATGTCGCCGAACTAGGTTAGATGGTAGTGCTTACATCGTCTTTTACTGGATAACCACGGTATATGCATGAAAAGGCCCAGGATGCTATGACGTATGTCCGCAATTTTGGTCGTCCGGACTTATTTATGACATTTACGTGTAATCCCCGATGGAACGACATTACAGAAGCATTACTACATGGCCAAAAGTCTTACGACCGGCATGATATCATAGTTAGGGTCTTCCACTTGGAAGTGAAATCGCTTATAGCATTATTAACGAAGGGTGAATTATTTGGAGAAATGAAATGTTACATGTATTCTGTTGAATGGCAGAAGCGAGGTTTACCTCACATACATATTTTATTGTGGCTTAAACTACGTTTCACTCCAGATCAGATAGATGATGTTATTAGCGCAGAAATACCAGACCCAGCCGAAGATCCTCTTCTTTATGAAATCGTCAAGGCCAACATGATCCACGGACCTTGCGGTAGCTTAAATAACAGGTCGCCTTGCATGAAAGAAGGTTGTTGCAGCAAAAAATTTCCTAAAGAATTTCTGCAAGAAACTCAAACAGGAGATGATGGATACCCAAAATATCGACGTAGGAAACCGGAAGATGGTGGTTTTATTGTTGAAATCAATGGCATCACCATTGATAACCGCTGAGAATTCTAGCCTATTGTGAGTAATATCACGGTTTTCCTGCGTTGTCACGATGATTGTGGAAATATTGAGCATAAATGGCCTTATGACGCCACATAAAGTAGTTCCCATGTTGGCGGATAGTGCTTGCCTCTTCAATGCAATATCTTTTCATCTGTACGACAATCAAGTTTTGTCTCGGGAGATTCGTATTCAGACTGTAGATCATATTGTTAACAAGTGGCAATATTTTTCGATCATGTCTCATGATGATATAGGAAATAATTATAGAAATTCTGAGGAATACTCGATCGATATGTTAAAACATTCCACTTATGGAAGTTTATGCGAGTTAGTAGCTGCTGCACAAATATTTGGTTTCACTTTTGAGGTATATCGCAATGGACATCTGTATGAAAGATTCGGTGTAGAAGGAAGTCCCATTAAGAGATTTCGTTTCACATTAGACTTATCAAACGGACATTTTGATGTTTATTTACCTTGCAATGACGCTGCAACTGTTCAAAATATTTCTGATAAAATACCGAGTCCCGCAAAGCGTATGGAAATTTCTGATCGAATATCCAGTTCCGCTAAGCGTAATAAGAAACGTCGTGCAAGATTCACAAATAACGTAAGGAAAAATCAACTCAAAAGAGCCGCTAAAAATATCAGATGAATCATCCGGAAGTTTATAGAGTCGCTGCTTCTTCTTATCAGCAAAATCATCCGGAAGCTCATAGAGCCGTTGCTTCTTCTTACCAGCAAAATCATCCGGAAGTTCATAGAGCCGCTGCTTCTTCTTACCAGCAAAATCATCCGAAAGTTCATAGAGCCGCTGCTTCTTCTTACCAGCAAAATCATCCGGAAGTTCATAGAGCCGCTGTTAGTGTTTATGAACAAAGCCGTCCAGGATTACGCTCAGAAAGGCGCTTACTTCCATGGAAGATTAAAGCTCTTTCGGGAATGAAATACGATCCAGAGATATCATATGAAACCGATAAAACTGTATCCATCGGCACTATGAGTCACAAATGCAAACATTGTGGCGCTTTAAAGTATAAAACTGAGCCACCCGGAATGTGCTGCAGTGCCGGCAAAGTGCAACTGCCACCTACTTTGCGTCTTCCCGAACCACTTTTCAGTTTGATCATCGGCTCTCACCCGGACCATGTACATTTCATGGACAGGATTAGAAAATATAATAGCTGTTTCCAAATGACATCTTTCGGAGCCAAACAAATCAAGGAACATGGATTTATGCCTACTTTCAAAGTACAAGGTCAAGTGTATCATTTAATTGGTGGTCTACAACCTTTGCCCCAACAAAATCCTCAATTTCTACAGATTTATTTTGTTGGAGAGGATGAAAGAGAGGTACGTATAAGATCTGGTCACATCCCTGACGTACGCCAGGATCTGGTAAAACAACTGCAGACGATGTTGCATCATTATAACTCCTACATAAAGGATTTGAAGACTACTGTCGAAAAAAGACCTCAAAATTGTAGAAACTTCAAAGTTGTAATTCATGCTGATAGGAAACCAGCCAATGCTCATCGTGGCCGATATAATGCTCCAGCAGCAAGTGAAGTTGCATTGGTCATAGTTGGGCAGCAGTTTGAAAAAAGGGATATTGTATTACAAAGTCATAATGATAAGTTACAAAAAATAAATGAGTTGCATTGTTCGTATGATGCCTTACAGTATCCTTTACTGTTTTGCCGGGGTGAGGACGGTTACTTTGTAGATGTTTATCAGATCGATCCAAAAACAAATTTACCTCTTAAAAAAACAGTATCTGCAATGAATTTCTATTCATACCGCATCATGATCCGAGAAACAGAGATCAAACATTTACTGTACTGTCGATCTCTCTTTAATCAATTCTTAGTAGATATGTACGCGAAAATTGAAACAGAACGATTAAACTTTATTCGGAACAACCAGGCGCAACTTAGAGTAGACAATTATATGCACCTAAAAGATGCTATTGGAAGACAAGATACCGATGTCGCCGAACTAGGTTAGATGGTAGTGCTTACATCGTCTTTTACTGGATAACCACGGTATATGCATGAAAAGGCCCAGGATGCTATGACGTATGTCCGCAATTTTGGTCGTCCGGACTTATTTATGACATTTACGTGTAATCCGCGATGGAACGACATTACAGAAGCATTACTACATGGCCAAAAGTCTTACGACCGGCATGATATCATAGCTAGGGTCTTCCACTTGGAAGTGAAATCGCTTATACATTATTAACGAAGGGTGAATTATTTGGAGAAATGAAATGTTACATGTATTCTGTTGAATGGCAGAAGCGAGGTTTACCTCACATACATATTTTATTGTGGCTTAAACTACGTTTCACTCCAGATCAGATAGATGATGTTATTAGCGCAGAAATACCAGACCCAGCCGAAGATCCTCTTCTTTATGAAATCGTCAAGGCCAACATGATCCACGGACCTTGCGGTAGCTTAAATAACAGGTCGCCTTGCATGAAAGAAGGTTGTTGCAGCAAAAAATTTCCTAAAGAATTTCTGCAAGAAACTCAAAAAGGAGATGATGGATACCCAAAATATCGACGTAGGAAACCGGAAGATGGTGGTTTTATTGTTGAAATCAATGGCATCACCATTGATAACCGCTGGGTCGTACCATACAATCCTGTTCTTTCGCGGATTTTTGAAGCTCATATCAATGTGGAATACTGCAACTCTGTTAAATCGATAAAGTATGTTTGTAAATATATCACCAAAGGCAGTGATCAGGCTGTATTCGCTATAGAAGATAAAAAAGACGAAGTTAAAATTTATGAAAGTGGTCGATATATCAGTAGTTCCGAAGCAGTATGGAGAATCTTAAGTTTCCCTATTCATGAAAGATTTCCAACAGTCTTTCACCTCGCTGTTCATTTAGAAAATGGTCAACGCGTCTACTTCGATCAAAAAGATTCTAATCGCTTGAGGAATATCATAAATCATCCTCCTAAAACTACACTTCTTGCATTTTTTGAATTATGCCAGGTAGATAGTTTTGCGAGAACGCTTCTTTACGTTGAAGTTCCATCTTATTACACATGGAAGAAAAATAAATTTGAAAGAAGAAAACGTGGGGATGATGTCAGTGGCTGGCCTGAAGTAAAGAAAGATACGGCTCTAGGTAGAGTATATACCATCCACCCTAATAACTCTGAGTGTTATTATCTACGCCTTTTGCTTCACGAAGTTCGAGGTCCAAAATCTTTTTTGGAATTGAAAACTGTTGATGGCATTGTACAACCTACATTTCAGGCAGCGTGTAAAGCCTTAGGTTTATTAGAAGACGAAAAGCACTGGGATGCAACTTTGGAAGAAGCAGTACTTTGTGACTCTCCACTCAGATTGCGAAATTTGTTTGCGGTTATGTTATTATTTTGTCATTTATCTGATGCTTCAAGTCTTTGGGAAAAGTACAAAGATCATCTTTCAGAAGATATTCGGCGTGAAATGGAAGCTCACTTACAAGATGGGATCATCAAATCAATATTGAGTAAAATTTATAATAAATGCTTAGTTTGTCTGGAAGATAGTTTGTTGTCAATGGGTGGTCAATGTCTGCAGCAATATGGTCTGCCTCAGCCATCTAGAGATGAGTTATCTCTACAAAACAGAGACTATATTCGAGAAATCAGTTACGATACGAATGCTCTGGAACAAATTATAGCTGATAGCGAAATTTTACTGAACGATGAACAGTCTCACGTTTACAGAATAATTTTAGAAAGCGTCGAGAAAAGTAGCGGTCAAATGTTTTTCCTTGATGCTTCTGGAGGAACCGGTAAAACATTTCTCATTAATCTTTTACTTTCGAAAATAAGAAAACACAACCGTATAGCCTTAGCTGTTGCTTCTTCAGGAATTGCAGCTACATTGCTGCAAGGAGGTAACACGGCTCATTCTACTTTTAAATTACCTTTGAACTTAAATAAACTCCAGACACCAATTTGTAACATTTCAAAACAGTCTAATATGGCACAAGTTTTGAAAGAGTGTAAGTTAATATTTTGGGATGAATGCACAATGGCCCATAAAGGTGGATTTGAGGCTCTCAGTAGAACATTGCAAGATATAAGGAGAAATGATAGATTGCTGGGGGGAGTCACTATTCTATTAACTGGAGATTTCCGGCAAACATTGCCTGTTGTACCTAGAGGTACACGTGCGGATGAAGTGAATTCTTGCATAAAGAAGTCATATTTATGGCCTCATATTCAAAAACTTTCTCTGCACACAAATATGAGAGTTTATTTAAATAATGATGAATCTGCCGGAATTTTCGCAGAAACACTACTCCAAATAGGCAATGGAACTTTCCCGTCCGTAGAAGATGAGATTGTTATTCCATCAAATTTATGTACGGTAGTCACCACATTATCAGAACTTATTTCCAAGATATATCCTGATGTGAATAATATAAAAGATAAACCCATAGATTGGTTGTGAGAGCGAGCTATTTTAACGCCAAAAAATGATAAAGCAGCTACCATTAATGAGCTACTCTTGAATCCTTTTGAAGAACAGATTGCTGAATATAAATCATTTGATTCTGTTATTGAAACCGATGATGCTGTCCACTAACCTGTTGAATTTTTAAATAGTTTGATTCCACCCGGATTTCCACCTTATAAATTGAACCTCAAAGTTGGAGCGCCTATAATGTTGCTGAGAAATCTTTGTCCTCCTAAATTGTGTAACGGAACTAGACTACAAATAAAAACTCTTAGTAAAAATGTTATAGAAGCTACAATAATCACTGGAAGTGCTCGCGGGGAATCAGTTCTTATTCCGCGAATATCTCTAATCCCATCAGACTATCCGTTTGAGTTTAAGAGAATACAGTTTCCAATCAAGTTGTGATTTGCCAAGACCATCAACAAATCTCAAGGGCAGTCATTGAAAATGGCTGGCATCGACTTGATAGAAAACTGTTTCTCTCACGGACAGTTTTATGTGGGATGTTCTAGGGTAGGCTCCGCCAGTAATCTGGTAATATTAGCTCCAAAAGGCAACGTCGCTAACGTAGTTTACAGAGAAGGTTTAGACTAAGACATTTTTTATTGATTTATTATTACAAATGAAACAGAAAATCATAATTATATGATTGAATGAATTCTATTAACAAATGAATTCCAGACGCTCAAATCGCGGGCGAAGCCGCGACGGGGGACGCTAGTTCTAAATAAAACTTCTTTTATCAACAACAAAGAATTTAATGCAACTCCCAAGGAATAAAAGTGCTTAAGAAAAACGGGATACATTTTAAAAACTTTTAGAAACATTCAGAGTTTAATAATTCCAAATTACATCCTGACATCAAAAATATTTTCAAATTCATCAAAGTCTTATCCGAAATTATCACATGTGTTTCATTCAAGCGGAATAAAGCTACGGATTTGGTAATAGCTGACTCTATAAGTTCTTTAACAAACAAACACTTCATCGATTTTCAAAAAGGATCACCTCTTGCACAATACGATACGGAAAGCGAACATACTTATATCAGTGAAACTAATTTTTCTAACTGTCAGCTCGATGTACTAAGTTTCACAAAATTTTCTGTTCAGTATTCAACACCAATAATATTTGAACCACTCTCTCTGTCTATAGGAACTTAAATTTTGAAAATTATTATTCTCTACAATCAAAATCCTTCAATAATAAAATAATCTCTAAATTTAATTGTAATATTAATGTAACTATTGTTATTTTCAGGTACGAAATCATGTTGAAATCAATAACTGTCAGCAACATAACAAAGTCTCAACATTTTATAAATATGTTAATAAAATCACCGCGATTTCGTATCATTAGCATATCAAAACCATTTATATTTTTCTTTCTAAAACTCAATTATCTTTTCAAGGACTTAACATATCGGATCATAAATCCTCTCCGCTATTATCAGACTAGTAACAACCTGCATAGTCAAAATAACATCCATCATACACAAGCGACCCCCAAATGTAAGAAAAACCTAATTTCAGACATAATAATTGAAAACTTTTTACGGTCTGTAATTTCTATTACAATTTTGACATATAGCCTAGTCGAAAATAGAGAAACTTGTGACCTCCGCATTGCCATAATAGACCCATTCAAACCATTACCATTCTTCCTTACTTGACCTTTTACAAAGTACGGTCTTATATTTAATTTGTGGTCATATAACCTAAGACTAGAACCGTTTTTTATTTCTCTGCCCATGTTTAAATAACATTACTTGATCTCTCAAAGTTTAACTAATTTCATAAATGATCTATATTTATATGTTACTTAGCATACAGGGAAAACCATTTTTTACAATAATATTACTAACAATTATATAGTAAAAATCATTAATAATATTAAACATACTATTATAATAATATACAGTGAAGGAAATAATTAGCTTTGATACTAAATTAAAATATACCTAAAAATAATCTGGACTAACATAACAATAAGTCGAAGATCCGAAATCGAGCCCCGCGCGAGACTCGTTCCGTCTCGGCGACTGGCTCTCTCTCTCTCTCCATGCAGTTCGAACCCCGCGCGAAACTCGTTCCCTCTCTGTACAGTTCGAGTCCCGCGCTTGACTAATTTCTTCTCCGCGCAGTCGAGCCCCATACTTGACTCGTTCCCTCTCCGTGCAGTTCGAGCCCCGCGCTAGATTCGTTCCCACTCCGAGCAGTTCGAGCGCCACCCTGGACGCGTTCCCTCTCTGCGCAGTTAGAGTCTCGCGCTGGACTCGTTCCTTCTCCGTGCAGTTGAGCCATACGCTCGCTACCGCCACACATGACTCGACACCGTTGACGTACTAGCGAGGCTCGAGCCGTACTCTGGCTCCTCGACGCATATCCGCGCAGTTCGACACTCCGTGCGTTTCGTTACATGAGTTCATAACCTCAGCTGCTCAGGTCGTGAGATTAGCTACTTCCATGTAGTGGCTAGCGTTTAAGACGTACTTTTGCTAACCAAGAACCGTCAGCTCTTATGTCGCAGACTTTTTATACAGTACAGCCCTGCCAAACAATCTCTAGCAGTCGCGCACCGTTCAGATTCAAGATCATGATCGCATGCGCTCTCGCAGAGATCTCGCACTCGGAGTCGAGCCACGCGTTCTCGGTATGTGGTCCGGAACCCCAGCGCGCTCTCTCTCTATCTTTGTAAAAGATCCGAACTGTTATCATTGAACAAATAAGAGAATCCGCGTTCATATCATCCGAAGTAGAGTACTACTACATCTTGGAAAGTCTTGAATATTTTTGAATAACTCTTGAAAAATTCTTGAATATTTTTGAATAACTCTTGAAAAATTCTTGAATATTTTTGAATAACTCTTGAAAAATTCTTGAATATTTTTGAATGACTCTTGAAAAATTCTTGAATATTTCTTGAATAATTCATGAAAAATTCTTGAATAATTGTAACAATAATTCTTGAAAAATCTTGAAAACTCTTGTAGATTCTTGACAATTCTTTAATAATCTTAAAAATTCTAAAATAATCTTGAAAATTCTAAAATAATCTTGAAAATTCTAAAATAATCTTGAAAATTCAAAAATAATCTTGAAAATTCAAAAATAATCTTGAAAATTCAAAAATAATCTTGAAAATTCAAAAATAATCTTGAAAATTCTAAAATAATCTTGAAAATTCTAAAATAATCTTGAAAATTCTAAAATAATCTTGAAAATTCTAAAATAATCTTGAAAATTCTAAAATAATCTTGAAAATTCTAAAATAATCTTGAAAATTCTAAAATAATCTTGAAAATTCTAAAATAATCTTGAAAATTCTAAAATAATCTTGAAAATTCTAATATAATCTTGAAAATTCTAAAATAATCTTGAAAATTCTAAAATAATCTTGAAAATTCTAAAATAATCTTGAAAATTCTAAAATAATCTTGAAAATTCTAAAATAATCTTGAAAATTCTAACATAATCTTGAAAATTCTAAAATAATCTTGAAAATTCTAAAATAATCTTGAAAATTCTAAAATAATCTTGAAAATTCTAAAATAATCTTGAAAACTCTTGAAAAATTCTTGAATAATTCTTGAAAAATTCTTAAATAATTCTTGAACAGTTCATGAAACATTCTTGAAAATTCTTGAATAATTCTTGAACAATTCTTGAAAATTATTGAAATTCTTGAAATTCTTGAAAACTCTTGAATAATTATTGAAAATTCTTGAATAATCTTGAAAATTTTTGAATAATTCTTGAATAATTCTTGAAAATTTCTTAAATTATTGTTGAATAATGCTCGAATAATTCTTGAAAATTCTTGAAATTCTTGATAATTTTTAAAATTTTTGAAATTTTTGAAATTCTTCAATAATTCTTGAATAATTCTTGAAAAATTCTTAAATCATTGTTGAATAATTCTCGAATAATTCTTAAAAATTCTTGAATAATTCTTGAATAATTCTTGAAAGATTCATAAATTATTGTTGAATAATTCTCGAATAATTCTTGAACAATTCTTGAATATTCTTGAAATTCTTGATATTTTTGAAATTTTTGAAAATTCTTGAATAATTATTGAATAATTCATGAGAAATTCATGAATAATTATTGAAATATTCTTGACTAATTCATAAAAAATTCTTGAATTATTCTTGAAAAATTGATGTATCCTTCTTTAAAATTCTTGAATAATTCTTGAATATTTCATGAAAAATTAATGATAAATTCTTGAAAAATCTTCACTAATTCATGAAAAATTCTTAAATAATTCTTGAACAGTTCATGGAACATTCTTGAAAATTCTTGAATAATTCTTGAACAATTCTTGAAAATTCTTGAATAATTATTGAATAATTCTTGAAAAATTCTTAAATTATTGTTGAATAATTCTTGAATAATTCTTGAACAATTCTTGAAAATTCTTGAAATTCTTGAAATTCTTGAAATTTCTTTAATAATTATTAAAAATTCTTGAATAATCTTGAAAATTTTTGAATAATTTTTAAAATCCTTGAGTAAATCTTGCAAGTTCTTGAAAAGTTCTTGAATAATTCTTGAAAAATTCTTAAATCATTGTTGAATAATACTCGAATAATTCTTGAACAATTCTTGAAAATTCTGGAAATTCCTGATATTCTTGAAATTATTTAAAATTATTGAATAATTATTGAATAATTCTTGAATAATTCTTGAAAAATTCTTGAATAATTTTATGTTATTTTATTTTTTGTTTAATTATCAACGGGCGATAAGCCCTTTTATACAAAATACATATTAACATATTTATATATGGCATTGGTGAATTTACGTGTACTGAGTGATAAAGTTTCTTAAGGTACTCCTAAAATTATAAAAGTTCTCAATGAGAGTAACCTGAACTGGGAGATTGTTCCACATTCGTGTCATCCTATTAACAGCCGAGTAAAATATATAATTTGTGGATGCAGAGCATTCAGCTAGTGGTCTAGGATTTCTCAGTTCATAGGTTAACTCTCTAAATGAGAAGAGATCAATTAATTCACTACATGTTATAAAATTGTTTATGATATTTCTTACAAGAGCAAGATCATAGAAATTGTGCAAAGACTTTACAGAACCCAGTCCTACCAAAGATGCTATATGAGTATAATCATGATTTTCAACCGCCATTGGTTGACCCATTTTATAAGAAATATACCTTAGAAATTTATGCTGAACAGATTCAAGTTTAGTTATGTGCGAATTGTAATGAGGTGTCCAAATTTGAGATCCATATAGCAAGGATGGCAAGACAAGAGTTTTGTAAAGGTACAAGAGTGTATTTACATTCTTGAAATCTTTCGCTGACCTTAAAATAAATCCAAGGGTTTTAAATGCTTTAGCAACACTAATATCTAGGTGTAGATTGAATTTAAAAGAACTTTCAAAAGTAATACCTAGATCTTTTTGATAATCAACATAAATTATAAATACATTATTTATCATGTACTGAAACATAATTAGATTTTTGGTATTCCTACAGAAGGATAGGACTTTGCATTTCTCAATGTTTAAATTCAATCTATTTAGTCTAGACCAGTCAATTATGCAATCTAGATCCTGTTGAATTTTTGATTGATCTATCGGAGAGCGAACAATAGAGAAGATTTTTATATCGTCAGCAAAAATTAAAATCCTAACATTTTTTAAACCAGCTGAAACATCATTAATAAATAAAATGAAAAGCAGAGGACCCAGATGGGACCCCTGTGGTACACCAGAAGTTACTATAAAATGATCCGATAAATGACCACGAATCCTGACTATTTGTTCTCTCTCCGTTAGATAAGATTCCAGCCACTTTAATAGAGAACTGGAAAAACCTAAACTGTGTAATTTTTGTAGAAGAATGCCGTGATCTACTGAGTCAAAAGCTTTTGCAAAATCAAGATAAATTGAATCAACTTGATAATTATTTTGAAGAGCTCTTGAAATATAATCACTATATAATAGTAAATTTGTAATGGTGGATCTAACCTTAACGAAGCCATGTTGAGAATCAACTATTAAATGAATGAATTTATCAGTTAATTTAACAGCCATGATGGAATCAAGAATTTTCGCAAAAGAGCCCATGATAGAAATAGGTCTATAGTTTTTAATATCTGATTTATCGCCAGCCTTGAAAATGGGTGTCACAAAAGATTTTTTCCAAATCTTTGGTATTTGACCATTTCTCAGTGACTGATTAAATAATATACATAAAGGCTTTAAAATAGCAGGTTTACACATTTTAATAAAATAAGGAGGAATCCCGTCAGGGCCAGCAGATAAATTGCTCTTTAAATTATTTATAGCAGACGCAATGTCATTACTGGTTATATAAAAAAACTGATCTTCATTACAAACTGATAAATCGAAAGGACTAGAGTGCGAGTAGACTGAAAGAAAGTGACTAGAGAATAGATTGCAAATTTACTTAGTCGTATTGGCTTTCGTCGTGTTTAGAAACATACTATCTGGAACGCCATTAGATTTAGATAAACTATTTACATAATTCCAGAAACATTTTATATTTTTTAAAGAACAGGATTCAATAGACTTAATGTAATTTTCATAATCAATTTTCGAACGACGTATACACATTTTACATAAATTTTAACCACAATTTATGCACTTTTTTCTTATTAATAATTAAGCTAATTAGTTCACTAGAATACCACTTTGGATATTGACTGGTAAGAGATCTTTTTTTGGGGACATGATTTGCAATAATTTTGTTCAAGTTATTATAAAAGATATCAACATTTGAGATAATGTCACCAAGTGTCGCACCAGTCAATATTATCTAAACTATAATTCATGAAAAATTCTTGAAAAAATCTTGTATAATTCATGAAAAATTCATGAATAATTCTTGAAAAATTCTTGACTAATTCATGAGAAATGCTTGAATAATTCTTGAAAAGTTCATGAAACATTCTTGAAAAATTCTTGAATAATTCTTGAAAAATTCTAGAATATTTCTTGAAAAATTCTTGAATAAATCTTGAAAAAATCTTGAATATTTCTTGAAATATTCTTAAATCATTCTTGAATAATTCTTGAATAATTCTTGAATAATTCTTGAAAAATTCTAGAATATTTCTTGAAAAATTCTTGAATAAATCTTGAAAAATTCTTGAATATTTCTTGATATATTCTTAAATCATTCTTGAATTATTCTTGAATAATTATTGAATAATTCATGAAAAATTCATGAATAATTCTTGAAATATGCTTGAATAATTCATGAAAAAATTCATGAATAATTCTTGAAATATTCTTGACTAATTCATAAAAAATTCTTGAATAATTCTTGAAAAATTCTACAATTATTCTTGATAAATTCTTGAATAAATCTTGAAAAATTCTTAAATAAATCTTGAAAAATTCTTAAATCATTCTTGAATAATTCTTGAATAATTCTTGAAAATTCTTGGAAATTCTCTAAATTATTGATATTCTCGAAATTCTTGAAAATTCTTGAAAAATCTTGAAAATTCTTTTATGATTCTTGAATAATTTTTTAAACTTCTTGAAATACTCTGATGATTCTTTAATAATATTGTTACTTTTACAGTATTAAAAAAATTATCATTTCTACAAAAAATTTTGAAGAAACAAGTAGAGAAGAAATTTTTTTACACTTAAAGCATAGAAAGAATAATACGATTCCGATAATGAAACAAAGAAGTGTTTACAATTAAATAAAATAGCATTATTCTATATTATAATAGTTATAAATTTTCTGTGTAAGTAGATCTCGAGAGCACATCGAAAACCAATGAGACAAATAATAATCCTTTTAGATGCGATTTATTTAAGATAAGTATTTAACTACCGGAAATGAGTACCTATCTAACCCTCTACTAAGAGAAATAATACAACCCACGAATAGTGTGAAGGTAATACGCGACAGTCAAGATCCGCCTCATCCAACACTCTGAAATCTTGTTCTGTAAAAAATTATACAATTCATAAAAGGACATACAGATATTAATAAAAGCGAATTGGATAAATTTGAAATAAATTTAAATTAAAACTAATTAACCTTTATAGTTACAGAACATATTAATATATAAATTAGTTGCGATATTACAACCAACAATAACGACATTTATATATTATTTTGTATTTCAAATGCATTTCGTTAAAACAATCCTTCGTTACACATTATTTGTAAGATTAATCAAACAATTAATGTTGTAGTAGAAGAATATTTTGCACTAGTTTTTCAAGATTACCATTAATGAACAAAATAAACGAATTTATTGTAGATACAAATAAAGGCAAATTATAAATGCCCGAAATAATCAATAATTTAATAATTCTCAAAATATCGCAATATTTATAAAATTGTATGATCTATTAATTGCTTATCAGCTTATTTTTAAATGACTTATCTATCACTTATTAACAGTTAATAACGATAACAAACATTTTGAAATGCAAGTAGAAATACTTTTAGCCACTAATTTACAAGCATGTACTTATATATTTACTGTGTATGCATGCACTACGTATATACCCCATTAGCCAGATGTATTGCAAATTGTTAGTAATTTGACATACATGTTTTGCTATAGATTTCCTTAAGTTTGGCGTAAAACTGCGTCCGTATATGCTGGAAATTTTGTATCAAGTATTGAAGTAAATTATGAGGGCAAAGTGAAGGCAAAATTACAGCAACTATTGCTCATGATGTGCAGGTGTATCATAGGCATAAATTGCCATCATATTGTCAACACATTTTTCGATTTTTATGTTACACAAATTTCCATCAATATGCTGTTATCAATTTCCTCCCTTTCGAAATCGCACTGTCGCATATATGAGTAATTTTCTTGAATATTATGTGAATAATATTGAAAATAAAATAATATAATATATTAATAATATCGAAAACAAGTTGGAAGCAAATTGATGTACAAAACTTGTAGCAACAGTAATACATCAAATGTAAGTAAATTTGCGTCCGTATATGGCAGAAATTTTGTGGCAAGCATTTGCAGTCAATTTTACGGTAGATTGACATCAATCCTTGATATTTGTCATTTCTTGAGCGCAAGTTTTTGCCACGGCAAGCCTGGTTAATGGGGTATGTATGTATTTTAGATACTTAGATTCATCCTTAAACCTAAAAATAGAAAATGAACCTAATAACAAAATATATTTATATATATATATATATATATATATATATATATATATATATATATATATATATATATATATATATATATATATATATATATATTTACATAGATAATTTTCTGTAAAGCTAGCACTGCGTGCGTGTCGAGCATCGCGTCACGCCGTCTTTCCACGTGTATTTCGCCGCCGTATATTAGTTGAATTCGCGTCCCTGAGAATTAGCTTCTTCCCCTCTCGATTATTTACCGTTTCCCACCGTACCTCCGTGCTCACCGGAGTTAGTTTAATTGCATAAATAATTCTATGTATCGGGAGAACACTTGTAAAATCGTGCTGCGAATTCGCGCAGCTGGCACTCAACAACTTGTATATAAATTGAATAAACCACAAGTGTTTATAATTTTACCCTAAATTCCTGTGTATAATTTATTTAAAGTCTCGAATAAAATTAATGTTAAAGCCTGCATGTGGGCGCAATAATCTTGGTTAGTACAGCTAAAATTATTGTCATAAAATTGACGCACCAACGTGGGGCCGACAAATTGTGCATAACTTATATTGTCATAAATATAATATGCCGACAAAAATTCCGGTGAAATTTGAATTAAATTAAAATTAAAGATAAAAAATAACATTAAATTACTAAATTAAATTGAAATTTAAATAAAACCAATTCGTGATTAATAATTCGTAGAATACGACAGTGCAGGTGAATTTAAACTTAAAGTGGCACATGTAATATATAGTTGGAGTGATATACACGCTGCCGCGGCGAGACGCTCGACAACGTCGCGACGGCTTGTAGCTGGCCATTTCTGCATGTGCGCCGCGAGATAGTCTCGCAGGCAGCCATCTTTTTTTTTCTTTGACGTCAGGCGGTAGGCCACGCTAGCATTACTTGGGATGAATAATTAATGCTGATTATTTTGCATTTTGCACATTGACATAAATACAATAAAATATATCCCGAAATTTATATATATGTTCTAAATAATTAGGAATGTATAAATAAAAATTTAGTGTAACAAACAATGAGTGAGTGCGTGGTGAAGTTTCGACAAAAATTTTTTTTTCTTCCAGTATTAATTTTGAAAATTATTTAAATAAAATTCGTGATAACTATCAACAATTTCGAAAAATTTTGTGTAATATCAAAACGATAATTTTAGAAGGTATTTGAAAAATAATTGTTGGCAACACGTGTTCATTAGATACGGTATAGACTCTACAATCTACTTCAACATGTTTCTTTAAAATCTGTTTAATTAAAAATCTTTTTTGACTCAATTGTTATTCCATTTGTTTAACTATTTTAAATAATAGTATAACAAATAAAATTTTGATTAAAAATATTTACAGAAATCTGTAAATGTGATTAGCAATGGTACATAACTGGAGCAATTATATTCAGATTTAAATACATTTTTCTTATAAACACACGCAATGGAAATTATTTTCAATTAAATAGACGTTGAATAGATACTTTTATTTTTATTTTTATTTTAAATTAGAATATTCACAATATAAATTGAATAAATTAATATTAATCATCATCATTACTATAATAATAGTATATTCATATAATAATAGTATATTCAAATAATATTAGCATATTCGTATAATAATAGCATGTTCGTAAATTTCCACGACTTAACGAAATTTTTTCTGGAACTTGAATAAAAGCATAAAGTTTAGAAACCTCACTCACTCGAAAATAAAAGGTAACATTTTTATTACTATTATATGTTCATAATTTTCTATTTTACGCACATTTACCCTGTTTAATGTATTTTATGCGCAATTTCGTAATATATATTATTTATTTTCTCCGCCTATCGCTACTATAAATTCCCACCTTCCGAACAATAACATTTTACACCTATTCTCCATGAATCCTATAATCACTATAGTGATCTAATCGTTGCAAAGTGGATTTATCAAAAATAGGGGAATAGTTTTTTCCCCTTCGATAAATTTTGTTCGTTTTTTTACGAATAGATAACACCTAATGTACTTTCGTATACTTTGTATAAAATTTCGTATGAAACTTTTTTTTGTAATATTGAGTTCAAAATCTTGTAAATTGAAACTTGTATAGTATATTATTTGTAGTAAATATTCGTATTAAAATTCGAAATAAATAATTAGTATAAATATTTTCTATTTATCTCGTATAGTCGAATAAATATTTTGTATAAAAATTTAATTTACTATTTTGATCTGGTTGAAGGAATTGTACAATTTTCTGCTTTCATGGTAATTAATTGTAAATTTAAATTAAAACTTTGATCATTTTGAAATTGTGTTTTTTTTGTTATTACATATAAAATTTTTTTTTGTTATTTTGTAATTAGTTAGCAACCCTTGATTACATTTGCAATATTCTTCAATTTTTCAATACATTTTTATTTTTTTTAAACAACGCTAGCTTACAATAATCCACCTTTGTTAAAAAAAGTGTACCATATTATTTTGAATTAGTAATATTCCACCTATCGAACACACATCCCTCAGCCCATATCGAACTTAAACAATACCACGACCCTATTGATCCCTACCCGACTACAAATTGCCAGTAGTTGAGTTTTACCTTGTGTATCCCTACCGCATGCATGCATAAATACTTGTACGGAATTTCCGTTTAGTGACCTTGCTTTTGCTTGTTAATTATATTATTTTTGCTGTTGTTTGGTCGCATCTTCAATCCCACTTAACAAAATTTCCCAGTCTTCTTAAATAATTGTAATTTGAGAAGTTGTACGAACAAAAAGATTATCATCATGTTTGTTGTTAAATATCTTAAATTAATAAAGTTCGTCTGGATCTAATTTTGTCTATTTAAAGAAAAACTCCTAGTAATATTTATTGTTTTTTATTTATGTCGAAATCAATTAGAAAGTAAACATTTTTATTTTTCCCTCGAAAAAGAAATTTCTTTTTTAGGAAACAACTCGAATTTTCTTTCTTAGTATTAGTGTTTTTGAACCCCTCTACCCAATATCGTCTTCATCGAAACCCACCATCTACCTTTATATCCAATATATTCCTGCTTGAATACATCATACCCGCTCACGCTTAGACAATCGTAATATTTCGCTACAACTTTTGGTTGATTTACACACTGCTTATTAAAAATTTATTTTTCCTATCGTTGCTTGCTTTCGCTTATTCATTTTTTTGTACTCTATGCAATACTCCATCTGTGATTTTTTTTTGAGAACTTCATTGTTTTTTATTTTCTTTTTTTCTTGATCTAAATTAAGTTTTTTTTAATATTTCATTTTTTCTTTTTCTCTTATATACCTTTCGTAATACCAAATCGCAGTTACTAGTGAGCAAGCAAAAGTGAGCTAAACTCAGTTATGCTAACTTCGAATTAAAGAAACGTAACGCCCATTTACCTTAAAATGTCGGCGGCTGACCAATTGAAATTTGTCGAGGAAGCGACAGTTGCTACAAAAGCAGATTTCGAACTCCTTTACTCAACTCGTGGATTATAAACAAAATTAGTACATTAGGAACCAATAACGAGATACTGGATCGAGTAGTTAGATATCAGCTAAAAATGATCTTTGGATCTTATGTTGTGCCACAGGTTCCGTGCAATGATGATCAAATCGCATGTAAAGAAAAACCTTGTTTATGTCTTAATCCAACTCGATGCAGGAATATTTGTCCAATGTCGCGAACAAACAAGAGATTGTACGATCTGTATTCACAATATATGATATAAATACTCTTTCGTATAGTGCGAAATATTTTCAGATTAGTACACAAGGGACTTACGACGAGATACTTAATCGATTAGTTGACATCTCGATAAAAGCGCAAAATTACGTTATGGATACGAATTGTGAGATTAAAGCAATTGAAAATCATATCGGAGAGACAATTGAACAAAAACCTGCTGTACAATCTGATAATGTATCGCAAATACCGATCCACCCAATGGAACCGTATAGATGTTTCGCCCCACAACCTACACTTACCCCACAAATACCAACCTACCCTACAGTACAATTTTCGCAACTTTCACAAACACCAACTTACCCTACCGAACAAACCTCACAACCTTTACAAGTACAACACGCCCCTATCGCACAACCCACACACCCTATATCAATACAATCCTACACTACTACACAAAATCTTCATACACAAAACCCTAACATACAAACCCCTCTTTGCCCACAACAATGTAACTATTATACACCACAATACAACAGAATACCCGAAATCCCAACATACAGTATCGCATCAAATACCTACCGCACAGGGGTGCGGTATACCTATACCATTCCCTAATCTCCACCCATACCAGTATTATTCCCCCATATCGCAAATTACAGGACAACAGAACCCCATCGAATTGCAAAGACGTCTCGAATCGTATCCCGCATAAGTACCATTATCGTCGCTAGTCATCGAACCACCTCCGCCGAATCTAACGGTATCTCCTAACACAGTTGATAAGACGGAGAATGAAAATTTGTCGGTATCTCGCGCGACTTTCGCAATTGATTCTTCTGTGAAATTAGTGACAACAATTGTATCGACATTAACCCCCGAAAATTCGAATTCATTAGGAAAGAGTGAAGAGAAATCGTCGGTTCTCACTTCGGATGAAACTGCAGTAGAGCATTGTTCATCGGTTGTGAACAACTTCGAAGCTCAAAATACAACTGCATTAAACGAATCTCAGTCGAATCACCTTTCTACACTCTCAGGTTACGGAATCGCAGACGGAGTTACGGAAAATTTCCCAATCGTAGCTACCGCGAGTAAATCTGCAACAAACCGTTCGAAAGAACCTATAAGGAGTGATCGTAACTCGAATCGGACTAAACGTTTGAAAAATTCATCGAAAACTTTTAATAGTGCCCGCAGGTCGAATTGTTCATCGTCGGAACAATCATATCGGTCTTCGAATAATAAAAACTCGAACATAGTAGAATCTAAATTAGCTGAAAGATCCGAAAATGGAAATAGCAACACACCCAACTGCTCACTTTCGGAACAGCGGGTTTGTAGTCCGAAAAATCATCGTATTTTGATTCATTAACGAATGAATCACCCGAAACCACCAATCGTAAAACGTCGAACAGAACTTGTAAAATTCCGAATGAATCGCGAATGTTAGATCGATTGACATGGAGTCAATCGCATGGAACTTCGAAAACTCGGGAAGTCAAATACTTTTTCTGGAAATCACCAGCAGAAAAATTAATTTCTTACCAAAATTGTAAGAATAATTCGAATTCGTCAAACTCATCGAATATAGGCAAACCAGCGTATAGCAAATCTTTATATGCTTGCTGAGCCTGTCACCTTTGCGGACATCAGGCAAAGTTCTGCCCTAATAAATCTGGGATTTTATGCTACAAATGTGGCCATCTAGGAGTCATAATTCCCAACTGTCCTAACTGCAATCCACCTCGAAATACGAAGATAGGACACTCCCCGGTAAGAAAGACCATTGCGGTACCGGTAAACATGAGTACGCCGTCGGGAACTCAGCCTTCGCCTCGGAAGCCTGAGCGGCTGTCGGTTCAACGTTTACCGCCTTCGAAGCCTAAAAAGAATACCGCTAAACGGAGAAATTCGAAGACAAGCGATCGGGAAAACTCTGCAGAGTCGTCGCGGAAATCAGAGCCCGCATCGGCAGTCACTCGCAATAAAACTGACCGAGTATGTTGGAATTGTAAATGTTCGGAACATTGTTATCGTGATTGTAAATAACCACGTAATAAGCGATTTTGTTATCATTGTGGGAAGAAAGACGCGAAAGTTAATACGTGTTCTTTTTGTAAGTTTCGCCATATTTTTAAAAGCTTCGAAGGCGTCGCTACAAACTGTGCAAAATCTCGTATTGCAACCGATAACTCGCAAATGATTGTCTCAGCCGCATTAGCAGACCCCGCATCGAAACTACTAGCAGCATCACGGCAATCAGTTATCGTAATTTTTCCGAACTTTGACGCATACGCTAGAGGTGTGTAAAATACCGATATCGCTTACCCCTTTCCTTTATCGCATACCCTCATATTGTCCATACCAAATACCCTCCTTTCGCCAGTACCGCTATTACCTTACCGTAAATAATGTTAATCCCCCTACCGTTTACACCAAAAATATTTCTACCGCATATGTCCTACTACCCTTTAAAATCTGTGATAAAAAAAAATAGATGTAAGACGTTCCTCTAGACCACGGAGTTGCGGCTTCGCTTCCGGGGGGGGAGATATCCCCGCCCGCGGTGATTGGTTTAAATATTATGCACCCTCCTACCGTCCGATCCCCATCCAACCACCCCTCCTATCGTAGACCGGCAAAACCAAAAAAGTTAAAAACTCATCCCATCATTAATGTGGTAAACAACCCGAACGGGGAACAAGTATACATTACAACGGGGGACTCAATTACCTCCATTAAGACGGCTACTACTCAGACGAAGTCGGAAAGGGAAGTGATAATTGAGAGAGGGCGGAGCCTCAGAGAACGAGTCGGGGTAGAATCGGTACACCCTGTATATGCGATGGTCCCGGTTGATTTCGTGATGGAAGAGCGACCCAGCCCGATATCACTCGCACCGATCTCGTTCGTCGGGGGGAGACCATTCCCAGCTTGATGGACTTAAAGATCCAGCCTCCAGCTCCGTACCGATCGGATGGTACAACCTCCGTCTCTTCGCAAGGGCCCTGCTGGAATTGTCAGAAGAAGGTCATCGATATACGCATTGTAAAAGCCGGAGGGACTATAAGTTCTGCTTCCGATGTGGCCAACCAAATGTCGACGTGCACACTTGCCCACGGTGCACAGTACCACCACCGTCGGACTATCGGAGGTCATCGGACCAACCACGCACGCCGCCGGCTACTCCTCCCCCTCAAGCCGTATCGGGATAGTCTGTAAGAATAACGCTGTATATAAAGATGTGTTTAGCTTCTTTTTATAGATACAACCGTACTAATCACGTCTGATCAATTGTACAGCCATAATGTAAGTAGTCATTAGTACTTATAGATGCCTAGTAGCGCCAAATAAATATTCATAGTTCATCAAGAGAACAAGAAGAAATGACAATTAAATGAAGTATTTAAGTAAAACTGTACATATGTATAGGATAAGTATTTAGATAGCTAGAAAGCGTTAAACACAAGCGATTAGCATAGATTAGGTTAGCATTTAAGTTAGTTAGTTGCGTACCGAGTGAGCACGTCCCAAGTAAACCGCGAACCGCGTAGCCGCAATTCGGTTTAGTAGGAGGGAGTTTGTAACACCACATTTTGTGTGCGTTACGCAACTTCCAGTCTGTCAAACGAACTGCTCAGTGCAAGTCCGATGCTCGACAGAACTGGCCTATGTAAACGATAGCACACTACCTGCCTATTTCACTCACTATACACGTACATACACACATACACGACGTCAACCGCTGGATGACACAGAGTAAGCGAGCTCTCCAATGCCCTGAAGCAGCTGAAGAGGACGCACAGCTGCCGTCCCATAGAGCCTCGCATAGATGGGAGCTGGCTGGTTTCGGTTGGAGTGCGCTGAGCATCTCCTGGTGTCTCCTCTCCATACTCCCGTTCTTTCGAACCAACCTAAGGAAACACGCAAGAGATTAGAAATCAGTCGGGCTCAGTCCGCACTACCGAAATCCGAGTGTAGCGCTGCGGGAACAAAGCGACAACTCGCTCACTTCTTACTGAGCCACGTTCACAGACGCTTCGGTCTTTTTTGTATCAGCTCCGTGCGAATATAAAACCGCTTGTTCCGCTCGCGAATATATATCATTATTGTTTTTGTTTATGTTATTTTTCGTCCTATATTATACACGCGGTGGATGCATCCCCAACCAGCCCCACATTATCCGGGTGTGCGGACCTAGTCGATACATATCTATATATATATAAACTTGTACCGTGTGTGCCGACCAGCTTGTATCGTCGAAGGAGGCCACACCGGATTTGAATAAAAGAGTAAGTTACACAGAATATCATTGTATCAAGTTTACGGTGTTCGTAGAATAGAAGGTAATATTTCTAAGTAAAAGAAGTTAGCAAAATCACAGATTTTTTTTTGATGGAATGTAGGACATGCCACCTAAGGCACATCCGACTAGGTCCGCACACCCGGATACTGAAGAATAAAATAAATGAAATATAAAAATATTGAGTAATACACTTTGGATGTTTATGATCAAAAATTGATCTTAAACAAGGTAGGTAGTCCACCGATAGACTTCGAGACGACGGGTCCGTCAAGTATGTTCATAGTTATATGTCGAAATTAAAGAGACCGTCAATGCACTATATTTTATATTGAACTACAGTTAAACCTGGAAAATTGCTCGAGTTTGAGAAAAATAACCTCGAACAGTGCCCGAGTTACCTAAGGTTCGTAGCAATTAACGACGGCAGCAAGTCAAAGCCCTAGATAAGGTATAAACTGTTTGTCCGTAACATTATATTGGCTTGATTTCAAAAAGTTTCAGTTAGCTTACCTATAATAGAAATTAATGGCCATATGCGCACTACATGTAGCGAGAGTATTATAGATCAGTGTTTGAGGTTCGATTTTTTTACCTATTTCTTATCAACATGTATTTATGTCAAATTTAATGTCTTACAATATTAAATTTGAAAGGTATTATTAATTTGTATACTTCATACTAATTCATACAAAAATGACATTGATTTACAAATAAAAATATAATACTTGCCAATTTATTAATCTATTAAATTAATTTCTTTAGAGTTTATTTCAGATTATCTGAATTAGTAAAAAATAGAAATATATTAAACTATAATATTTTTTAAATATAATATTAGTTTAATTTTACTATTTTAATTCGAGTTTATGAATAAAATTCATAATTGATCGACTTATTTCGGTAATAACATACTGCTATTAATTTATATTGCGAGTAATAATGAAATTTATACTTGCCAAGATTTTAGTTTTTGGAAAGGTATTTTTTATAGATACTTCATACTAATTAATAAAATATGGAAATTGATTTAAAAATAAAAATACAATACTTGCCAATTTATTAATCGATTTCATTAATTTCTTTAGCGTTCATTTGAGATTATCAGAATTAGTAAAAAATGGAAATATTTTAAACTATGTTATTTTTTAAATAGAATATTAGTTTAAATTTACTATTTTAATTGTAGCGTATTCATGAAATTCATAATTGAACGTCCTATTTTGGTAATAACATATTTCTTTTAATTTATATTGTGGGTAATAATGAAACTTATACTTGCCAAGATTGTACTTTTTAGAAAGGTATTTTTTATAGATTTCACAACTTTTTCAGAGACTGGAAATTTATTCTTAATATTCTCGAAAAAATAGAAATATTTTAAAAATAGAATATTAGTTTATGTTTACTATTTTAATTGTAGCATATTTCTTTTAATTTATATTGTGGGTAATAACGAAACTTATACTTGCCAAGATTTTACTTTTTAGAAAGTTATGTGTTACTTTCAAATAAATAAATATTTGTGTATGGGTAACTTGAAAGTTTGATTGACTCCATTTTCTTTTAAACTACTTGAAGTAATCTTTTGCCATTTTACCTAAACCATTACGTAGCCCTATTTGATTATGAAAATTGACTTAAAATAAATTTTAAAAAAATTCCTTCGAAAGAACCTTATAATATTCTCATGTTTTATTCAGATATCAAGTCAACGCTGGGTGAAAAAAGTCTTTTTAATGTAATTATAAACCTGAACTTGCAAACATTTGATTAATTATAGTTTTATCATTTCATTGAAATGACCCTTCTGAGCCAGCGTTGACTTTATATCTGGACAGAACGTGATTTGTTGGTTGTCGTCTGCACTGTCTGCAGGCACTATATATATATATATATATAGATATATATATATATATATATATATATATATATAGTGCCTGCAGACAGTGCAGACGACAACCACAAAATCTAACCTATTATTAAAATCAAATGTTGAAGGATGAAGGATGCGTTTGTGTCATTTGTATTATTAAAATAAAACGGGTGGTTTTTACGTGATTTGTTTTTAGTACGTGATGAAATCTGTGTACGACGATTTGTCGAAGCATATGTTAAATATTTAATACTCTAATAGATGTACTGTTTTTTAACCCAAATTTTTGTTATTGACGAGGGTCTTTGTGAATCTTTGTACTCGTGTAAGTGCTTCTTGTGTTTAAATGATTATATAAAGTCAACGCTGGCTCAGAAGGGTCATTTTAATGAAATTATAAAACTATAATTAATCAAATGTTGGCAAGCTCAGGTTTATAATTACATTAAAAAGAATCTTTTCACCCAGCGTTAACTTGATATCTGAATAAAATATGAGAATAATATAAGGTTCTTTCGAAGAAATTTTATTTAAATTTATTTTAAGTGAATTTTTATAATCAAATAGGGCTACGTAATGTTTAAGGTAAAATTGCAAAAGATTATTTCAAGTAGTTTAAAAGAAAATGGAGTCAATCAAAGTTTCAAGTTACCCATACACAAATATTTATTTATTTGAAAGTAACGCATAATATACTCATGTTTTATCCAGATATAAAGTCAACGCTGGCTCAGAAGGGTCATTTTAATGTAGTTATAAAACTATAATTAATCCAATGTTTGCAAGCTCATGTTTATAATTACATTAAAAAGACTCTTTTCACCCAGCGTTGACTTGATATCAGAATAAAAAATGAGAATATTATAAGGTTCTCCGGGAGGAATTTTTTTAAAATTTATTTTAAGTGAATTTTCATAATCAAATAGGGCTACGTAATGGTTTAGGTAAAATTGCAAAAGATTACTTCAAGTAGTTTAAAACAAAATGCAGTCAATCAAACTTTCAAATTACCCATACACAAATATTTATTTATTTGAAAGTAACACATATTATACTCATGTTCTGTCCAGATATAAAGTCAACGCTGGCTCAGAAGGGTCATTTCAATGAAATGATAAAACTATAATTAATCAAATGTTTGCAAGTTCAGGTTTATAATTACATTAAAAAGACTTTTTTCACCCAGCGTTGACTTGATATCTGAATAAAACATGAGAATATTATAAGGTTCTTTCGAAGGAATTTTTTTAAAATTTATTTTAAGTCAATTTTCATAATCAAATAGGGCTACGTAATGGTTTAGGTAAAATGGCAAAAGATTACTTCAAGTAGTTTAAAAGAAAATGGAGTCAATCAAACTTTCAAGTTACCCATACACAAATATTTATTTATTTGAAAGTAACACATAACTTTCTAAAAAGTAAAATCTTGGCAAGTATAAGTTTCGTTATTACCCACAATATAAATTAAAAGAAATATGCTACAATTAAAATAGTAAACATAAACTAATATTCTATTTTTAAAATATTTCTATTTTTTCGAGAATATTAAGAATAAATTTCCAGTCTCTGAAAAAGTTGTGAAATCTATAAAAAATACCTTTCTAAAAAGTACAATCTTGGCAAGTATAAGTTTCATTATTACCCACAATATAAATTAAAAGAAATATGTTATTACCAAAATAGGACGTTCAATTATGAATTTCATGAATACGCTACAATTAAAATAGTAAATTTAAACTAATATTCTATTTAAAAAATAACATAGTTTAAAATATTTCCATTTTTTACTAATTCTGATAATCTCAAATGAACGCTAAAGAAATTAATGAAATCGATTAATAAATTGGCAAGTATTGTATTTTTATTTTTAAATCAATTTCCATATTTTATTAATTAGTATGAAGTATCTATAAAAAATACCTTTCCAAAAACTAAAATCTTGGCAAGTATAAATTTCATTATTACTCGCAATATAAATTAATAGCAGTATGTTATTACCGAAATAAGTCGATCAATTATGAATTTTATTCATAAACTCGAATTAAAATAGTAAAATTAAACTAATATTATATTTAAAAAATATTATAGTTTAATATATTTCTATTTTTTACTAATTCAGATAATCTGAAATAAACTCTAAAGAAATTAATTTAATCGATTAATAAATTGGCAAGTATTATATTTTTATTTGTAAATCAATGTCATTTTTGTATGAATTAGTATGAAGTATACAAATTAATAATACCTTTCAAATTTAATATTGTAAGACATTAAATTTGACATAAATACATGTTGATAAGAAATAGGTAAAAAAATCGAACCTCAAACACTGATCTATAATACTCTCGCTACATGTAGTGCGCATATGGCCATTAATTTCTATTATAGGTAAGCTAACTGAAACTTTTTGAAATCAAGCCAATATAATATTACGGACAAACAGTTTATACCTTATCTAGGGCTTTGACTTGCTGCCGTCGTTAATTGCTACGAACCTTAGGTAACTCGGGCACTGTTCGAGGTTATTTTTCTCAAACTCGAGCAATTTTCCAGGTTTAACTGTAGTTCAATATAAAATATAGTGCATTGACGGTCTCTTTAATTTCGACATATAACTATGAACATACTTGACGGACCCGTCGTCTCGAAGTCTATCGGTGGACTACCTACCTTGTTTAAGATCAATTTTTGATCATAAACATCCAAAGTGTATTACTCAATATTTTTATATTTCATTTATTTTATTCTTTTATAATAAATTATTATTGTTTTTGTTTATGTTATTTTTCCTCCTATATTATACACGCAGTGGATGCATCCCCAACCAGCCCCACAGTATCCGGGTGTGCGGACCTAGTCGGATGTGCCTTAGGTGGCATGTCCTACATTCCATCAAAAAAAAATCTGTGATTTTGCTAACTTCTTTTACTTAGAAATATTACCTTCTATTCTACGAACACCGTAAACTTGATACAATGATATTCTGTGTAACTTACTCTTTTATTCAAATCCGGTGTGGCCTCCTTCGACGATACAAGCTGGTCGGCACACACGGTACAAGTTTATATATATATAGATATGTATCGACTAGGTCCGCACACCCGGATAATGTGGGGCTGGTTGGGGATGCATCCACCGCGTGTATAATATAGGACGAAAAATAACATAAACAAAAACAATAATGATATATATTCGCGAGCGGAACAAGCGGTTTTATATTCGCACGGAGCTGATACAAAAAAGACCGAAGCGTCTGTGAACGTGGCTCAGTAAGAAGTGAGCGAGTTGTCGCTTTGTTCCCGCAGCGCTACACTCGGATTTCGGTAGTGCGGACTGAGCCCGACTGAGGGCTAAACTATTTGGTGAGGCAGAAAGAGAAGTGAGAAGGAGGAAAGGGGAGCGTCTGCTCGCGGTGACGTCACGCTATGTGGCACGCAGTCGAAGGCTTGCAGACGGTGTTGGAGAAGACGAGGAAAGACGAGTGTCCAGGACGAGGAAGCGCGACGAGGGATGCAGCAGGAGGGGTTTTTGGGCAACGGTGCCGACGAAGGGGCACGAAGACGAGAGCTGCAAGGCTCAGGACGGCGTACTTGCAGCAGGAGCAGTGGGCACGGTTAACGCCGAAGAGGTTATATTTACATGCAGCTTCCTACTGCATTCATCCACTGCCACTATAATCAGGTGAGATTAGTGTTTTCTTTATCACTGTAATCTCCCCTTACTAATGCTATGTTGTTTCTAGGTGTCGGCGAGTGCTTCGGAGGCTACTGCTGCTACTATTATGGAGGAGCGGGCTATGAATTGAGCTACGTTGCTGCACTTAAGAGACCGCTCTGCCTCTGCAAACCCTCCAAACCAGGTAAGAGAGTTCCAGTTTGATGTGCATGTCTGCTGTAGACTAACTGATCTTCATGTTTTCTAGGGTGTATGCTGCAGGCCTCCTTCATATCTAGAGAAGCAGTCGCTCCGCTCAAGGTGGATCTATTCATGCTTCTCAAGGCATAAAATCAGGTGGGTATCATTCTAATACCATTTTGCTTATATTCTTGATTTCTAATCTCTTGCGTGTTTCCTTAGGTTGGTTCGAAAGAACGGGAGTATGGAGAGGAGACACCAGGACATGCTCAGCGCACTCCAACCGAAACCAGCCAGCTCCCATCGTGGTTGGATGGGGATCGGACGGTAGGAGGGTGCATAATATTTAAACCAATCACCGCGGGCGGGGATATCTCCCCCCCCCCCCGGAAGCGAAGCCGCAACCCCGTGGTCTAGAGGAACGTCTTACATCTATTTTTTTTTATCACAGATTTTAAAGGGTAGTAGGACATATGCGGTAGAAATATTTTTGGTGTAAACGGTAGGGGGATTAACATTACTTACGGTAAGGTAATAGCGGTACTGGCGAAAGGAGGGTATTTGGTATGGACAATATGAGGGTATGCGATAATGGAAGGGGTAAGCGATATCGGTATTTTACACACCTCTAGCGTATGCGTCAAAGTGATGCTGCTAGTAGTTTCGATGCGGGGTCTGCTAATGCAGCTGAGACAATCATTTGCGAGTTATCGGTTGCAATACGAGATTTTGCACAGTTTGTAGCGACGCCTTCGCAGCTTTTAAAAATATGGCGAAACTTACAAAAAGAACACGTATTAACGTTCGCGTCTTTCTTCCCACAATGATAACAAAATCGCTTATTACGTGGTTCTTTGCAATCACGATAACAATGTTCCGAACATTTACAATTCCAACATACTCGGTCAGTTTTATTGCGAGTGACTGCCGATGCGGGCTCTGATTTCCGCGACGACTCTGCAGAGTTTTCCCGATCGCTTGTCTTCGAATTTCTCCGTTTAGCGGTATTCTTTTTAGGCTTCGAAGGCGGTAAACGTTGAACCGACAGCCGCTCAGGCTTCCGAGGCGAAGGCTGAGTTCCCGACGGCGTACTCATGTTTACCGGTACCGCAATGGTCTTTCTTACCGGGGAGTGTCCTATCTTCGTATTTCGAGGTGGATTGCAGTTAGGACAGTTGGGAATTATGACTTCTAGATGGCCACATTTGTAGCATAAAATCCCAGATTTATTAGGGCAGAACTTTGCCTGATGTCCGCAAAGGTGACAAGCTCAGCAAGCATATAAAGATTTGCTATACGCTGGTTTGCCTATATTCGATGAGTTTGACGAATTCGAATTATTCTTACAATTTTGGTAAGAAATTAATTTTTCTGCTGGTGATTTCCAGAAAAAGTATTTGACTTCCCGAGTTTTCGAAGTTCCATGCGATTGACTCCATGTCAATCGATCTAACATTCGCGATTCATTCGGAATTTTACAAGTTCTGTTCGACGTTTTACGATTGGTGGTTTCGGGTGATTCATTCGTTAATGAATCAAAATACGATGATTTTTTGGACTACAAACCCGCTGTTCCGAAAGTGAACAGTTGGGTGTGTTGCTATTTCCATTTTCGGATCTTTCAGCTAATTTAGATTCTACTATGTTCGAGTTTTTATTATTCGAAGACCGATATGATTGTTCCGACGATGAACAATTCGACCTGCGGGCACTATTAAAAGTTTTCGATGAATTTTTCAAACGTTTAGTCCGATTCGAGTTACGATCACTCCTTATAGGTTCTTTCGAACGGTTTGTTGCAGATTTACTCGCGGTAGCTACGATTGGGAAATTTTCCGTAACTCCGTCTGCGATTCCGTAACCTGAGAGTGTAGAAAGGTGATTCGACTGAGATTCGTTTAATGCAGTTGTATTTTGAGCTTCGAAGTTGTTCACAACCGATGAACAATGCTCTACTGCAGTTTCATCCGATGTGAGAACCGACGATTTCTCTTCACTCTTTCCTTATGAATTCGAATTTTCGGGGGTAAATGTCGATACAATTGTTGTCACTAATTTCACAGAAGAATCAATTGCGAAAGTCGCGCGAGATATCGACAAGTTTTCATTCTCCGTCTTATCAACTGTGTTAGGAGATACCGCTAGATTCGGCGGAGGTGGTTCGATGACTAGCGACGATAATGGTACTTATGCGGGATACGATTCGAGACGTTTTTGCAATTCGATGAGGTTCTGTTGTCCTGTAATTTGCGATATGGGGGAATAATACTGGTATGGGTGGAGATTAGGGAATGGTATAGGTATACCGCACCCCTGTGCGGTAGGTATTTGATGCGATACTGTATGTTGGGATTTCGGGTATTCTGTTGTATTGTGGTGTATAATAGTTACATTGTTGTGGGCAAAGAGGGGTTTGTATGTTAGGGTTTTGTGTATGAAGATTTTGTATAGTAGTGTAGGATTGTATTGATATAGGGTGTGTGGGTTGTGCGATAGGGGCGTGTTGTACTTGTAAAGGTTGTGAGGTTTGTTCGGTAGGGTAAGTTGGTGTTTGTGAAAGTTGCGAAAATTGTACTGTAGGGTAGGTTGGTATTTGTGGGGTAAGTGTAGGTTGTGGGGCGAAACATCTATACGGTTCCATTAGGTGGATCGGTATTTGCGATACATTATCAGATTGTACAGCAGGTTTTTGTTCAATTGTCTCTCCGATATGATTTTCAATTGCTTTAATCTCACAATTCGTATCCATAACGTAATTTTGCGCTTTTATCGAGATGTCAACTAATCGATTAAGTATCTCGTCGTAAGTCCCTTGTGTACTAATCTGAAAATATTTCGCACTATACGAAAGAGTATTTATATCATATATTGTGAATACAGATCGTACAATCTCTTGTTTGTTCGCGACATTGGACAAATATTCCTGCATCGAGTTGGATTAAGACATAAACAAGGTTTTTCTTTACATGCGATTTGATCATCATTGCACGGAACCTATGGCACAACATAAGATCCAAAGATCAATTTTAGCTGATATCTAACTACTCGATCCAGTATCTCGTTATTGGTTCCTAATGTACTAATTTTGTTTATATTGGCATGACGCAATATATAATCTAATCCACGAGTTGAGTAAAGGAGTTCGAAATCTGCTTTTGTAGCAACTGTCGCTTCCTCGACAAATTTCAATTGGTCAGCCGCCGACATTTTAAGGTAAATGGGCGTTACGTTTCTTTAATTCGAAGTTAGCATAACTGAGTTTAGCTCACTTTTGCTTGCTCACTAGTAACTGCGATTTGGTATTACGAAAGGTATATAAGAGAAAAAGAAAAAATGAAATATTAAAAAAAACTTAATTTAGATCAAGAAAAAAAGAAAATAAAAAACAATGAAGTTCTCAAAAAAAAAATCACAGATGGAGTATTGCATAGAGTACAAAAAAATGAATAAGCGAAAGCAAGCAACAATAGGAAAAATAAATTTTTAATAAGCAGTGTGTAAATCAACCAAAAGTTGTAGCGAAATATTACGATTGTCTAAGCGTGAGCGGGTATGATGTATTCAAGCAGGAATATATTGGATAAAAAGGTAGATGGTGGGTTTCGATGAAGACGATATTGGGTTGAGGGGTTCAAAAACACTAATACTAAGAAAGAAAATTCGAGTTGTTTCCTAAAAAAGAAATTTCTTTTTCGAGGGAAAAATAAAAATGTTTACTTTCTAATTGATTTCGACATAAATAAAAAACAATAAATATTACTAGGAGTTTTTCTTTAAATAGACAAAATTAGATCCAGACGAACTTTATTAATTTAAGATATTTAACAACAAACATGATGATAATCTTTTTGTTCGTACAACTTCTCAAATTACAATTATTTAAGAAGACTGGGAAATTTTGTTAAGTGGGATTGAAGATGCGACCAAACAACAACAAAAATAATATAATTAACAAGCAAAAGCAAGGTCACTAAACGGAAATTCCGTACAAGTATTTATGCATGCATGCGGTAGGGATACACAAGGTAAAACTCAACTACTGGCAATTTGTAGTCGGGTAGGGATCAATAGGGTCGTGGTATTGTTTAAGTTCGATATGGGCTGAGGGATGTGTGTTCGATAGGTGGAATATTACTAATTCAAAATAATATGGTACACTTTTTTTAACAAAGGTGGATTATTGTAAGCTAGCGTTGTTTAAAAAAAATAAAAATGTATTGAAAAATTGAAGAATATTGCAAATGTAATCAAGGGTTGCTAACTAATTACAAAATAACAAAAAAAAATTTTATATGTAATAACAAAAAAACACAATTTCAAAATGATCAAAGTTTTAATTTAAATTTACAATTAATTACCATGAAAGCAGAAAATTTTACAATTCCTTTAACCAGATCAAAATAGTAAATTAAATTTTTATACAAAATATTTATTCGACTATACGAGGTAAATAGAAAATATTTATACTAATTATTTATTTCGAATTTTAATACGAATATTTACTACAAATAATATACTATACAAGTTTCAATTTCCAAGATTTTGAACTCAATATTACAAAAAAAAGTTTCATACGAAATTTTATACAAAGTATACGAAAGTAGATTAGGTGTTATCTATTCGTAAAAAAACGAACAAAATTTATCGAAGGGGAAAAAACTATTCCCCTATTTTTGATAAATCCAGTATGCAACGATTAAATCACTATCGTGTAAAATGTTATTGATCGGAAGGTGGGAATTTATAGTAGCGATAGGCGGAGAAAATAAATAATATATATTACGAAATTGCGCATAAAATACATTAAATACGGTAAATGTGCGTAAAATAGAAAATTATGAACATTTTCACCACACTGCGCGTAAAGTGCTGACTGTACGCCCTCTCAGCAGGCCGTACAGTACCGCATGGACTGCCTAGGGAATAAAGTGACTTGCGCATGCGCGATGCGCCTTTTTCCGCTCTCGACTGCGTCTCGAGCGGTAAAACAGCGCGTCGCGCGTACACAAGTCACTTTACTTCTAGGCAGAGCATGGGGCCTGCTGAGATGCGTACAGTCATTTCTTTACGGGGGTGTGGTGAAAAGTAGTATACGCACCTCTGGAGTACAGTAGGCAAGCATGCACTGTGTGAAATGCCGACCTCGCTTCGCTCGGTCGGCAACGTCCCCAGTGCGTACATTGCCCACTTTACTCCCTTGATGCATAATGTACTAATAATAGTAATAAAAATGTTACCTTTTATTTTCGAGTGAGTGAGGTTTCTAAACTTTACGCTTTTATTCAAGTTCCAGAAAAAATTTCGTTAAGTCGTGGAAATTTACGAACATGCTATTATTATACGAATATGCTAATATTATTTGAATATACTATTATTATATGAATATACTATTATTATAGTAATGATGATGATTAATATTAATTTATTCAATTTATATTGTGAATATTCTAATTTAAAAGAAAAATAAAAATAAAAGTATCTATTCAACGTCTATTTAATTGAAAATAATTTCCATTGCGTGTGTTTATAAGAAAAATGTATTTAAATCTGAATATAATTGCTCCAGTTATGTACCATTGCTAATCACATTTACAGATTTCTGTAAATATTTTTAATCAAAATTTTATTTGTTATACTATTATTTAAAATAGTTAAACAAATGGAATAACAATTGAGTCAAAAAAGATTTTTAATTAAACAGATTTTAAAGAAACATGTTGAAGTAGATTGTAGAGTCTATACCGTATCTAATGAACACGTGTTGCCAACAATTATTTTTCAAATACCTTCTAAAATTATCGTTTTGATATTACACAAAATTTTTCGAAATTGTTGATAGTTATCACGAATTTTATTTAAATAATTTTCAAAATTAATACTGGAAGAAAAAAAAATTTTTGTCGAAACTTCACCACGCACTCACTCATTGTTTGTTACACTAAATTTTTATTTATACATTCCTAATTATTTAGAACATATATATAAATTTCGGGATATATTTTATTGTATTTATGTCAATGTGCAAAATGCAAAATAATCAGTATTAATTATTCATCCCAAGTAATGCTAGCGTGGCCTACCGCCTGACGTCAAAGAAAAAAAAAGATGGCTGCCTGCAAGACTATCTCGCGGCGCACATGCAGAAATGGCCAGCTACAAGCCGTCGCGACGTTGTCGAGCGCCTCGCCGCGGCAGCGTGTATATCACTCCAACTATATATTACAGGTGCCACTTTAAGTTTAAATTCACCTGCACTGTCTTATTCTACGAATTATTAATCACGAATTGGTTTTATTTAAATTTCAATTTAATTTAGTAATTTAATGTTATTTTTTATCTTTAATTTTAATTTAATTCAAATTTCACCGGAATTTTTGTCGGCATATTATATTTATGGCAATATAAGTTATGCACAATTTGTCGGCTCCACGTTGGTACGTCAATTTTATGACAATAATTTTAGCTGTACTAACCAAGATTATTGCGCCCACATGCAGGCTTTAACATTAATTTTATTCGAGACTTTAAATAAATTATACACAGGAATTTAGGGTAAAATTATAAACACTTGTGGTTTATTCAATTTATATACAAGTTGTTGAGCGCCAGCTGCGCAAATTCGCAGCACGATTTTACAAGTGTTCTCCTGATACATAGAATTATTTATGCAATTTAACTAACTACGGTAAGCACGGAGGTACGGTGGGAAACGGTAAATAATCGAGAGGGGAAGAAGCTAATTCTCAGGGACGCGAATTCAACTAATATACGGCGGCGAAATACACGTGGAAAGACGGCGTGACGCGATGCTCGACACGCACGCAGCGCTAGATTTACAAAAAATTATCTATGTATATATATATATATATATATATATATATATATATATATATATATATATATATATATATATATATATATATATATATATATATATATATATTAGTTATTAGGTTCATTTTCTATTTTTAGGTTTAAGGATGAATCTAAGTTTCTAAAATACATACATACCCCATTAACCAGGCTTGCCTTGTCAAAATCGCGACAATAGTTGCTGTGCAATGTTTGTTAGCAATTTGTTTCCAACTTGCGCTCAAGAAATGACAAATATCAAGGATTGATGTCTATATATATATATATATATATATATATATATATATATATATATATATGGTCTGTATGTATGTATATGTGTATTATACATATGAGTAGAGAAAACGGAAGTCACATATACAATAGCCATAGACTATGCGTTTATTTACACACACAAAAAGTATATATATATATATATATATAGGTATACACTGATGATGATTGGGAAAAGAACGGAAGTGACGTTAGATCAGAGAAACGAACGGAAGGTATGGAGAAAAAGAATTTTTACCGGAAAGAGTTTTAGCGAGCAAAATTTCAAACAGCTTTATTTCATTAATGGATGAATCTTTTCCACCGAAAATTTACAATAATCTTGGCTAGTACAGCTAAAATTATTGTCATAATATATATAGATGATTCCACGTCAAGAAGCAAGTGAAAAATTTTAATACTCTGAAACTTTAAGAAAAAGATGTATTTAATACCCAAAATATGTAAAAAAAAATTTCAAACCCCTACCTCTGTTGGTTTAGAATTTATGCCAATCTGAAAAACATGATTATTTGCATTATTTTCATTTTTCTCAAAATGTATGTATTTCTATCTCAAGAACGAGAAAAGATAAAGTACTTTAGTCCGTGTATTTTGGAAAGAAAATTTGATGCAGAATATGATAGTATTTTGTTGCATCACCAAATTTGATGATTTTGATTGGTTCAAATATTGGCCAAAACACCGATGAAATTTAAGTTGAGCGCCACAAGCAATTTTGTTGAAAAAAATTTCAATGATAGTTTTAGATGTATTTTTTAAGTCAAAACAAGATTTAGAATGATACTATAACTTAGTTACGAGACAAAAATAAAAGAAATTGCCTTATTTTACCAAAGTTAGACTCTTATGGGATTTAACATGTAAATCTGTTTCTGATAAAATAAGGCAATTTCTTTTATTTTTGTCTTGTCACTGAGTTATAGTACCATTCTTAATTTGGTTTTATCTTAAAAAATACATCTAAAACTATCATTGAAATTTTTTTCAACAAAATTGCTTGTGGTGCTTAGCTTAAAATTTCATTGGTGTCTTGGCAGTAATATTGCATGCAATGTTTCTGAAATATCTCTGTAATATTTCCAACATAGAACGGCTTTTCCGAATCTTTCTTGGAATATTTCAGAAATGTTTAGCATAATATTGCATGAAATGTTTCTGAAATATCTCTGTAATATTTCTAACATAGAACGGCTTTTCTGAATCTTTCTTGGAATATTTCAGAAATATTTCAGAAATGCTTAGCGTTATATTGCATGAAATGTTTCTGAAACATCTCTGTAATATTTCCAACATAGAACGGCTTTTCTGAATCTTTCTTGGAATATTTCAGAAATATTTCAGAAATGCTTAGCGTTATATTGCATAAAATGTTTCTGAAATATCTCTGTAATATTTCCAACATAGAACGGCTTTTCTGAATCTTTCTTGGAATATTTCAGAAATATTTCAGAAATGCTTAGCGTTATATTGCATGAAATGTTCCTGAAATATCTCTGTAATATTTCCAACATAGAACGGCTTTTCTAAATCTTTCTTGGAATATTTCAGAAATATTTCAGAAATGTTTAGCGTAATATTGCATGAAATGTTTCTGAAATATCTCTGTAATATTTCTAACATAGAACGGCTTTTCTGAATCTTTCTTGGAATATTTCAGAAATATTTCAGAAATGCTTAGCGTTATATTGCATGAAATGTTTCTGAAATATCTCTGTAATATTTCCAACATAGAACGGCTTTTCTGAATCTTTCTTGGAATATTTCAGAAATATTTCAGAAATGCTTAGCGTTATATTGCATAAAATGTTTCTGAAATATCTCTGTAATATTTCTAACATAGAACGGCTTTTCTGAATCTTTCTTGGAATATTTCAGAAATATTTCAGAAATGCTTAGCGTTATATTGCATGAAATGTTCCTGAAATATCTCTGTAATATTTTCAACATAGAACGGCTTTTCTGAATCTTTCTTGGAATATTTCAGAAATATTTCAGAAATGCTTAGCGTTATATTGCATAAAATGTTTCTGAAATATCTCTGTAATATTTCCAACATAGAACGGCTTTTCTGAATCTTTCTTGGAATATTTCAGAAATATTTCAGAAATGCTTAGCGTTATATTGCATGAAATGTTCCTGAAATATCTCTGTAATATTTTCAACATAGAACGGCTTTTCTGAATCTTTCTTGGAATATTTCAGAAATATTTCAGAAATGTTTAGCGTAATATTGCATGAAATGTTTCTGAAATATCTCTGTAATATTTCCAACATAGAACGGCTTTTCCGAATCTTTCTTGGAATATTTCAGAAATATTTCAGAAATGTTTAGCATAATATTGCATGAAATGTTTCTGAAATATCTCTGTAATATTTCCAACATAGAACGGCTTTTCTGAATCTTTCTTGGAATATTTCAGAAATATTTCATAAATGCTTAGCGTTATATTGCATGAAATGTTTCTGAAATATCTCTGTAATATTTCCAAGATCAAACGGCTTCACTGAATCGTTCTTAACATACAAAGTCAGTCAACTGTAAGGAATTTTATCAAAAAATTAATCGGAAATATATTTTAAATAGAAAATTTATTCTAAAAAATGCTTAATGAATAATTATAAAATAATCAGTAATAAAAATGGTTTTTTTATTCTTCGGGAGGATGTAGTAGGTTAAATGTTTTCCTCTTTTGACCAGCAGTGCTGAAAAATAAATATATAAATGAATTATTATAATGAATAAAAACAATCATGTTTCGGTTGTGGAAAAAAACTATCATGACGGCAGCAATGGCGCTAGTAAAAAAGTTACTCTTTCGTCTGCCATGCTTTTCTCGTTAACATGAGAAAGCGTATATCTATATATATATATATATATATATATATATATATATATATGAAAAATGGCCGACGACGGAGTATTCTGCCATAGGTCGCTTGATAGATTTTAACTTCCAAAAATAATATATAAAATGCTTACTTTTGCTCACGCTTGAATCGCGTTCCTGCAGCATCCAGCCATTTTGAAACGCTGGTCTTCACGTCTTTATCAGGTGCTGTAAATATCGGCTTTACAGCATCTGTGAAAAAATAGTGCAAAATATCGTTATGTGTTAATAATTACTGAAATGTAGGAGTCTTTACCATTATATGGTGAAAAAATCTTTTTGTTAATTTTTCGCAAAAGATGAAGTGTTAAAAATTGGTACACTCGACGTTATAAACATCTAATCGAATGAGTTTGAATTTTTTTGAAATTCTACAATGAGGTTAGCGAAAATGAGCATACAATCCAATAAAATTGTAGAATTTAAAAAAAATTAAAATAAATTGGATAAAAATACTGCATTGAATGTATAAAAATAAAAATAAAATTAATTGTCAAGAATCTTGTAAACGATTAATATTTTTTTATTATATATATTTATTATTATTATTTTACTTGTTTTATTTTTATTTGTATATTTTGTCAAACAGGTTAACCAGCATGAAAATTTATTAAAAATTTAATAATTAAATTTCAACGTACTATATTTGTTTTAATACATTTTCTATTTACTTTCTTTTTAGCTTGAACGTTTTTATAAAACTTTCTACCGCATTTTTTCGGTGTAAACCATGTAATAAAATTTTATTATCACAATTTTTTGATTAAAACCTTTTTACAAAGCTATTCGCTTTGAACAGTTGTATATTATAATTAAATAATAAATTAAGATAGTAATCAAAATAGTATATTGTGTACTTAGGGTGAAATGTAGTCTTTTTTTGCCCGCGTGCGCTTTTACAGTACGAGGCGAGGGGAGCAAGCACGAGCCGAAGGCCAGTGAGTATTGCGACTCGAATTGTAGAGTTCATTCACTTTAGTGCCGCAATTATACCCCAGTCTACCCTATAATAATAGTAAAATATACTATATATATATATATATATATATATATATATATATATATATATATATATATATATATATATATATATATATATATATATATATTAGGGTGCGCCTTATTTCCCAAACTGCATATTTTAATGAGTGCCGGCCCGAAAAGCTCCTCATTTTACTCAAAAGTAATGGTACTATCACCAGAATTCGTCTAGGTGGTCGCCAACTAGTGCCTGTAGAGTTAGCTCTTATCACGATTTGAAATACCCGGCAAAAATCTTCTTACAATCTATAGCAATTATTTACGAGCTTGCTAAATCATCTTGGCCATTTAAAAAATATTCTGTAATGCTGTCTGATGTAAAAAAAATCACGTACGACTTTTTTTTCTAACTTTATTAAAAATTCTCATATCAAAAAACATATATAATGGCATAAAACTGAAGAATATTATTGAGATGATAATTAAATCTGTTTAGTCTTAGCTTAGCTATGATAATATTTCATATTAGTTCATGAATTTGAGTGGTTCCAAAGTTCGCATGCTGATCTTAGGAGGGCGCTTGCAACCATGTTCTGTACATAGACGTGTGTAGTTGGCTCTGGTGCTCTGGATTAGAATTAATGAAAAAACTCCCATGATTGGATTTAAACTCTTATTCATGCCTTACTCTTTACTCTTCTAGTTCGACACTACCACTTAAGGATCTGTTTTCACGGTAACGCGGGCACTGAGTGCAGTTACTGTGGAAATGGAACGGAACGGGATGGAATAAGCAGACCGCCAGTGGCGCCAGTGCTCGGTACTCGAACACTCTGTACTCGATGTCCGCGCCACCGGGAGGACCCTAAAACAATCATTGAATAACGAAACTTTGATGAGCAGCTATCACAGTTAGGTTAGAGTTGTCTATGTAGTACTTTTATTATTGAATATACCATTGATTTTCAAAATTGCGTTAAAGTAAATTAAGAGTTATAATGCATCTGTTTCTTGGATCAGTATTATATATGACATAAGTAGATACAACAAATTTACGCATTATAATGTCTGATTCACGAGAAAGTTTACCATTTATTAATTTTGCTAGTCAACAAATAACAGGAGAAAAGCTTCCAAATAACCTACAAGTTCTGCAAGTTTTATTTTTCAATATTCGGAGCATGAATTTCTCTCTTGATGATGCATGTCGATTGTTAAATAATGAAATAAAAATATTTTGGAGCAAAGTGAATATTCCAACACAAGAAGATCACAAATGCACTAAAAAAATTAAAAATCTGTATAAACAATACAGAGACATACAAAAAAATTTAGGAAAATCTTTTAATAAAGACAAAGAACAGAATTTCTCCAAATATTTAAATGAAATATTCGATATTTCTCATGGGAGTTTCAGAAATTCTATGACTAAAAAGGAACGTAATGAGTTATTTTCATTAACTTTGGAAATAATTTCAAACAGAGAAAGAAACTCAAGAACAAATAAAAACACATCAATCAATGGTTAGAAAAATATACAGTTTAAATTAATAACAAACATTCCTAGTAGAAATAGATAATGTAATTCATGTAATTTACTTAAAGGGACCTAACCAAGTTAAAATAATGGTAACGCTCGCTTGACTTGGAAATAGCGATAGAACCCTTCAGATCATAAATTTTTTATTTTAAGGTGGTTAGATCTTCACAAGTATAATAAATTTTTATTGGGCTGTTTCACGTCAACCCGTGGAAAACATTTTCAAACGCTGAGTGATTTAATATATGATATTCAATGTATAACTGTTTTTTACATCAAAATAAGATAGTACGTTATAATTTTAAGCATTTTAAATTGTTTGGATTGGTTTTGACCTGCAGTTAAATAATTTTCATATTAATTATCCAACTTGGATTAAATTGCCACCCGAGGAAAATATTCATTTTAGGTTATACTTGATCTTGTATAAAAAAACCTTTCTAAAAGGTAAAATGTTGGCGAGTAAAAGTTTCTTTACAAAAGTAGTGAAATCCCCAATATATAACTGTCAACTAATTGTATTTTATCTTTAGGGTACACGCATGTGGATATATTATTTCAGAAAATAACATTTTCCACTGGAATCTTAGTCGATACAACAGTTTCTATACATTTAACAATTGAACAATAATAAATTCACTATGCACCAGTCTGACCATTAAAATTGACTTGCGAATGACTATATATATAAATTTCAAAATTTTCCTTTTTTCGGTCCCAGGTAAAATATGATCTCAGCTAATTCAAATTATGAAAGGATCAGTCTAATTTTAAATTGCTTATCTACTTTTGGCATTTCCAAAAACATATTATATCATATACTTTTAATGCATAGTACAGAAGCTATTGAAAAAATTCAAACTAAATAATATTAAAAAGTACGGTTCAAGACTTGAAGTGTTTTAGAAGTTTTGCAATAGCTTTTGGACTATGCATTAAAAGTATATGATATAATATGTTTTTGGAAATGCCAAAAGTTGATGAGCAATTTCAAATTAGACTCATCCTTTCATAATTTGAATTAGCTGAGATCATATTTTACCTGGGACCGACAAAAGGAAAATTTTGAAATTTGTATATATAGTCATTCGCAAGTCAATTTTAATGGTCTGACTGGTGCATAGTGAATTTATTATTGTTAAATATATAGAAACTGTTGTATCGACTAAGATTCCAGTGGAAATTTTTATTTTCTGAAATAATATATCCACATGCGTGTACCCTAAAGATAAAATACAATTAGTTGACAGTTATATATTGGGGATTTCACTACTTTTGTAAAGAAACTTTTACTCGCCAACATTTTACCTTTTAGAAAGGTTTTTTATAAAAGATCAAGTATAACCTAAAATGAATATTTTCGTCGGGTGGCAATTTAATCCAAGTTGGATAATTAATATGAAAATTATTTAACTGCAGGTCAAAACCAATCCAAACAATTAAAATGCTTAAAATTATAACGTACTATCTTGTTTTGATGTAAAAAACAGTTATACATTGAATATCATATATTAAATCACCCAGCGTTACCAAACCGGGTATATAGCTGTACTCATGAATAATGGGTTTTAAGCACTAAAAAGTGTATTACTCATTGTAGAAAGCTCGACCCACTTCCCACCACGTCTAGATTTAAAGATTTTATGATAAGAAATGCAAAAAAATTTTTTTGATATTTTGATTATGTGGCGCGTAGCCAGAATTTGATTTTTAGTGTAAAATCACATGGAAACTAATTCAAAACATGCTATATAGGTCATACAAATAATTTTTTCAAATTCTACAGAATATTTACAAAAAAAAATGTATTTATATATATTTTTACCTAAAATGCTTCTATCATGCCTTAAAAGATCATTAAAGTTGGTTAGATAAGCAAGAATTCAGAAAATCTTAAATTTTGATATGGCCATAACTTTGCAATGAAGGGACTTAGAGGTCTGAAATTTTTTGTGTGTTCATTTGGGGGTATATTGGACTTGGAAAACAATTTTGGCTGAGATTTGAAATTTTTTTCCACGAGTTGACGTGAAATAGCCCATTACATATTTGTCGTTTCACAATTACATGATTCCCATTTATTTCTACTAGGGTTACAATTTGCAAGTAGCAATCAATATTTTATCATCTTTTTTTGATTTGATTTAGATCAGATTTCTGATGAGAACAAAGAGCCCAAAATTTCTGATGAAGTGATGCCTCTTTACAAATCAACAAATCAACGTCAATCAACAAATACTGTAGGTGAAGGGTGGGATTTTGTTGGTATTGATAACTTATTCTTGGAGACGAGAAAACCAACAACACAGGAGCGATGGAAGAAACTAAAGCTACGAGTGATATAACGACCCATGAAAATATACTAGATAATTTATCTGGTAAGTAAAAATTTTAATTATATAATGAAATAATAAATACAAGGAAAGATATAAACATATGGGTGATTCTGTCGTAACTTGCACAAAACACATGCCTGCTTCCCAGATGCTTATGTATTTGAAAAAAGAACGCTCAAGAGGTTTTCGATATTTCAAAAACAAATTTCTACTAAAATGTCAGTTCCGTAACCTCAAAATACTGTCAGTTCTGTAACACATTTGTCATTTATGCATGGACTAATATGATTACTTTTTATAGAAGTAATTTCTTGTGGTTTGGCTTTAGGTACTTGTTTCATATGTAATTTGAGTTAGGATAAGCGCCCCATAAGTTAAAAATAGTTCATTTTACTATGGGGTCATTTTGAACGCTGTTTTGTGCAAGTTATATGGCAGAATCGCCCATATCTGATTAAGATAAAAATAGTACTTACACATTTCCTTTTCTCGCATATTAAATGACTAATCATAATTTTATAACTGAGAATTAATATTTCACTTTATTTTTACAAATTCAAAAAGATTTCTAAAATATTACATTTCGATACGGGTGTGGAACAGAGATGTGCGAGTCAAAAGTCGAGTTTTATATTTGGTTACGACATTATGGTGGATGTAATTAAACCAAAGCTATAATAATACATTATAAGTGTTTAGATTTTAAGTTAACATATTAATTGAACAGATTTAATAGATTCAGAAGCAAAAAAATTGTGAGAGGTTGAAAAATTGGTACAAATAACCAATCGAGTTATTTTTCAGGCAAAAATTTGAAAAAAAACTCGAAAAAGTACTCGAAGCTTTAAGTAACATATCACTGTTTTGAAACAAGGAATAAACCATTGTATTCGGTAGATATGTGTAAAAACTCAACAATCGTGGTGTTTAAGTAGATTTTTATCATCCCACACTTATCTTGCAATCAAAATTAAAAAAGTTCGAGTTTGACTCGCACATCTCTAGTGTGGAAGGTGATTATTTACCTCTGTGACGTTTTTCGCACAAGCGAAGCAAGTGCGAAAAGTCACATGAGGTAAAAATCACCTTACACACCAGTATGTGAGTCAATTATGCAATAGTTTTGAAATATTTCATCCTCGTTTTATTCTGCATGATATATACATAATTACATGAGATTTTTATAATTTATGCAAGTACTATTTTAGTTATAAATATTTTCAGAAAATTTAGAGATCCTATTTACGCCTTCTAGTGAAGAATTCATAGGAGGAAGCCAGAGTACTGATGTTTCAAAGTTTTCTCTCAAAGGGCGAAATTATATCAAAAAGAATGTTCGAGGAGATACTAATGTCATGACATCCAATGTTGTAGCAGCTCTAGATAATTGCAAAATATCATATAGAAATAGTGTCCATATTATTGCAGCAATTGCCGATGCATTAGGTCACGACCCTCAGACACTTATTCTTAATGCAACATCTTTTAGGAGGATTAGAGAACAAATTAGAAGAACTTTAGCAGAAAACATTAAAGTCTTGTTTCAACAAGCTGAAATCAAAGATGTGAGTGTTCATTTTGACGGAAAAATTGTTCCAGACTCTTTCACTGGCAAGAAAATTGACAGATTTCCAATTATTGTTAGTCCTGGTGATACACAAAAAATTATTGATATTCCTGCGCTAGAAGATGGCAAAGGAATAACTCAAGCTAATGCGATTTACATAGCCTTGAAAAATTGGGGGTTGTGTGACGCTGTGCAAGCATTGTGCTGCGATACTACTAATGCCAATTTAGGTCCAAAATCTGGTGCAGCTGTCATCTTAGAAAGTTTATTAGAAAAAGATCTTCTTTATTTACCATGTCGTCTTCACATAATGGAGATAATCTTAAGTAGCTGTTTTGAACTTAAGTTTCCAGGTACAATGGGTCCAAATGTTCAGTTATTTAAAAGATTTCAGAATTGGTCAATCAAAAGAGAATGAACCAATTCCACCGTTGATCCTACAGTACACCTATGATGTAAAGATACCTGCATTGAAGTTTTGACATAATAGACTGTTTATTAATTTCTGCACAAGGTGTGTTCTTTAAGACAGCTCCCAATCGCCGCCATTCTTAGTCCATGGTATTTTGAATGAGCTATGGCGGGGATTGGGAGCCACCCTAAAGAACACACCTTGTATTTTTACAAATGAGTACACCCGTCGCACGGGGCATCATAGAGACATACCTAAAGCATAGAAATACTCGTAAGATTGTTTATTATGTCAAAATTCTAACGTTTTTATGACATTATTTATATTTTAATGGTTATGAATATTTTTTAATAAACTTATTAAACTTATCTGCGACGTAAAAAAAGTGATTTTTTGACGGTAGACAGCGTTAGAAAATAATTTGGAATGGCCAAGATGATTTAACAAGCTCGTATAGAATTGCTAGATGATAAGAAAGATTTTTGCCGGGTATTTCAAATCGTGATAAAAGCTAACTCTACAGGCACTAGTTGGCGACCACCTAGACGAATTCTGGTGATAGAACCATTACTTTTGAGTAAAATGAGGAGCTTTTCGGGCCGGCACTCATTAAAATATGCAGTTTGGGAAATAAGGCGCACCCTAAATTATATATATACACACATATATATATATATACTTTATAAAACAATAAAATGCATCCCAGTATAATATTAGAAGAATAAATTGTGGTTTTTTTTTATGAAAAGAGTAATGTATAGTACAGATTGTCGACGCAGGTATGTTTATTAAATAATGTACATTATTCAATTAATGTACAATACTGTAATATACAATGTGCACTCTAGGGTACAATGTGCACTTTGAGGTAATTGGATTTAATTCAGGCTGGCAGGTCTATAGAATAAAATTTTAATGTTATGGAGTATTTAGAGTTGAGTTTATAGTTTAGGATATTTCGACTCGAGCCTGACCTACCTGTCTGATACTGATGATTTATAGGTTATGGAATATCTATATTTCAATAATGCTTAGCTTGTCTGTTATATATTTTGAGGTTAGGGGTAATTAGATTAAATATTATCATGCCTTAGAAATATAATTGAGAGGTTATGGGGTATTTAGATTTAAGAGTGTACGTTATGTTATTTTGATTAAAACTTGGCTTATCGGCGCATTACGATTTTGAGGTTCTAAGTGTTTAAATAGTAGGTTGGCCTGTCTAAGTAATATCGTTTTGGGGTTGTCGAATAATTAGATTTTATTTTATAAGTTAGGATTTTTAGTTGTAAACCTGACCTGTTTGTGTAATATAATTCTGAGATTATGGGATAATTAGATGTAATTTTGTAGGTTATGTTATTTGTATTAAAGCTTGGCTTCTCAGTGTATAATATGTATATTTCAGCTGCTGTACAATACAATTTTGAGGTTATGGGGTATTTAGAATCAAGTTTCTAGGTTATGTTATTTTGATTTAAGCTGAGGTTATCTGCGTAATACAGTTTTGAGGTTATGAAGCCTTTAACTTTTAGCCTTGCTTGTCTGGGTAATACAGTTTTCGGGGGTTATGGGGTAATTGGATTTCAATTTATAGGTTAGGATTTTAAGAATTCAGTCTGGACTGTTTGTGTAATATAATTTGGAGGTTTTGGGGTATTTTGATTTGAGTTTGTACGTTAGGATATTTTAACTTAAGCCAGTCTAGCCTGTCTAATATAGTTTTGAAATAATGGGCTATATATATATATTTTCATGTATAGGTTATGGTATTTTGATGTAAGCTTTGCAGTTATGAACTTTTGAGGTTATGGGATAATATAAACTTAGCCTGTATGTGTAATAGTATTTTGAGGTTTAGTATATTTATCTGCGTATTAGGATTTTGAGGAAAATAAGAAAAATAAGCTTTTATTGATTAAAAATGACCGCATAATACACAAAAATAAACGATCAAAAAATTTCAAGCATTATGAATCAAGCATATGAAAAAATAAAAAAAAAAGTAAAAGTAAAAATAAAAAACAAAAACGAATCGAAAAATATAAATAAATATTATTGAACTTCCTTTCTTTATACGAAACAAAAACAAAAAAGAATGAGTTGTGAAACATTAAATTTGACCGTAAGTATTAAGAGATATAAACACGTACGCAAGTACGCACGCACATACACACATACAAACATTTTTTTTAAATACTGTATTTTACTTAAAAACTTTTTGTTTACCATCGCAAAACTTCCGCTGTCAGAAAGCAAAATATTTATTTTGTTTACATGAAATTATAAATTTGAAAGAATTTATCGCGTTCTTCAAAAACGTTTTTTTGCATGAAAATTACTTCTGAATTATTGTAAGTATATTAAATAATATGCGTCGACAATCTGTACTATACATTACTCTTTTCATAAAAAAAAACACAATTTATTCTTCTAATATTATACTGGGATGCATTTTATTGTTTTATAAAGTATATATATATATATATATATATATATATATATATATATATATATATATATATATATATATATATATACTTTGTGTTGTTAACTCTTTCGTAAAGAATGAAAAGCATCATTTATTCTTTTAATATTATTCGGACACTTTTCATACTTTTATAAATAATGATTTCTCTACTTTATTCTTTTCGTAAAGAATAAAACGCGTCATTTATTCTTTTACTATTACTGGGACACCTTTTATGCTTTTATAAAGAATGATTTCTCTACTTTATTCTTATCCTAAAGAATGAATGTATGCATTTATTCTTTCTAACGTCAATTTTCGTTCTTTAGACTTTAGAGTGTATGCATGAGTAAAATAAGAGAGCGAGAGCGAGAGAGAGAGAGAGAGAGAGAGAGAGAGAGAGAGAGAGAGAGAGAGAGAGAGACTTATATGATGAAAAGGAATTTAATTTTTTTTTAGATAAAAATGGTGTACTTACGCTCTTAAATTGATCCGCCCTTTCGATGCAGCTTCCAATGAGTGCAGATCTCAGTTGTAATCCGCTTGAATCGAGAAAAGAAAAACAACAAAGAACAATAAAAATATTCCTATTTGAAAAATAAATGATAATACGTAATAATAAATTAGTATTTTTTTAATTACTTACGATTTCTTTATTATTTGCTTCCGACACACCGGTATACACGTGCGAGATCTGTCAATCTTTTACCGCCATATACAATTTCAGGCGAGACTAGGTATACGAAGTGACGTATGCTACAAATTACTAGTCGTATCTCGCGACTATCGATTATAGCGCGCGAGATTTTAAAAGTACATTATAATATTATTAAGTAGGTATAGTACATTATATATATATATATAGCTCTTTATAATTATGTTTATTTTTTTAATTATATTAATAAAATTAGAATATACGCAAATCTATTTATCAATTAAGAATGTGCGTACATTCGTAAAATTTGATTAATGTAAAAATTGTATATATATATATATATATATATATATATATATATATATATATATATATATATATATATATATATATCCCACGTTCCGAAATTATCGATTTTTCGTTTTACGCAGTCAATTTTTATTTTAGATGCGAATTGTTATAATGGTTATTTTTTTTAGTTTAGATTAAAAGTAACACCATGAATATGAAGACAACATTGTTTTATGACGAGAAAATACATAAAATCAATTTTTACAAGAAGTAGAATTATCCGGTTTTGTTCACCCCCTCCTCATATAGATTAATAAAATTCCTAATCATCTAATAATTCGAAAAAATTTCCATCAAAAATTAAAACATTTCAATTTCTTTTACAAAATTATTTTCTTTTCGACAAAAAAATGGTCAAGATACAAAAATTTGATTGAATATTCTTCTCCATATTCCAAATCATCTCAATTTTTTTTTCAATAATTTTCCCTCATACATTTCAGAAATATAACCGTTTACTAAATATGAAAAAACATACAGGTCACGAGATAGTAAAATGATACTATTTTGAAAATGTTCGCGAATATTCTTCTCCATATTCCACAAAAAATGACGTTTTTGTGTATAACAAAAGAAGGAAATAACGTTATATCCAAACTTTGAGATCGGTTAAGTTAGGTATTTTTATACTATTTCTAAGGTATTCAAAAACCCGAAAATCGAAAAAAACGCTATAAAAACAAATAAACATAGAAAAATAACAAAAATGTAATATTTGTTTTTTTAAATTTAACATCCACACACACACATGCACATCCATACAGACATTTTCTAAAAATAGTGTATTTTGATTTCTTAAGTCTCAAAACATATTTCTAACAAGTTTTTAGCAAAACTTCTTTTTACTATCATAAACCTTCCTCTGTGAAGAAACAAAATGATTAGTTAATTATTTTGCCTAATTATAACATTTCGTGAAATATTTCATTAATATTTCGTGAAATATATCATGTAATATTTCTGAACTAGTTCAGAAATATTACAAAAAAGCTTCCAAAATTTTCAAATGAACCTTTCTTGTAATATTACAGTAATAATGCGGTAACATTTAGTGAAATATTTCAGGAAATATTTCATTAATATTTTCTGAATTATATCGAGTAATATTTAGCGAAATATTTCAGAAATATTACAAGAAAGCTTCCAAAATTTTCAAATGAACCTTTTTTGTAATATTACAGTAATATTGCGGTAACATTTAGTGAAATATTTCATTAATATTTTCTGAATTATATCGAGTAATATTTAGCGAAATATTTCAGAAATATTACAAGAAAGCTTCCAAAATTTTCAAATGAACATGTCGTGTAATATTACAGTAATATTTCTGTAACGTTTGGAGAAATAATTCAGAAAATATTTCATTAATATTTTCTGGAATATATCATGTAATATTTCTGAACTAGTTCAGAAATATTACAAAAAAGCTTCCAAAATTTTCAAATGAACCTTTCTTGTAATATTACAGTAATAATGCGGTAACATTTTGTGAAATAATTAAAAAAATATTTTATTAATATTTTCTGAAATATATCGTGTAATATTTACGAAATATTTCAGAAATATTTCCTGAAAACTTTCAATTTGTATTGTTGGTAATATTACAACAAATATTTCAGAAATATTTCAGAAATATTCCATGAAAACATTACATGTTGGCTGTTGGTAATATTACAAGAAACATTTCAGAAATATTTTAGAAATATTACACTGAAATATTTCTTGAAAGATTACATTTAAATATTTCATGCTGTGTGGGTCGTTACGCTCACCGCGGGCTCGCTCACGGCGTGTGAAATCGGCTTCCACGCACGGTCGCGCACACCGCTCGGCGCATGACCCACCATGCTCATTGCGCTCTTACAGTTGGCGACAATTACGTAATGTCTATTTTCACGTTAGGCATTGTTATTGTTACCTATTTTGACAAAAAATTGATGATATTTAAAAAATACTTGCCACTTAACCTCAAAGAATGGCTGTAACTGACTATTTTAAGCAGATCTCGCTATTAAAAAATGTATTATTCGAAGACTCCTAAATACTAAACTTATTAGTATATTTTACTCTTTCTCGTTTAAGATTAAATCAAATCCCAGCTAAATTAATCTCAATTATGCTGTAGCAGTTTTTGACCGCTCATGTTTAATTAATTAAAAATATTTTCTGCAGCGTATTAAGTAGATTCAATTTTTATTAGGTAACTTAGCATAAGAACAGTATTTAGCATATTTTTTGTACCCAATAGTGATTGTACTGATTTATTATAAATGAAAATAAATCAGTGCAACTTTGAATGTTGTACCCCCAACGGTAGGTCACGTGGGTCTGTGACGTCATGAGTAAAAAAGACTAATTCTTTGCCGTGATCGTTTAGTAGCAGTAGTGAGCGGTTTCAACAGATGAATTGAATTTTACAAAAATTCGTTTACAGCTTCCAAAATTGTAGTAGTTGTATTAGGGTATTGAAATACGGATTTAGACAACCTTTACATTTTTCGAATACTATGAACATTATAGCATTAGTAATAGTGTTGCGATACTAGAAATTGAGGTTTTGTAATTTCGATAAACCGTAAATAAGTATCTATAGGCAAGTGAAAGTTGTATACATAGATCAATGTAAGGGTAATAAAGAATATTATTTCTATGAAGTGTTTTATTTCATTGCTATTTATATTACTATACTAGGTTTAATCAGTCAATTTTACAGAAGTTTTGAAATATTTTAGAAATATTTTTCAGAATATTTTGATAAATATTCTAAAGATTTTACCGAAGATTTTGTGAAAGTTTTCAATATATTTTTAAAATGTTTTTTTAAATATTTGAAAAACTCTTACAATGAGTTTAAAATATTTAAAAAATATCTTTTAAATGTTTTTAAAATATTTCAAAAATATTTTAGTATTACAAATAGAAGGCGTAATAATGTGCATCATGAAATGTGTTATTCTTTGTCGTGAAAATTAAGTCATACTTTTCTTGGCTAGTAGTACCTGGGTTGTGCGACTCTTCTCCTATAATTAAATATACAATATATAGCTTATTTTGTATTCGACATATAAAATGTTATTGTAAGATTATAATTATTTATCATGACGAATTTTTTTTTATTTTTTGTATTGTCATAAATATCATAAATATTTACCGAAGATAATAAAATATTTTTATTATGGTTTAGAAATATTTTGTGGTAGTTTTCACCATTTTTTCAGAACGTTTTTAAAATATTTAAAAAATATTATTCATTTATTTTTTATGTATTATATTAAATTTTGAAATTTATTTAATTATTTTTTCATAGTCAAATAAAAAATCTGAAATGTGAGAGTTAAAGTGTTATCATGATTTAAGGGGACGCCGGATATCTCTGTCCTTATCTAATTAAGTTTTCATTCATAATTTTAAGAGAAATAATTTTCCTGAAAAAATAATAGTTGTCCCCGCTTCGATTTATAATAATCTAAATAAATATCGAAGCTGGTTTCATATGATTGTTTTGCTTTCGAGAAAACTTTGACAAACGTAGTATGTAAAGATTAATCTCCACGTAGTTGGCCCTCATAGTGTGTCAAAGTATTCTCGAAAACAAAACAATCATATGAAACCAGCTTGGATATATATTTAGATTACTATAAATCGAAGCGGGGACAACTATTATTTAAAAAAAAATGATTTCTTTTAAAATTATGAATGAAAACTCAATTAGACAAGGACATAAATATCCGGCGTCCCCTTAATGGAGAAAACGTCGGAATACTATTCAGAAGTTTCAGGGATCGAATCTCACCGAATATAATCAAATATGTTACCTCAAAAAATCGATAATTAGGTAAATGAAGTTTCTTTTGTATGTTTTCTAATGATCAATGAAAATCTAAATAACCCTTTAATAATTTATATTAGATGCATAATAATATGTTATAATGAAATATCAGATATATTATTATAAAATAGAAATGGAAAAAAGAATATTTTTAATGTCTAGATAATACTTAAAATTCACTTTCATCGTTTTCCTTATAGAAAAAATGAGTATAAATCAATGAATGATAAAATGAATTCACCTCCTCGTCTACGTGAACACATTTTTCTTATCGGTAGCACAATACCACAAATCACGGGCGATAGATTAATAAATAATCTACAAGTTTTGCAGACTTTTTTTTTTAATACTCGATATCTATGTATGATTATAAATGATGCTATCCATTTAGACATAAAATAAGTACAAGTTTTTCAGGATATTTACAATATCGTTATGTGCAAAAACTCAAGGATAATGAGCTAGATTATTCTAAAGAAGAACAATTTTTTAAGACATTAAGGATGTTGTTTGATATTGTTCATGATGCTGTGCTACAATAAATTGGTACGAAACAGAAAGTTTTCTTACTGTCGCAGTCATTAATTTGCATTGCAAAATGGAATTCAGAAACACAGCCTCACGATATACAAAAAAAATTTTTAAATTTTAAATTTACCAAAACGTATCTGAGGAATTAATATGTGGAAATTAAATGGACGATGACGGGATGAAGAAAACTCTTCAATTCTAAAATGAACAGTCTAAAAATTCAGAGGATGAAGATCCTACAACTGAACTCAATTATGGTAAATTGCATGATACTCGTAATTTATTAAATGATGAAAACTTAGTGAAGCTCTATTTTATTAATTATTTATTTATTTTTGAGCAAATGAACTAAAAGATCTTTAGCTTCATAGACTTTATGTCGCATATACTTGTATTCTAAGCGAATGAAAATTTAAAAAAATTTAAAGGGTAAATTATTTCATATAGTACAGTACTTTTTTATAATTTTCTCAAATATCTATTTGATTCATTCATTGCATTTACTAGATCATTTCTGGATTTGATGTTAATTACATAAAAATAATAAAATTTCATATTGTATTTTTATTTCCAGATGCAACTGATCAGTTACATTCAAATGAACAGGTTCGCAGGAATGAATTACAATCCAGCGATAAAAGTAATCGTTCAACTCAAAAATGTTCTGGATCAAATTTCTCCCTGAACGGTCGAGATTACAAGAAGAAAAATCTACGAAGAACCATTAACATTTTGAATGAGAACGTAGTTGCCGCCTTAGATAATTACAGAATTTATTATAGAAATACAGTTCATATAATCGATGCTATAGCTCGTGCTTTGGGTTGTACTGTTGAAGTTTTGGTGCTGAACAAAAGCTCACTCAATAGATAGCGAATAAATATTCGTAAAAATAAATCTGAAAATATAAGTGGGACGGAAAAATGATTCCTGATAATACTCTGGGTAAGCAAGTCAACAGATTACCAATTATTGTAAGCAATGGCAAGACCCAGAAACTTTTAGATGCACCAGCTTAGAAGATGAGAAAGGCCTTTCACAGGCTAATGCTATTTGTAAAGCTCTTGATGATTGGGGTCTATAAAATTTTGTTCAAGCCTTGTGTTGTGATACTACAAATTGGAATTTAGGCCATAAAGCTGGAGCGGATTTGGAGAAACTTCTGGAAAATGATCTACTTTATTTGCCTTGTCGACATCACATTTTAGAAATTATTTTAGCTTCTAGTTTTTAATTCAAGCTGCCTGGTATGAATAGACCAAACGTGCCATTGTTTAAGAGATTTCAGAACGCTTGGCCAAATTTAGATACAACAAAGTATGTGGATGGATTGGCCGATGGAAAAATAGCTTCACCATTAATAAATGACATTGAAAATACAATTGCTTTTACAATAAAATTAATTAAAGGAGCAATTAGCTCAAGACGATTATAGAGAATTACTCGAATTGTGTTTAATAGTTTTTAGCGCAGTACCTCACAATGAAGTAAAGTTTCGTAAGCCTGGTGCGGTTCACCAGCCACGTTGGATGGCTAAGGCCATATATTCTTTAAAGATTTACTGGTTCCGTAAATCTTTTAAGTTAATGCGAATACAAGAAAAAGGAATCTTCAAACTTTGTCAATTTATTGTATTTGTGTACGTTAAGGCATGGTATATGGCATCTTTAGCTATCAATGCGCCAAACAATGATTTGGCATTAATGAAAAAGCTCTTTGACGATGAAAGTGTTGAGTTTAATATTACAATAGTTAATTTACAAAAATTTCAAAACCATTTATGGTACTTTGCCCCAGAAAATAGTGCAATTTCATTTTTTAACGAAAAAATATCCACAAATACTAAACGTCAACTGCTGCAAGCATTGGAATTCAATAAAGATGCAAACATTGAACCACCAAAACGATATTACATTAATTCTGAAGCAAATCTGATGGACCTGAAAGAAAGAGAAATAGACCATTTTATTAATGGCCAAACATTTAGATTTTTCGATAGATTCGGTATAAAAAGTAACTTTTTACTATGTGATTGCGATACTTGGAAGCAACAGAAAAGTTATATAGAAGGTTTGGAAATTATTAAAGACTTAACCCTTTCAGTCACGCAATTCAATTCATTTGGTTATGGAAGTGCAAATATATGTTTCCAATGTATTTTTGAACGAAGAATCCAAATCAAGTGTCAAAAAAATTATAAAAAAAAAAAGAAAAAAAAACGAAAAAAAAAATAAAAAAGAAAAAAAGAAAAAAAGAGAAAAAGAAAAAAAAAAGAAAAAAAGAAAAAAAGAAAAACAAAAAAAAAAGAAAAAAACATAACTCTGCCACAGACGGTCCCAAGCCCGTGTTCTAATGAGGAGGGGGTTTTTTTACTTTCATAACCAAACGAATTCAATTTCATGACTAAAAGGGTGGTTTTCACCCCATTTGAAGGGTTGTTTTTATATTTATAAAATTATTGATATCAGATTCGTATTCTACGATCAAAAATACATAGAAAACGTATATTTGTACTGCGATAACAATAGAAATCAAATTTTGTGACTAAAAACAATAGGGAGCCGATATATCGGCTTCTGTGACTGAAAGGGTTAATAGTTGTAAATGATATAGCGGAGAGATCTGTTCATTTAGCGGGAGAATGTATAAATGTTTTAACTAATAAAGAAGATCAGATTCAATATTTATTACAAGTGGTAAGTGAATTTAAAAAAGATTGCCCAAATGCAAATATACAAATAGATTTGAAAAAGCTTGAGAAATAGTTTATTAAAATATTGAATATAAAAAATCACGGACTATATTTCCCATTTTTATGTTTGTACAGGATTCGTGCGAAATACTTATGAAATCCTTATTAATGAAAAATCATTTATGATAAAGAATTTATAACAAATCATTATAATATATAATTTATTTATTAATTCCTAAAATACTTATTATTCATCAATATCCTGGTGGAAATTTAATCTAGAACTATGTAGATCTATCTAGTTTGCCATGGGAATAATCGAGGGCCTCGATAAAACTAGATAATTTTCTACCAGGGTACTATAGAAAAATAATGGCTTATAATGATTCAAAATAATTTTTTTTTAATTGATTAATTGATTTTATCCGTATTCAAAATTGTAATAGTTCATTTTTCGAGTATCTAATGGTCTATAACTGGGAATAAATATAAATATTTATTCGCAAGAAATTTACTACATGACTTTACGGTTAGCCATATTCAAAAACTTGATTTTTTAATCATTGCAATAATACAGGGTTTGCTTAGTATGAGCCCGGTTTTAGGATGTCCTACGCAATACATAATAAGATTTTGAGTAATATTCAACGATAACTGACATGGAAACCTTTAATTTGAGATGTCAAAGAGCTCTGAGAACTGACAGGAATCAAAGTTATGGCAATTTAAAATTGTAGAAATAAGGACGTGGTAATTTAAGGTCGGGAGTGCTACATTTTGGTACTTATATTTTTTCGCAAACTTCAAATGGTCATAACTTTGATTCCTCTCAGTACTAGAAGCTCTTTGACATCTCAAATTAAACGTCGTATTATCAATTATCATTATACGTTTCGTTTAAGGATTCGCGTGAGTAAGAATGTCCAGAAAAGGACCAATAATGACAAAATTCCCATATTTTGGGAATAATTTTTAAAGATTGGCAGTAATAACTTTTCTAGAAATGCTTTAAAATATCTAAAAGAAATGATAAGTATATTTTAGTGGTCAAGGAATGGAGTAAAATAGCTATTAAGTCGTTATGAGCCCGCTGAATTAGTAAATGATACGTAATTCACAGAATAGAGATTTTCTCATGTTATTCAAATGGGAAAACTTTACATGAAAGTCGGCAAGGATTAACTTCAATTTTGAGGGACCGGCAAAATTTTATTCATAGTTTTAGTTACAAATCTAGACATATAGAGGGTATCCCTATCGATACGTGCAGTATGGGAAATAAGAGACACCCTAATATATATATTTTTATATTTTATATAAAAATATATACAGTTTCATAAATCAAATTAATATATTTGTGTCACCCTTAACACCGCCGCCGCTCGTATGAGACTAGGCTTTTCTTCTCGCCACAACAACAACCGGCTCATATTCTCCGTGGCAGAATTCAGAAACAACACTAAAAATCGATACCTCGAAAACTGTAAAGAGCCCTGAGAAGAGAGAGAGAGAGAGAGAGACAGAGAGAAAGAGAGAGATAGATAGATAGATAGAGAGAAAGAGAGAGAGAAAGAGAGAGAGAGAGAGAGATTCACATGAGCACGCGTGTACTGTCTTTCACACAGGCTTATACATAATAAAATAAAATAAAAAACTTTAAAAAAACTTATAAAAAAACTTACACTTATAGAATATTGCAAATATCGCATAATTTCAAGAGAAACTTGCTCGTCAGGTACTTAGTATCACAGTAATAGAATGTTCATTATGTCAGTTTTCTAAAAGTTTGAACACGCACATGTACATTGTCATGCACGCACACTAATAAATAAATAAATAAAAATGAATAAAAATAAATAAATAAAAATAAATTAACGAATAAATAAAATAAGTTAATTAATAAAAATAAATAAATAAATAAAAATAAATTAACGAATAAATAAAATAAGTTAATTAATAAAAATAAATAAATAAATAAATAAATAAATAAATAAATAAATAAATAAATAAATAAATAAATAAATAAATAAATAAATAAATAAATAAATAAATAAATAAATAAATAAATAAATAAATAAATAAATAAATAAATAAATAAATAAATAAATAAATAAATAAATAAATAAATAAATAAATAAATAAATAAATAAATAAATAAATAAATAAATAAATAAATAAATAAATAATGAATTAAGTAAATAAAAATAAATAAATAATTAAGTAAATAAAAATAAATAAATAATTAAGTAAATAAAAATAAATAAATAATTAAGTAAATAAAAATAAATAAATAATTAAGTAAATAAAAATAAATAAATAATTAAGTAAATAAAAATAAATAAATAAATAAATTAACACGAGACAGTACACAATTAACCTAAATTTAAAACGCCAGTAGATTGTGTGTGCAAGTACCTGCGCATCGCTGTCTTAAATTTGCACAGCGATGGCAGCTACTTAATACTGCGGGGGATAGAGTTTTATAGGCGCGAACCCCGAGCTCCGAAAGAGTACAGGCCTACGTCGGTGCGCGACTTTAGAACCGAGATATCTCTAATTGTTTCACCCCCACAGGAGAGAGAGAGAGAGAGAGAGAGAGAGAGAGAGAGAGAGAGAGAGAGAGAGAAAGAGAGAGAGAGGGAAGAGAAGAAGCGATCTGATACCGCTGCTCCGATTCTTCCTCCGCTCTAATAATTAGAGGTAAGGGGCCTATCCCTGTGGTAATACGCGATACGCGAAGTGCCATACTATGAAGAGTGTGTCGTTCCTTGCGAATAAAAAGGCTCCCAATTGCTCATAAAAATGGAGGCCCGCACGCGTTCGAATTCCTCTCTCGTTACGGCGGCGTTCTTAGCAATGGTCGTGCTGCACACGCATGCGACGCTTGACCTGTGCGTGTATTTTTATTACCGTCGATTGTTATTAATATTTTGTTATTCCATATTTGTTACATTATACTTGTTATGTATTACTAATTTCTTTGATTGACATATATAGTTTATTCTTATTGTTAAACCTTGGTGTTGCTAATTAACCGGACCCGTCTACTCCCCGTATCGAGTTAGGCCGACAAGCCAAGCTTGCGATTGGATTAGATTTCGTGTTTTCGCGCTCCTTTCAAGTCGCTAAACCTAGTGCATCCAGAAAACTCCCCACAAAATCGAATTCCTTCGTGGATTCTACGTGAATGGGCAGACGAGCATAGCTAAGCCAAGTTAAGGGTGCATCGGCTAAGCGCCGCTGGCTAGCCTAAGGTAAGCGAAACGAAAAGTCGCTCGCAAGCGTTGCATGTGGTGCACGCCAGCAAGTCTCTGGCTGGATTGTTGACCCCGTTACAATATATATATATATATATATATATATATATATATGGTGAATTCTTTTTCAAATCAGCCACCCCCCTGCCCATTTCAATTTTGGGGAAAACAGTTTTTTGAACAGACGAAAAAAGTTGTCAATAAAACTACTTTTTGATGCCGTTAGGTGTTTAAAAAAAAAAATTTCTAACCTCAAAAAAACTGCCTATAGTGAGGCATCTCGCAAAAAATTTCCATTTTTTTGTCAAAAATGATCGAAACAATTATAATTTCTCAATAATTTTGACCAAATTATTCATTAATAGTACGATGTCAGATTTCAAATTCAAGATGGCGGATAGTATTTTTTAATGTTGACCGATTTCTACTAAATTCTGTATGTTGGGGTTTTTGGGATCACTGATTACGATTCCGAATTCGAATTTCAAATTCAAGATGTCTGATCCAAAATGGCGGACCTTAATTTCAAATTCCAGATTGCTGAACAAAAATGGTGTGCAGATATTTTCTTATTATTGGCTGATTTTTAGAAAATTTCGTAAACGGAACTTTTTGATGTCTCTGATAACGAATTTGAGTTCACGTTTCAAATTCAAGATGGCGGGTCCAAGATGACGGACATTACTTATTTATCGTCGATTGATTTGTTCAAAATTTGGTATTGAAATATATTTATGGTCAAAAAATATTTATATTCATTCAACACAAAACTGAGGTTAGATTTAAGAAATTCAAAATAACTTTTTTAATTATGGATAGATTTTTGGAAGATTATTCTTAGATTTCTACATTTACTAATTTTGGTTCGCCCTGTGGATCTCATTTCTCAGTACCTTATTTAAAAATTGGTGGTTTATATTCAACAGTCCTTTTTAGGATAGTTGATCTATTTTCCACAAATTTTTGTGGCCCTTTATTCTCAAATCAGTAGCGACAGTCCTTTTCAGAATATTTATTTTTTAAATATTGGACGCTATTTCTTCGGATATTTATTAATATATTGATCAAGATGTGCGATAAGTTTAAAACAGATAGATGCGTGGATTTGTTTAGAAAATCCGGTGAAAAGGGTCATTATGGAAAAGATCTCCGTAGGGTTTCTACTGGTCTAATAAAACAATTCCCTCACTTACATCCCTACTCTAAAATTTGTGCTGCTTGTCGAAAATAGGCTTTTAATTTAAATTTAAATGATAAGGATGAATCTATTCAAGCCAATATAAGTGATTCTGATGATTCGTATAATGATGATTCTCGTATATCCAATGATGAAGAAACCCTTGATTCTACAGCGTCACTGGAATCAGAAGTTCGATCCCAAAGAGAAATTGATTTAGAAGAAATGCTAGATGGGCTTAAAACTAAATTTTCAAGTTTTGACAGGAACGATCCTCTAAGAGCCAGGATTCTTACTATCGCTCCAAGTCCATGGAGCACGAGAAAGATTGCTGGAGTTTAATGCTTCAAGATATTTGGTTGAAAAGTCTAAAAGGCTGAAGTCGATGAATGGGGTTTTAAGTGAAACTGTTGCGAAAGCGGGTCGTAGTTTTTCCCAGGAAACTGTGAAAAATATTGAAGAATTTTACAACAACGATATGTACAGTCGAATCATGCCATCAAAGAAAGACGTTGTTTCCGTAAAAAATAAAGATGGCGCAAGAGAAGAAAAAAGTAAACGTATATTATTATTGAATATGAAAGAACTCTATTCTTGTTTTAAAGAAACTCACCCAAAATCCAAATTTCTTTTAGTAAATTTGCATTTCTCAGACCAAAATATTGTATTCTTCCTGGAGCATCTGGAACGCATTCGGTATGCATATGTACTATCCATCAAAATATGAAACTTATGTTAGATGCCATAAACCTGAAGCAATTGATTGAAAATGCAAGTACTCCTTTTTCTAATTATAAAGATTGTATAGAAAAAATGGTTTGTTCTAATCCAACTTCTGACTGTTACATCGACGAGTATAATAAATGTCCAGGAACTAAGAAAATGATATCTCTAAAACGTAAACAATTAGAAGAGTCCTGCATTTTTGATATTACATGCTCATCGTGGACTGCTACTGATAGAGCAACATTAACCGAACAGACATGGAGTGTTGAAGATTATTTATTGGACCTAGACAATAAGCTAAAGACTCTGAAAGTTCATTCTTACATTGCAAAGCAGCAGACTATGTTTATAAATGAAAAAAAAAGAAAATCTTAACCCACATGAAGTACTTGTAATGTTTGATTTCTCAGAAAATTATGCTTACGTGTGTCAGGATGCTTCCCAGGCTTTTTATTTCAACAATAACCAATGTACAGTGGTACATGTGATTTTCTATTACAAAGAAAATAATGAAGTTAACCATCAGAGTATGGTTTTTTTGTCTTATAGTCTAAAACATGACACTGCAGCTGTATATGCTATTCAAACGCTACTGATACCAGAAATTAAAAAGAAGGTTAAAAGAATTAAAAAAAATTATTATTGTACTGATGGGGTTAAGCAACATTTTAAAAATAAATTTGAAATAAACTATTTAATTAATCATAAAAAAGATTTTAATATTGAAGCAGAATGGCATTACACAGCAACTGCACATGGAAAAAGCATGTATGATGGGATAGGTGCTACTTTCAAAAAGTCAACCTACAAGGCAAGCCTTACGGCAAAATCATCTGAGGCAATATTAACTCCTCAAGCACTGTTCAATAGGGCAAAAAAACATTTCGATAACATATCTATTTGCTACTTTGTTAAAGTATTTCATAACAAAGTGAGGCGAAAATTGAATCAAAGATATCTTAATTGCGAGAGTGTTCCTGAGATTTAAAAAAACCACGGTTTTATAGTAGAGAAAAATGGAATTGTTTTGATTAAAAAAATTTCTAATGATACGAAAAACAGCAAATCACTGGTCACCACAATCAAAGAAGTAATTCATTATAAAGTTTTATTAAAATTTAAAAACACAAAAACAATCACTCTACAAATGGACTGAAATTGACATAGATAAGTTACACCCTACAGACAGATGGATAGAGAGACGGAGTTGACATAGATGAAGACAGACTCATGTCGGGTTTACTAGTCCCGCATCGAGCACCTCCCCAGGTGGTGGATAAGTGAACATAAATATTTTTTGACCATAAATATATTTTAATAGCAAATTTTGGACAAATCAATCGACGATAAATAAGTAATGTACGCCATCTTGGAACCGCCATCTTAAATTTGAAACGTGAACTCAAATTCGTTATCAGAGACATCAAAAAGTTCCGTTTACGAAATTTTTTAGAAATCAGCCAATAATAAGAAAACATCTGCACACCATTTTGGTTCAGCAATGTGGAATTTGAAATTAAGGTCCGCCATTTTGGATCAGACATCTTGAATTTGAAATTCGAATTCGGAATCGTAATCAGTGATCCCAACATACAGAATTTAGTAGAAATCGGTCAACATTAAAAAATACTATCCACCATCTTGAATTTGAAATCTGACATCGGATTCTTGTTCAGCGACCCCTAAAGTACTATTAATGAGTAATTTGGTCAAAATTATTGAAAAATTATAATTGTTTCGATCATTTTTGACAAAAAAATGGAAATTTTTTGCGAGATGCCTCACTATAGACAGTTTTTTTGAGGTTAGAAAATTTTTTTAAACACCTAACGGCATCAAAAAGTAGTTTTATTGACAACTTTTTTCGTGTGTTCAAAAAACTGTTTTCCCCAAAATTTAAATGGGCAGGGGGGACGGCTGATTTGAAAAAGAATTCCCCATATATATATATATATATATATATATATATATATATATATATATATATATATATATTGAAAGGTCATTGATTAGTAACTTCGACGAACGTTGGCGTAAAATCCAAGTTCGTGCGTAATCATTTAGATTGTAAACTAAACGGTTAATAAATATGATACAGAAAATATATACATTTTTATCGATGTAAAAATATAAATATTTAAGGACTTTATTCTTTATTTATTGACCTTAAATAAACCTCTATCTCTATAAATATTAATTAAGAGAACAATAAGCTAAGTACGTACCTCCGACGAATCGCAGTAAATACGAATCAAATTTCGCAAGTCATCTCAACACCACGAGGCACGATACTCCAACGTTAGGAACGACACCCCATGCTAGACTCAGGACCAATATGCGTAGTTCGTTTTCACGCGAAATTTATTCTTTTTATTGGGTTTATGATTATTATAGGGTTGATGCTTTATATGGTTTATGATTATTATGGGGTTGATGATTTATATGGTTTATGATTATTATAAGGTATATGCTTTTTATAGGGTTTATAATTTTTATGGGTTTAATGTGGTTTGTGATTTTGATGGAGATTATGATTTTTATGGGGTAAATGATTTTATGTAATTTATGGTTTGTATGAAGTTTATGATTATTAAGGGGTTTAGAATTTATATGAAATTTATGATTATTATTGCCTTTATAATTTTTATGGGGCTTATGAGTATTATGTGGTTTATGATTCTTATGAGGCTTATGATCTTTATGAAGTTAAAGATTTTTATAGGGTTCATGATTTTAATACGGTTTATGATTTTAATACGGTTTATGATTTTTATGGGTTTATGATTTATATAATTATTGAGGATTATGATTTTTGTAGGATTTATGATTATTATTTATTTTATGATTTCTGTGGGGTTTGTGATTTTTGTAGAGCTTAAGATTTTTATGGAGATTATGATTATTATGGGGTATATGAATTAACTGGTGTTTATGATTTTTATGGAGTTTATGATATTAATAGGGTTTATGATTTTTGTGGGGTATGTGCTTTTTGTGGGCTTTACTATTTTTATGGGTTTTATAATTTTATGGGGTTTATGATTTTTACAGGGTTTATGATTTTTATACGTATTATGATTTTTGTGGGGTTTATTATTTTTTATGGGGTATATGATTTTTATGGGGTTTATGGTTTTTATGGGGTTTATGGTTTTTATGGGGTTTATGATATGCATGGGGTTTATAATTTATATGGGGTTTAGGATTTTTATGAGGTTTATGATATTTATGAGGTTTATAATATTAATAGGGTTTATGATTTTATGGGTATTTTAGTTTTACGGGTTTTATGATTTTTATGTGGTTTATGGTTTTTACGAGGTTAATTATCTATTTCGGGTTTGTTATTTTTATAGGGTTTATGATTTTTATCTAGCTTATGATTTTTATCTAGTTTATGATTTTTATCTAGATTATGATTTTTGTGGGATTTATGTTGTTATATGGTTAATGATCTTTATGTGGTTTATAATTTTTATGATGTTTATCATTTTCACGCGTTATATTATTTATACGGAGATTATGATTTATCTAGGATATACGATATTTATAGGGTTAATGATTTTATGCAGATTATAATTTTTATTTAGTTGATGATATTTATGGGGTTTATGAATATTATGAGATTTATGCTTTTTCTAGGGTTTATGATTTTTATGGGGCTTATGATATTAATAGGCTTTATGATTTTTGCGAGGTTAATAGTTTTTATGGGGTTTCTGATTTTTATATGGTTTATGATTTTTATGGGTTTTATGTGTTTAATTTGGTTTATGATTTTTATGGGGCGTATGATCTTTATGTGGTATATGATTTCCATTAGGTTTAATTTTATTATGGCGTTTTTTATCTGTATGAGGTATATGATTATTATGAAGTTTTTGATTTTTATGAGGTTTATGATTTGCATAGGGTTTATGATTTTTACACGGTATATGGTTGTTTTGCGGTTTATAATTATTATAGGGTTTATGTGTGTTATATGGTTTTTTGATTTTTATTCGATTTATGATGACGCCCCATCGTTTTGGGAAAAATGAACGTTAATATCAGACGCTCTCATACTCTAGGTTGTAAGATTAGTCAGTGATATTTAAATTTTTAATGTAATGATTTACTGAGAAAATTTATCATCTCTCATCAGAACTAATTGCAAGCGTGTCCGATATTGGTGGAGATAGTTTGAGTTAAAATATTTGTGCGTTCGGTACGAAACAAGCGAAGCGAAGCGAACTAAAAAACGCTTTCTCGTCGGCCGAGAAAATGGACCGATATTCACGACGACATCGGTTGATGCGAGTGCGCGGTCTTTATAATTCCCGAGCGGGCGAGTATGTAAACAAATCAAGTATCACTTTCCTATACGCACGATTCTGCGGACCATACACCAGAGAAGCTATAGCGTAAAATATTATATGTGACGGACTCGGGGATTTATAAAATCACCCGACGAAGCTCTCGCACACTAATATGCTATAGTCGATCTCGAAATATCGGCACCGTGTGCGCGCGGCGAGGAGGCAAATCAGCCAAGCATCGGGTAGCCCAATACAACTAGTGAAAGTAAGCCGAGTATAGCAAAATCACACAGCTGCGCTGTGCATGAGCACCACTGTTGGCAATAAAGGAGAGACGGCGCGCGATTGACTATCGGCTGAGCGGTTTTACACGGCCGAGTTTTTTTTAATATCTCGGGCACGTACAACACGCAATTACAGTGTTCGGTGGGTACGTTTTTTCTATTCGATGGAAATTATGGTATATTTGCCGATAACTATCTAAGAATTCATTTTACCGAAAAGTTTGTTTTTGTTAACAATGCACGCAGAATTAAATTTTTTTTTAATAACCTTTAATAGAAAGTAACCACACTGCGCATGTTTTAATTCATTTTGAACAAACCTAAATTGGTTATTACCTTTTCTTTGTGCGGTTGTCGGCTTTTTATTCGAGTATATATATATATATATTTAATCAAGCAACAAAGTTCTGAAAATAATCCAGCTATTCGGTTATATTGGTTATTTTCACCTTTTGAACTTTACTCAAGAGAAAATCATTCGTTTGGCTTATCTTCAAGATTACATCTTGTCAAGTTATATTTTTCATTTCATGGAGTAATTGATTTATTTCAGAATACTAGATTTTATCAATATTCCAAGGGAAAATAAACCCGTTCTACTTTGGAAAATATGCCGGAAAAATATTATTGTTGTAATATAAATACTGTAAATTACAACGGTAGATAAACATTCCTAGATTATACCAGTCAATCAATATTTTTTTATTTTTACGAATTATATTACTACGTAATTGTTTAATATCTAGTATTGAATGAAACAAGCAATAGTGTTTAGATTATTAATTATTGATATTAATATTGTTAGTAATTATTTTGAAAATAACTAATTTATTTTGAACAAACTAATTATTTTATTTATATTTTTTTTCTTAATCTTAGCGAACTGTAAAAAATAAAAATCACAAATTTCTGTTCCTTTCAATAATTAAACGTTCGTACGTTGTACGAGAACCTATTATCCAAAATGAATATTTTGTCCGAAAGTAGCTGAGGTACGCGAGTATCACGAGTTACGACCGACAGGTACGGCGCATGACCGAGCGTGCAGATTATATCGCTGCCATGCCGGCAATTACAGAGCGGCAGATTTCGTATACAATCTGCACATTAACGACCAATGGGACCTGATTAGACATAGGTCCTCGCTGTGAACATCCTTTTTAGAATCATTCACGCCGAGATTTTTAAACAGCATGATGCTCTACGCGCTAATATACCCGATCGGAGCACAAGAGGTTATAGCAAGAGCTTCAGACCAGTCGAGAGACGATAGCTCGGATGCCGAAAGGCGAACATAACTTTTACGCCATGCCGTAGTAGCCTAATATACGTTCCAGTACTTAAGGCCAACAAGGCAAGACAAGGCTTACGTTAAGGCCAAGAATTCGACAGCCGATGGCTGATATTTTTGAATCAGGTGGCACGGAAGCACGACCAAGCGTACCGACCTCGTCATGCACGTACACGTGCACGACAGAGACGTCGGCCACAGCAAGCTCGATTATAAGCGCGCACGCACCGCAGATTACACAAGCATAAGCGCACGCACCTACTGTACCAATTGGCGAACTTACTAGAACACTGACCCTCGAAGACGGCTTCATGTACAGAGTATCCCGGAAGGTGGCAGAATCTTACGAACAGAACGTTCTAGAAAAGGAAAAATACATGCGTATGTTCTGAAATGCATGCGAAATGGTCATGTCATTACTGGGCGAGCCGGAGATAGAGACGCAACACTTAGCACCAGCCTGCAGTACACGCATAGCTGGCAATCAGCACTGTGTGATCAACGCAGATAATGCAGGCGAAGAAAGACAAAAACCTCTCGTGAATTTCAATTCAAGATTCACGACAAGGTACTTTGAAAATGAACCTTAGGACGAGCTGATGTCCTTACTTACAGAAACAGTCTTTAAAAGTATGCGAGTATTTATTAGTATAAGTAGAAATGAGTAATTGATTTTGTTAAATAAATTGAGGCTGAAGGTGGAAAGGTTTAGATACATTAATGTGGTTTATTTATACTATATACAATGCATGCTTCGCATGCGAGCCGCTCTCTCTGAGCGTGCAGCAACGAGTAGCCCGAGTCGTAGTCGCGCAGGGTCGCGTCGTCGTACGACTCTCACATACGTGCGCTAGAGTGGGGAGACTTACATGTGTGCGTCTCTATACTACTGCTGTGCCATCTCTCATGCACAGCGCGCACCGAAAACTGTGTAACTATGCTATGCTATAGTGTACAATATAAATATACTATACATTCAACACGCCTCCTTACATTTATACTTTATGTTGGAGTATTACAACGACATGCACACAAATGCAAGTTTCCATTTACGAGGAAGGGAAAAGGACATTTATGATTTTCCAAGAGGCTCGAACTTTATTGCCTTGCCCCTTCCACTCAAGGAGTCCCGAAGGACGCACTTTTACGAGTGCGGGAGGTCAGTCTGGAAGTAGCCGACACGACAGACAGTCGCATCTTTGAACGACAGTTCACATCAAGTTATACTCAGTGTTTTATATTCAAGTGTGTGTTTTATATTAATTAACTAAAGACATTTCATTATTATATAAAAGACATTTAAGTGTATAATCACGTACTGCGTTACGTGCTACTTTTATTCTGTATTATTCACTGCATTTATTCATTGTATTATTAATAAAGTTCAATCTAATAATACTCATATTTATGAATAAATAACAATAGGTTATGGGCCCAGTGATAATACAATAAAGGTGCACATAAAGTTAAGTAACGCAGTACAGGACAATTGAAGTTTTAAAAGTTAAAACACTGAAAGTGAACTGTGATAAAGTGATTCAATTTTTGTCGCGATGTCTGATAAAGTTCGTTATAATATTGAAAAATTGAACGGTGACAATTACTCTACATGGAGTTATAAGTTAGAGTGGTTGTTAAAGAAGGACAAAGTGTGGGACGCGGTCAATCAGGAAAAACCGGCCGCGTGCACACCCGCCCCCGGTGCCGAAGCCACTGTTATTGCTGCTGCCACTGCGGCCAACGATAAATGGCTAGAGAATGATCAAGACGCTCATGCGACGATTGGCCTGTCAGTGGAAGATAGTCAGTTGCGGTTTATCAAAGGTGCAGCTTCAGCACGTGATGCATGGCTGGCTCTAAAGTCATATTACCAAAAGTCCACGACTTCAAATAAGGTACATATCTTGAAGCGTTTGTGTCGGACATTTCTTGAAGAAGGTGGTGATATGGAACAACACATCGTGATTTTGTCGGACTACTTCGATAAGTTGACCGGACTGGGTATGGTTTTACCCGATGACGTAGTTGCGTGCCTTTATCTATCAAGTTTACCGGAATCTTACGATACTCTCGTCACGGCATTGGAGAGTAGGCCCGAATCGGATCTTACGTCTGAATTCATCAAGAGTCGTTTAATCGACGAATTCAGGAAGCGAAAGGGGGCAAAGGAAGTAAGAGAAAGTATAAGCAAAGAAACAGCAATGAAAGCCGAGCATAAGGTAAACAGCAGCGGCTCTCAAGGATCCAAATGCTATTTCTGCAAGAAGAAAGGGCACATAAAACCAAACTGCCAAAAATTCAAGGCTTGGAAATCAAGGCAGGAAAAGAGCAATAAAGTTTCAGAGGACAGCGAAGAAAAGGGTGGCTATGCTTACTTAGCGCGAGCTTCACTCAACACATGCAGCGAGGTATGCCTCGGCGCGAAGACAACAGAATGCAGCTGGATTGTAGACTCAGGGGCAATGAGTCATATGGTGCAGTCTCGAGATTTTTTCGACAAGATAGACTCTAGCAAGAAAGGTTTTGTCAGCCTCGCGGACGAAACAAAAGCAGAAATTGCAGGCAAAGGGTCTGGAGCCATAAAGTGTTCAATCGGAAATGAAAAAATCTCCAAGTTGGAAATAAGCGACGTGCTGCTCGTTCCCGAACTGGTGACAAATTTATTGTCGGTCAGAAAAATGACTAACGATGGGTACGAGCTTATTTTCAAAGACGATAGTTGCAGTGTTATAAAGGATGGTGTAGTGAAAGCAGTAGCGCGCGCGCCTTCGCATTCAGACCTCTACGAAATAAAAACTACGGAAAAGGCCTGCTCGGCCAATCAAGCAATAAAAGTGGAAAACAGCGAAGGACACTCAGAAAGCTGTTTGCACGTGTGGCACAGACGTTTTGGGCATCGACATCCAGAAGCAATAAAGGAACTAGCGGCGAAGGGCCTTGCTACGGGCATTCAGGTAAACGACTGCGGCAAGCAAGAAATTTGCGAGTGCTGCTTCAAGGGGAAAATGCCTCGCTTGGCGTTCCCAAAGAAATCGTTTAGCAAGACAACGGCCCCACTCGACTTAGTTCATACAGATGTCTGCTCGATGCCAGAATTTACGGTCAGCCATAAAAAGTACGCCTTGACCATCATCGATGACTATTCGAGATACACGCACGTGTATTTGATGGAGCACAAAAATGAAGCGGCAAAATTCATAAAGTTATTTGTGCAAATGGGCAAAACACAATTCAACAAGACCATAAAGATGATCAGGTCAGATCGAGGCCGTGAATACGTGAATCGAGATTTACGAGATTACCTGCAAAAGGAAGGGATTCGCATACAGTATACAGCGCCCTATTCGCCACCGCAAAACGGCGTAGCAGAAAGGAAAAACAGATATTTGGCAGACGCAACGCGATGCATGCTTTCAGATGCTCAGCTAGGTAAAAAGTATTGGGGTGAAGCAATTCACACTGCATGTTATTTGCAAAACCGATTACCTACGCGGGCAACAGGCAAGACACCATACGAATTATGGTACGGCAAGAAACCAAGTGTAGATCATTTGCATATTTTTGGCTGTGCAGCATACAGACACATTGAAGATGAGCTGCGCAAAAAGTTGGATGACAAATCCGAAAAAATGATTTTCGTCGGTTATTCGGAAGAGTCAAAGGCTTATCGCCTTCTCAATACCAGGACGAATGAAATAAAAATCAGCCGAGATGTGCACTTCAGTGATTTTTTGAAAAAGCACGATTCTTCAAAGTTTGAGGTTGTATTCTCGAAATGCAGGCAATGCGATCAGGACATCGAGAATACTCAGGACAATGACAGCAGTTCGAGCGAGTCTACAGACGGCAACGAAGACAGCTCGGACGCCGAGGGTTTTATTACCCCAGATGAAGCAAGCAGCAGCAGCCACAGTGAGTACGCACCGGCCGCTCATATACCTGATGCAGAACCCACAGCGGTCCGACGCTCCGATAGGTCAAATAAGGGCGTGCCGCCAGACAGGTATGTAGCTACAGCAAAGTTAGCTAAAGAAGAGAGCGACCCGCGCACTGTCAACGAGGCCCTATCAAGGCCTGATAAAGACAACTGGAAAAAGGCCATGGATGAAGAGATGAAGTCTTTACGATCAAACGGCACATGGGAAACGGTGCCGCGACCTAGCGAGAAAAACATCGTCACCTGTAAATGGGTGTTCAAGAAAAAATGCAATGCAAAAGGAGAAGTGGAGAGATATATGGCTCGCCTCGTGGCACGAGGCTTCTCTCAAAAATACGGAGTCGATTATGACGAGGTGTTTGCTCCTGTTGTAAAGCAAACGACCTTTCGAACACTTCTCACCGTCGCAGGTCAAAAAGGGATGGTCATAAAGCACTTCGACGCAAAGACGGCTTTTCTCAATGGAAAGCTGAACGAAAAGATTTACATGAGTCAGCCCGAAGGATACATCGAGAAAAATCAAAAGCATGTATGTAGATTGATTAAAGGCATTTACGGATTAAAACAAGCCGCTAAAGTTTGGCACGATCAACTCAGTGACTATCTTAAGGAATGTGGATTTGTACCAAGCATTGCAGACCCCTGCTTGTACATAAAAATCGACGGTGATAAGATCATTTACTTGATAGTCTATGTAGATGATTTTTTGATCGCAGCCAAGGACATCAAATCAATCGATGAAGTTTCAGGTTTTTTGAGTAAGAAATTTGAGTTAAAGGATCTCGGCATGTTAAGTTATTATCTAGGCATGGAAATACGGCGAAATGCGGACGGCATTTTTTGTATCAAGCAGTCGACATATATCAAGAGCATATTGAATCGATTTGGTCTCCAGGATGCAAAAACTTCACGTATTCCATTAGATCAAGGATACTTAAAAGCAAGACAAGACGACGAACCGATGCCGAATAGTGAAAGATACCAGCAACTAATCGGATCATTGCTTTATTTAGCAGTGAACTCAAGGCCAGATATTGCTGCAAGCGTGACAATTTTAAGTCAGTACAACAGGTCGCCTACACAAGCCGATTGGAACGAGGCAAAAAGGATTGCTCGTTATTTAAAGGGCACAGCAGATTATGAACTCCGCCTAGGAGAGAAGAAGGGAGTTCCCGGGCTAATTGGCTATGCAGACGCAGATTGGGCGGAAAACCGCAGCGACAGAAAATCTAATAGCGGCTACCTGTTTCAGTTTTTTGGCTCACCAATAAGTTGGGCCTGTCGCAAACAGACCTGTGTTGCCGACTCATCGACGCACGCAGAGTACATCGCTCTTGCGGAAGCAACTCGAGAAGGATTGTGGATACGCTATCTACTGGAAGATTTCGAGCGAAGAGCACAGAAGACTACGATTGTTTACGAGGATAATCAGAGCTGCCTCAAGCTTGTAGAAAATGGAAAATTAAGCAGCCGCAGTAAACACATCGACATCAAGTACCATTTCATCAGGGACATCAAAAAGAAAGATATCATGGATTATAAATATTGTCCAACAGAAGAAATGATGGCAGACATGCTAACGAAGCCATTAGCAAAAGTGAAGTTGCGAGACTTGGCTGAAAAGTGCGGATTAGTGTGTCAGTAAATTATCGCATATGTGCATCGTTGAGGAAGGGTGTTGGAGTATTACAACGACATGCACACAAATGCAAGTTTCCATCTACGAGGAAGGGAAAGGGACATTTATGATTTTCCAAGAGGCTCGAACTTTATTGCCTTGCCCCTTCCACTCAAGGAGTCCCGAAGGACGCACTTTTACGAGTGCGGGAGGTCAGTCCGGAAGTAGCCGACACGACAGACAGTCGCATCTTTGAAAGACAGTTCACATCAAGTTATACTCAGTGTTTTATATTCAAGTGTGTGTTTTATATTAATTAACTAAAGACATTTCATTATTATATAAAAGACATTTAAGTGTATAATCACGTACTGCGTTACGTGCTACTTTTATTCTGTATTATTCACTGCATTTATTCATTGTATTATTAATAAAGTTCAATCTAATAATACTCATATTTATGAATAAATAACAATACTTTACGTTATGTTTTTACATTTAACAATTCTCTAAATTTTTCAAACTTTTCTTTACATAGCGCTTACGTAAATATATCCGCAATATTTTTATTTGTATCTATCTTACATACTTCAATTTCATTTTCTTTAACTTTTTCATGTACAAAATGATAGTGTATTTCTATATGTTTCGAATTTTTCGGGAATTTTCCATTATTCACAATATTTATTGCTCCAGAATTATCCTCAAAAATCTTCATAGGTTCATTCACATTTACATCGAATATTTTTACTAATTCTCGGATATATTTTATCTCGCTTACTACCTCAGATAATGCTACGTACTCTGCATATATCGAAGCTTTTGCTATACATTTTGGTTTTCTTGATTTCCAATCAATTACATTTCCATAGATTTTTATGACATCAACTTAACAATTTATAATATCGCATTTTTAATTTCTTTTATAATGTAAATTTAAATCTTTTGTTAAATACAGATATTTCAAAATTCGCAATGCATATTTCCAATGTATTTCGCTATAGCTATTTTGATATCTACTAAGATAATTGACACTATAACTTATATCTGGTATTGTACTTGAAGTAATGTATAACAAAGCACCTATCAAATTTCTATACTTTATATTTGACTCACGGCTTTCAGCCTTATTAAGTTTTAAATTAGTCTCCATAGGAGTACTATACAATCTACTATTTTGAATTTTATATTTATCAGCTAATGACTCTATACATTTCGTTTATATTAATTCCAAAATACTCTTTCATTTCTCCTAAATCTTGCATTTTAATTTTGTTTGACAAGAGTTTCTTAATACTTTGTATACTCTCGTTACATTTACTACAAATTAATAGATCATCTACGTAAATTAGTACATAGATTTCATTGTTTCCTTTACCTTTTTTATACAAACAGAGGTCTACATTACTCTTTTCAAAACCTAATTTTGTAATGTACTCTTCAAAACACCTTCAATATACCTCCGAGTTTATTTTTCCATTTAAGAAAGCAGTTTCTACATCCATTTGTTCAATTTTTAAACCATTTTGACAACAATAAGAAAGAAAATTTTTAAAGTCTGTTTTTTTGCGACTGGAGCGTATATGTCATCAATTACATCAGTTTGTTGAAAGCCTCGTACAACTAACCTAGCTTTATATCTATCATTCGATTTTCTTGTATAAACCAATTTAACATCTAGGATCTTTTTATCTTTTATTCTATCAACTAATTGCCAAGTTTTATTTTTATTTATGCAATCTATTTCTAGATCCATGTCTTTTTCCCAATGTTTACTATCAATACTATTTAACGCATCCTCAAATGTGTAAGGTACGAGGGTAGTTCAATAAGTCTTTAGAATAAAGTATAAAAACAATTTTTTTTGGGTAAATTTTTTTTTATTTTTCAACATAATCTCCTTGGAGCTCTATACACTTGGTCAATCGCTTTTTAAGTTTTTTTAATCCTTCAGAAAAGTGCGTTTTCGGAAGTTCCTCAAAATAAGCACTTACAGAGGCAATGACGTCTTCGTTGTCCGTAAATCTCTGTCCACCGAGCCATTTTTTCAAGTTTGGAAATAAGAAAAAGTCACTGGGGGCTAAATCTGGTGAATACGGTGGGTGTTCGACCAATTCGAATTTTAGTTCTTCAATTTTAGCCATTGAAACGAAGCATGTGTGAACTCGGGCGTTGTCGTGATGAAAGAGAATTTTTTTTCTCGCCAAATGTGGTCGTTTTTTTTTAATTTCTTCTTTCAGCTGCTCTAATAATGATGCATAATACTCACCAGTAATTGTTTTACCCTTTTCCAAGTAGTCAATAAGTATAATTCCACGTGCATCCCAAAAAACTGTAGCCATAACCATACCAGCTGACTTTACGGTCTTTGCCTTCTTTGGAGCTGGTTCGCCTGTGGAAATCCACTGTTTGGATTGTTCCTTTGTCTCAGGAGTGTAGTGGTGTATCCATGTTTCATCCACAGTCACAAATCGACGAAAAAATTCCTCAGGATTCCGACTTATGCGCGCCAAAAGAGCCTCAGAGGCGACCACTCTATTGCGTTTATTCTCAGCTGAGAGCAAACGCGGCACCCATCTTGCCGATAGCTTTTTCATGCCTAATTTTTCATGTAGAATTGAAACAACTGCACCTATAGATATCCTTGTGGCCTCAGCTAACTCACGCACTTTTAATCTTCTATCCTTCAACACCATATCGTGGATTTTATTGATGATTTCGGGAGTAGTTGCTTCTACGGGCCTTCCTGAACGTGGTTCGTCACTTATTGATGTACGACCACGCTTAAATTCATTTACCCAGTTATAAACCGTTGCTAAGGCAGGGGAAGATGTGCCATGAACTGAGTCCAATTCATTTTTTATCTCATATGGAGTTAAACCCTTTAAATGAAAATGTTTAATTACCGCTCTGACCTCGTTTTTTTCCATTTTTCTTAACAAGCAGTTTTTTTTTTTTCAATTGGTTATAAAAACACGTAAACTCAGAAAATGTGGACTGTGACTGCACCATATATCTAGTCGGGAGTGGTGCTGACTGAAAACAGATGATTTGGAGCGATTCGCGCGCCATCTGTTGGTCATTCTAAAGACTTATTGAACTACCCTCGTACATCTACTCTACAATAATGTACGGAAATATCATTTGTACTACAATTTCTAAACTTTCCCAAAGGTTCGTTTAGAAATGAAGACGTAGCATTGTTTGGATATCTAATCGGACTCTTTTTTTCACATGTAGATCTACGTAGAGATTTTGGCTTTAGATTTTCTTGAGCACTTTTCAAAGTATCTTGTGCTATTTCATTTTCATCTGCACTTTCAAAAACATTTTCATTTAAGTTATCATCTAAACTAGCATTACTTTCATTATCATTATCATCTTCAGCAAGATAAAAACTCTATAGCCATCATCGCTATAACCTAGTAATATTACCATATCTGCCTTTTTATCCCACTTAGAAAATCTTTTTCTTTCTGGTATTCGTGCAAAAACTCTGCTTCCATATAATCTTAAATTTTCAACATTTGGCTTATTTTTAAAAAATATTTCATACGGAGTTTTCCTTTCTATTGTATTCGCTAACGTATAATTTTTTAAATATGTAGCCGCACATATTATTTCAGACCAATATTTTTCATGTACATTTGCTTCTGCTAGTAAACAACGTACCATGTTCATTATTGTCCTATTGAAACGCTCCGCTGTACCATTTAATTCGTGTACATATGGTGGACAATTATTTATAATAATACCCTTTTCTTTGGTAAATTTATAAAATCAATTATTTATATATTCTTTCCCGTTATCACATCTCAATATCTTTACTTTATTTCCAGTTAAATTTTCGCTGTCATTTACAAATTAAACTAAACAATCAAAGGCTTCATCTTTTGTCTTAATACAATAAACTTTGGCTATTTTACTATAGTCATCTATAAGTGAAACAAAATATCTTTCACCATTCAAACCAGCTGTTTTAAAACTACTGCAAACATCTGTGTGTATTATTTCCAATATATTTTTAGCCTTTGATCTATGATTATTAAATGGTAAATTATGCATTTTATTCTCAATACACGTTTTGGAATTCATAAACTGAGCTTCAAACTCAGTCGAAATTTCCGTTAACAACTATTGTTTACTCAGTGTATTTAAATAGCCAACATTTACATGTCCTAGCATTCTATGCCAGTTCTCTTTTGAACTCATATCATTATTACAATATGCACTGTTTACAATATTTTTTCTATATTTCAATTTACTTATAATTTTATACGTTATACTCGTATTTTCTTTATATGCAACAGCTATCAACTTATTATTCTTATCTATGATTTTTGCAACATTATTTTTTTAAATAATTGTATTATTGTTAGTTAGTTTTCCGAAACTAATTAAATTCATGTTCATATCTTTTGCATAATAAACATTTTCCATATTAACTTCATTTTGTTTACCAAAAGCATCAAAGTAACTTACAACATTTCCAATTTTAGTTGCTCTTACCAACCTGTTATCTCCTAGATACATATTTACAGGTTTATTTAATTCAATACACTTTCAAAAAAAAATCTCATTATTTATTATATGGTCAGTGCATCCGCTATCTAGTAGCCATTTAATTTTGTTACCTAACCTATCATTACCTACGCTGTTCTGCGCCACATGTACTGTTGCTACCCAGGCGCTGGCTTCTGAACCTCTCTGTTGACTCGTGCTGGCTTCTTGCTGCTGCTGGCGGTAGTTTTCGTGCCCTCTGCCATAGTTGCTTCTTCCGCTTCTGCCTCTGCTGCGACCACGTGTTGAACCTCGTCATATTCCGTCGCTGTGTGCCGCTTGGCCGCCATCTTGGCAATCTCGTGCAAAATGCCCGGTTTTACCACATTTGAAGCAACCTCCTCTTTTTGCAGTAAAAACATTCGATCTTCTTTCTTCATCTTTATTATAAATTTTCATCTCAGCAATCTGAATTATACTTTTTACATAGGCTGCTGTTTGATCTTTTTCCTTCAATATGTCTATTAAATCATCAATGTGACTGTAATGGCTTGGTAGCGTGTTCAGCATGTAATTAAATTTTTCTTTTTCGCTGATTTTGGCTCCAGCACTTTTTAAATCGTTCACTGATTTTTCAAAATCATTAAAAAAAGTTGCTGTGTCACTATATTTATCTAATCTCAATTTTTCTAATTTATTTCGATACACAATTTGCAATGCAGTAGACTCTTTTAAATGCATCTCGTCTAACTTCTTTATAATTTTATAAGCAGTAGTTTCTTCACAAACAAATTACAATTGTTTATTCGACATGGCACTATAAATCAAATTTATTGCCTTTAAATCATTTTCACCCCAATCTTTTTTTGCCACCTTTTCTGTTATTATTACTTCATCACATTTTTTTAACTTGAGTAATTCTCTTTTTCCACATATTATAATCTTCCCCATCAAACTCTGGTATTGTAACTTATTTTCTTTCCATATTTTCTTCTATATTCTCGAACGTTCCTTCGTGTTCAGTATTTTCTTCTTCAGATTTTACGTCTTGCTTAACTTCCGGCATACTTGCTTCTTCCATAGACGTCTCGAACGTTCCTTCATATTCGGATTTATTCACTTTGAAGCTTTTGTCACACCACGTGGCTTTTTAACTTTACTTACTTTGTACTAATAAGTGTATAACCATGCTCTGCTACCATGTTAAATAAATTGAGGCTTAAGGTGGAGAGGTTTACTCCGAGCGTACAGCAATGAGTAGCCCGCGTCGTAGTCGCGCAGCGTCGTGTCGTCGTACGACTCTCACATACGTGCGCTAGAGTGGGGAGACTTACATGTGTGCGTCTCTATACTACTGTTGTGCTATCTCTCACGCACTGCCCGCACCGAAAACCGTGTAACTATGCTATGATATAGTGTACAATATAAATGTCCATACATTCAAAAGTTTTAATGCATGTATGTAATTTAAATTGTATGGCTGATAGATATAACGACGGGATTAGGAATTTATGTTTACATTTCTGACAACAAAGTGCAATACTTTATGTACCTGACGTCGCATACGTGCAATTATATTTTATGTAAATCAACGATGTAATATTTTATTTTTTATTTTTAAGAAACATATGTAAACCATATTTTTTGTAATATTTACAAATAAATATTATATCTATCTATCTATCTATATTTCACCAATCCGTTCGATGTACAAGACCGAGCAATGAAATATCGCCCGTGCGTACAGAGCGATCACTCGGAGAAAATCCTACATGAGCATAACGAGTGTTTGTCGATCCGCCCGAGAAAGCATCACGACTATCCGATAGCCATCCGTACTTAGATATATTGCGTACGAGTCTATACGAGAAATTGTGTCAATCAAGATTTTCGTCTCATCCATCTCAAAACAAAGTCGGAGCACAAAATAAAAGATGTGTCCGAACTAATTACGACCAACTTATAGGAGATGAAGGAGGCTTGGGGAGGGGAGACCCAATGGTGTCAAATACGGTCAACCTCCCCCCCCCCCCCCCCATTACGACTTATCGAGTGCACATTTTCCTCGGTCGACAGTGGAAAATGCAGTCGAGCAACTCATACTTAGGGATGTCGGCAATACCGTGCGGAAGTGGCGCATACAATTTTCAGGTGCAAAAGACGAAAGCATCGAGGAGTTCCTCACATACGCCAAAGAGTGTCGTCAAGTCGCACACCTCAGTGACGTAACTGTGCTGCACTCACTGTCAGAGCTGCTTACGGGCGTGGCTCTACAATGGGTTTAGCTCTACCGAGACTACTGGTACTGCTGGGATGATTTCCGTACGGCAGAAAGGCACTGCTACCGTGAGAACCAACAACAACAAGTAAAACTGTTGTCGGAGGCCATAAATCGCGTACAGGGTCCGCAAGAGCCGGTTCGAGATTACATCGTCTGCTTGAAGACAATCTTAAATAAGCTACCCAAGACTATGGAACTCGATGCGCAACTCGATCTGATGTACGAGAACATGGCTCAGGAGATCAAGGGAGTTTTCGGTCGGCATAACGTCCAGCACGTTGACGAATTTCTCCGATTGGCAATGGACGCAAAGCGTAGAGTCAGTACGAACGGGCCGAGAAAGCAGCCGCTATAAGCGGACCAGTCCCTGGTGCCTGCAGTGGCGTTCAAGCCGCCCGCGGGTAACAAAGCCAAAGCTCTGCCGAGTGTTGCTGGCGTACAAGCCATAAACACGGATTATTTTGCCGCAGCAGTAGACAAAGCGGTCGAAAAATTGATCAAAGAGCTCTCACTCCCCAAGAATGGAGGAAAGCCAAACTTTCACAATAATAATAAAGCCAGACCAACAAAGACTTGGGAAAGATTGCCCAGCCTGAAGCTTGACAACAACAATCTACGGCAAAATACCACAAGCGAGCCAAAAAGCAACCAGCTGACCGAGAATCCGTACCCGTTGTCAACAGCGATGAAGAGAAGGAGAGGCAGACCGCCAAAAACAGTGCCAGAAGGTCAAAATAGCGGCCGATCGACAGACTCTGGAAGTCGAACGTCGACGTACAGCTCGAGAAGCGCAGAAACGAAGAGAGAGGGATGCGGCCGAAAGCGCGGCCGAGGTCGCCGAGAGAAAAGTCGAATGCGGGCACGCGAATCGAGATGGCTAACAGACGAAGCAGCGAGGGCCGAGAGGGAGCTGCGTCGAGCAGACGAGGAGGCCAGAAAAGCCTGGCTCGACGCTGAGTTCACAGAGCGGAGAGTGAGGAAACGCCAGGCCAGAGCAACAGGAAGGCGCTACTTAGAAGCCGGACCGAAATACCCGATATGCGCAGAGGCGGGAGTAAGGAACTCGCAGGACTGCTCAAACTTTGACATCCATGAAGCAGACCTCAACTACGGCCGCAAGAGGTAGGCCACTTCGAAGCACCTCCCGGCCGAGTGACCCCACCCTTCATCGTTCTCACCTTCATAACTACTCATTTTTTAAATCATTTTGTATTCATTTCACTGGCGTCTAATTTATGCGCAAAGATTATGTTTTCCTTTTCTTGCACTCCTGTAGAAAATTCGGTACCAACCGATCAGAACAATGGTCGCCGACCGAATCAACAGAGAGTTGGAGGTCTTAATAAATATTTTCAACTACATTTTTGATACATCAATCTTTTTTTTATATTCAAATATTCTATAAAAACCTTATTTTCTACACTCATATATATATGGGTCAATCCATGCCAAACCGCACACGGCTCTGCCCAAAAATGGTAAAGACTTAGAAAAACTTGTATAGGGTAAAAATTTAGGGTTTTTTATGTAGAATCAATAGCTATGTGGCGCTTTTCAAAATTTTCAAAAATGCGGTCCCAAAAACCCGATTTTCTTACCAGTTTTCCGAAACTTTTCCGATTAATCGTTCATAAAAATATAGATAAAAGACGAAAATTGTGAGTAAAGGTCATTTTATATGTTTTCGGGTACGCTGAGTCCGAATCCGCTGACCGTTTAACCTTATCACTCCAGGATTTGCTCTAACCTAAAAAAATACCTCAAAAACGCTCAAACAGGCATGATTATGGCTAGATAAAGGTTCGTGACGATGGATTTGTTCGTTTCAAGGGTCGCGTATTTCAAATTCAAGGTCCGTTCAGCTCGTTCAGTCCAAAATTTGCCCCTAGCCTCAAAATATTTTTCAAAAATGCTCAAATAGGCATGATTACGGCCAGATTAAGGATCGTGACCATAAATTTATACGTTTTCGAGATCACTGATTTTAAGTCTAAGGTCCGTTTCTCTTCGAACAGATCGCTGTTGCAATCCATTCAAATTGGTAGCTCACATAGGCAAATCGTTACGACCACTACCAGCTAGGCTTTGCATACATTTCGGGTTTGCTTTTGCAGAGAATATGATTTGCAGTGGATGTAGAAAAATATCATATACTAGTAATGATACTCATAATGAAGACGTCAACCACAATTCCAACAATGATGATACTCATGATGAAAACGTGAATGACAATTTGAACAATACTTCTGTATCTAACAGGGCAAATGAAGACAGCCTAGAGAAGAATGTGCAATTAGATCTTGACAGTTCGACTTCTTCAAATGCTGAGGAAAACCTCCATGAAATCGTCGAAGGTTTAAGAGAAAAATTTTCATCGTTGTCAGAGCACGATCCCGACAGGATAGCTATTCTAATCATACTGCCATTAAAATGGTCAATAGAGAAGATTTCTTCTCTATTCAATAGTACGACTTACTACATTAGAAAAGCTGAAGAATTAAAAGCCACAAATGGCTCTTTCTCTAGACCACCCCCAAAAATAGGTAAATCGCTGCCACAAACTACGGTTAATAGAGTGAAACAATTCTATGAATGTGATTCTAACAGTAGAATTCTCCCAGGATATAGAAATAAAAAATCTGTTGAGATTGATGGAGAAAAAGTCCTCAAACAGAAGAGACTGACATTGTTTAGCTTAAAAGAATTATATTTCAAATTCTGTGGAGAGCATCCAGATACTACTAGAGGTCTTTCAAAGTTTTTCCAATTACGACCTCAAAATTGTGTTTTACCCGGAAGTAATGGTACTCATATTTTTTGCGTATGTGTGATTCATGAGAATGTCAAGCTTTTGCTCGATGCCATCAATTTTTCTGACCTGATGCCTAAATCGGAATGCCCATTAAAAAACTATACCGATTGTCTTAATCTCATGGTATGTCGTAACTCAAATAGAGAATGTTTTCTTAACGAATGCAAAAACTGCCCAAATTACGATAAGCTCAGATCCCAGCTTGAATCAGGTTTAGAAAAAGCAGACGTAAAGGATATAACTTTTAGCTCTTGGCATTCGACAGATAGAACAACTATGATTACATCAAACACAACTACTGAAAATTTCCTCGAACTTCTTGGTCATCGGTTAAAATCATTAAAACCTCATGATTATATTAACAAACAACAATCAGAATATTTTAAGCAATTGAAGGGAAGCTTAAAGCCAGGAGAAATTCTTGCGCTACCAGATTATTCAGAGAATTTGGCTTTGGTTGTTCAAAAAGCAGCTCAAGTTTTTCCCTATAATAATAATCAAGCCACAGTATATACTGTAGTTTATTATTATCGAGATGAAGGTGAATTAAAACATGGAAATATAATCGTGATTTCTGAATCAAATACTCATGACTCAAGTTGTTGTAGAGATTTAAAGTATAACAGTCCATTTCTGGCCATGAACCTGCCCATTTGAGCGTTTGTCAGGTATTTTTTGAGTTGAAAAACAAATTTTTAACGGATGGAACTAAACGGACTTCGGATTTGAAATCAGTGACCCCAAAAACGTATAAATATCTGGTCACGATTCTTCATCTGGCCGTCATCATGCCCGCTGAGCATGTTTGAAGTACTTTTTGAGGTTAGCGACAAATTTTGGGCTTGTCAGGCTAAACGGACCTTAGACTTAAAATTAGCGATCTCGAAAACGTATAAATTTATGGTCACGATCCTTAATCCTTAAAAATATTTTGACGCTTGTGGCAAATTTTGGACTGAACGAGCTGAACGGACCTTGGATTTAAAATACGCGACCCTTGAAACGAACAAATGCATCGTCACGAACCTTTATCTAGCCATAATCATGTCTGTTTGAGCGTTTTTAAGGTATTTTTTTAGGTTAGAGCAAATCCTGGAGTGATAAGGTTAAACGGTCAGCGGATTAGGATTCAGCTTACCCGAAAACATATAAAATGACCTTTACTCACAATTTTCGTCTTTTATCTATATTTTTATGAACGATTAATCGGAAAATTTTCAGAAAAAAGGTCAGAAAATCGGGTTTTTGGGACCGACATTTTGAAAATTTTGAAAAGCGCCACATAGTTATTGATTCTACATAAAAAACCCTAAATTTTTACCCTATTCAAGTTTTCCTAAGTCTTTACCATTTTTGGGCAGAGGCGTGTGCGTTTTGGCATGGATTGACCCATATATATATATATATATATATATATATATATATATATATATATATATTGTTCGCGTTGACGCGGTCATGGGATATTGTAATCCGATTGATAGTGAAAAACGGGAGGAGGGGGGACCGAGCTCAGGGAAGGGCAGGGCAAAATTAAAAATTCACTTCTTATTTTGTTAACGAAACTGGTTTATTTAACACTGGTTGTAAAGCACAAAACAGAACTCGGACGAACAATCACCGCGATGTACAGCGAGATGAACGAAATTAGTTTATTTAACACTGGTTGCAAAGCACAAAACGAAACTCGGACGAACAATCACCACGATGTGCAGCGAGCTCCACACAGCTCGGAGCGCTGATGAATACTGACCCCTCGCTGAGCTGCAGCCGGCGCGCGCCATCTGGCGACCGTCGGAAGAGACTCCGCCCTTTCGGAGTCGGCGCACAAAGGCGCTTCTCGCACGAACATTCCGCCCGCCCTCGCTTCTCAAGCGAGATTCCTGTTCCGCCCGCCCTGGAGAAGTCAAGGGAGGGGCTCTGAATTCAGTCCCCCTGGTTAGTTGCCAGTTAGCAGAGTTTTGTGATGGGACGAGTGGCAGTCCTGATCGTTGCGATCCTGACTCGGTTATCATGGCCCGGGTGGGCTTGGATGACGCGTCCCATCGGCCACCTTCCGTATCGTAGAAGAGATGGATCCACGATTAAAACAAGATCGTTCACCTGGATGTTCCGAGTAGGTCTCAACCACTTGCTGCGTTGCTGGAGGGTATGAACATACTCAGCAGCCCATCTGCTCCAGAAGTGATCTCTCATGCCTTGTACGAGGCGCCAGTGACTGAGATGACCCAGATTCACCTGTGGATTGTGTGGTTCAGGAAGCACCTGTGGAGGGAACCCAGTTATTAAGTGCCACGGTGTTATAGCCTGCAGATCGTCGGGGTCCCCAGAGATCGGGGTCAGAGGTCGAGAATTCATACAGAATTCGACCTGAGTCAGGAAAGTACTCAGCTCCTCGTACGTCAAGAGCTTATCCCCGAGGACCCGTTTGAGATGAGATTACGCCGATTTGACGGCGGCCTCCCACAATCCCCCAAAATGGGGGGCGACAGGGGGGATAAACCGCCAGGTGATCCCATCGTTGGCAAGTGTCTCGGTGACGATGTCCCATTCGATCTCAGCACTCCGCAGTAGCGCTCGCAATTCGAGGTCGGAGCCTCGGAAGGTGGTGGCATTGTCGTTCCAGAGCTCGGCTGGTGATCCTCGCCTGCTGGAGAAGCGTCGGAGGGCGGCAAGGAAACTGCTCGTGGTCAAATCACCGACAACTTCCAAATGGACGGCCTTCGTGCTCAAGCACACGAATACCGCGATGTAGCCCTTGACGGCCCTCTGCCCTCGCCCTTTGTTGGCCTTTACCCAGAGCGGTCCGGCATAGTCGACCCCGACTTTCGAGAAGGGTCGTGATCTCTCGACTTGTTGACGTGGAAGGGAGCCCATAAGTTGTGTTGAGGTCTGTCCCCAATTCCGAGCGCAGGTGATGCATTTTTGGATCACTGATCGGATCCTCCGACGCCCTCCAAGGATCCAGGCACGTCGAATCGCGTAGGAGTAGCTCAGTGTTACGCCGCCGTGGAGAGCGATTCTGTGAGCCCATTCAAGTATCAGTGTTGAAAGGTGGCAATCGCGAGGCAGGATTAGAGGGTGACGTTCAGCGAATGGTAGAGGGGCCTCTCGCAATCTCCCTCCCACTCTAAGGGTGCCTTCACCGTCAAGGAAAGGAGCAAGGCTTGCCAGACGGTTTCTCTTGTTTAAAGGCTCTCCCTTTTTCAGCAGCGAGATCTCAACAGCAAATTCTGATTGTTGCGAGAATCGTGCACATCGATTAAACGCTTCGTCAAGTTCAGAGGGTGTCAAGGAAGAGTCCTCCGATGGCCTTCCATCTTGAAGTGATTTGATAAACCGTAGGCACCGGGCAGTCACTCTCGTGAGTCGGGTCAGTGAGGAGAACCGGGTGCATACATGATCTTCAAGTTGCAGCTGAAGACAGGGCCGTTCCTCGTTAGTCTCTGGAATCTGGATCTCCGAGGCGGACGTGAGATCATCCGAAGAGGGCCATTCAGAAGAGGGTCCGGCCAACCACTGGGGTCCTTACCACCAGATTTGACTCTTGTTCAGAGTGGAGAGGTTCGTCCCCCGAGATGCAAGGTCGGCTGGATTCTCGGATGAGGGAGTGTGTCTCCAGATAACATTTTGGGATCCCGCTTGAATCTCTGCAACTCGATGGCTTATAAACGGTGTCCATCTGGATGGCTCAGACACAAGCCAGGCTAGCACTGTGCGGGAGTCCGACCATGCGTGGATGGACTCGACCTTTTGATTGAGACCACTGATGACTTTTCGAACTAGACGGATAAGAAGCACGGCAGTGCAAAGTTCCAAGCGTGGTATTGTTATCGTTTTTACTGGAGCCACTCGAGTCTTTGAAGCCAGTAGTCGAGAGTGCACTGACCCCTTCGCTGAGGTCACACGGATGTAAATGACTGCAGGGTAAGCGCGCTGGCTGGCATCAGCAAACCCGTGTACATGTAAGGTGTCAGTCAATCTCGTTCCGACCAAGCGAGGGATTCGGACGGCGGAGACGTTTGGAAGGTCCCCGCGGAACCTGTTCCAACGCGACAGGAGCTCAGTTGGTAGATGCTCATCCCATTGCACCTTTTGCTTCCAGAGATCTTGCATTAACATCTTTGGCGTAATTAATAGGGGGCTGAGCCAACCGATTGGATCAAAAAATCGTGCAATGGTGGAGAGAAACTGTCGCTTTGTCGCCGACCCAGGACGAGCGGTCTCAGGAACGGTGAAGCGCATTTCATCCTGTACTGGGTCCCATGAGATTCCCAGTGCTTGAACGGGTCCCTTCGTAGAAAAGTCCTTCCACGTCGGACGAAGCCGACTCTGGCAATCCCTCGATGATTGTCGGTTCGTTCGAAACCCATTTGCGAAGAGGAAAACCTCCGGCTTGTAGCATCAGAATAAGTTCGTCTCGAAGCTTGATGGCGGTTGACAGATCATCAGCTCCGGTGACGATGTTGTCAACGTAGGTGTCCGAACGCAGAGTCTTCTTCGCTAACGGGAACCGAGGTCCCTCATCCTCAGCGAGCTGAAGTAATGTCCTAATTGCGAGATAGGGTGCGCAGCGGGTCCCGTAAGTTACTGTCAAGAGTTGGTAGTGTCGAGCTATCTCGTCTTCTTCGGATTGCCAGACGATCCGTTGTAGATCGACGTCTCGCTCGTCGACTCGAATTTGTCGGTACATTTGACTGATATCAGTACAAAAGATAAGACGGTGGAACATCCAATTGAAAATGATGGCTGGGAGATCCCTATGTAGGGCGGGACCTGTGAACGTGGTATCGTTCAGGGCGAGCCTGGAAGAGGAAAGAAATGACGCGTTAAACACAACCCGGAGCTTTTTGGAGAGTTCGTCTGCCTTTTGCCAAACTTCGTGGTGTGGGAGGTAGCACAGAGGTTGAGTTGGCCGTCGACGCATCGGTGGAGGCGACACTTGACGCATATGTCCTGCCAGCTCGTAGTCACAGATGAAGGCAGAATACTCCTTTTGGAGAACAGGATCCTCCGAGAGTCGTCTGTGAAGTCGCGACATCTGCGAGCAGGCACCTTTCATTGTATCGCCGAGTCTGCTCAATGCTGCGGGCTTGAAGGGAAGGCGAACTATATATCGCCCGTCCTCACAGCGTCGACAGCCTTCGGAGAAGAGGCGCTCACACTCTTGGTCATCCTATGAGAGGAGAGGCTCGGCAGAGATTTCCTCGAGTTCCCAGAATCTTTGGAGCAATTCATTTGATGCAGCGTCGTCGGACCAGGAGGTGTAGGCAGTACTTAGCGTCCCCTCGTGACTTCGATCATATTGGGTTGCCAGTCCTAGACCTGTCCAGCCGAAGCGGGTTCTCTGAGCTGCGGGAGTACCCAGAGGTCCTTTCTTTAGGTCTTCGAGAATCAGCGTTCCGTAAGCGTCGGCACCGAGCAACAGATCTACTTCACCAGGTTGGCAAAAGTCGGGATCGGCAAGATCGAGGCTCTGAAGGTACTCCCAGGTTTGATCTTCTAATTTCATGTTCGGTGTTTTGATGCCAAGATGGCGGAGAACAAAGGCTGGTTGACTCCAGGTGTGGCTGGAAGTCGTAATGGCGAGGATTGTCTTTTGACGAGTAGCATCCACTCGCCGGCCTCCTATTGCATGGATCCCGAATTCGACTTCTTACGTGGGGGTACCTAGGCGTTGAGCCAGCTTAGCTGTTATGAAACTGGCCTCTGATCCGGGATCAATGAGTCCTCGAACTTGCAGTTGCCGTCCACCGTATGATATCAAGTTTACCCGCGCGGTGGCCCGCAAGACTAGTCATTTCTCTGCCGATGTATTAGCCCCGGAAGCAATGACCGATTGGATTTCATGCTCTTCTCTCCCTCGAGCCTGTTTGACAGGTCTGTGCGCGGGTGCGGCTACCGCAGGTCTCTTTCTTGATTCATGGAGGAGGGTGTGGTGCGACGCGCTGCATTCCTTGCATACAAAATTTGAGGGGCAATGGGCAGCGGGATGACCTTGCCTCGAGCAGTTGTAACACAATTTCAGTTGTACCCCTTTAACCCGGCGTTGTCCCACATCGAGCCTTAAGAACGTGGGGCAACGCATAATCGAATGTCGCTCATCACAGACAGGACACTCAGGCGACGCATTCACTTTGACGATTGATGCCTCAAGCGACTGCAGCTTTACTGATGTCTTCAGGAAGTGTAATTTTTGGACCTCCGTCAAGGTTGCTTCATGATCGACGAGAAAGAGAAATAAATCCCTGAATGGTTCCCATTCTTCGTCATTTCCAGAAAATCTTGGTAGATTGATCTTAGGGAGGTGAGAGCGAGAGCTTGCTCGTGGCTCTGCAGCAGCGCTCGCACTGCTTGCTAGTTCATCGTAGAGATAGCCCATCTGCGAAGCGTAGCTCCGCTGAGTGATTCCGTAAACGTCGTGTTGGAAATATTCAGTTCCTCTGAGTGTCCTGCTTCTCTGGAGACTCGCGTGGCGCGATTGGAAGGATGACCACATGTCACGCAGAGTCTCGATGTAGGCTTGAAGGATGCCTGCGGTAATGATAGGATTGACCCTCATAATATCATCCTTGAAGTTGACGATGCGATCAGCCAGTGATTGCTGCCGTTCCAATCGGTCCATCTTAGTGGCAGCTCACCGAACTATCGGAAATGTCTGGGCGAATCTGCAAAACACCATTTGATTTAAAACTATGCCTTCGGAAAGAGATTGAGGGACAGCATAAGGAAGAAAAGAGATTGAGAGAAAGAGGGAGAGAGAGAGAGAGAGAGAGAGAGAGAGAGAGAGAGAGAGAGAGAGAGAGATAGAGAGAGAGAGAGACAGCGCACGCGACGCGAGGCTCGACTGGCATCATGGCGACCCAGCTCTCGTCTCGCTCCCGCGCAGGCATGGCCTCGCGAAAGGAAAAGGAGAGAGAGAGAGAGAGAGAGAGAGAGACAGCGCACGCGACGCGAGGCTCGACCGTCATCATGGCGGCCCCGCTCTCGTCTCACTCCCGCGCAGACATGGCCTCGCGAAAGGAAAAGGAGAGAGAGAGAGAGAGAGAGAGAGACAGCGCACGTGACGCGAGGCTTGACCGTCATGGCGGCCCCGTTCTCGTCTCGCTCCCGCGCAGGCATGGCCTCACGAAAGGAGAGAGAGAGAGAGGGACAGCATGAAGAAGAAAGGAGATTGAAAGAAAGAGGGAAAGAGAGAGAGACGGCGCACGCGACGCGTGACTCGTCCGTCACCATGACGGCCCCGCTCTCGTCTCGCTCCCGTGCAGGCATGGTCTCGCGAAAGGAGAAAGAGAGAGATAGAGAGAGACAGTGCAAGCCGGCGCAAGCGACGCGAGGCTCGACTGTCATCATGGCGGCCCCGCTCTCGCGTCGCTCCCACGAAGGCATGGTCTCGCGAAAGGAGAAAGAGAGAGAGAGAGAAAGAGAGATAGTGCAAGCCGGCGTACGCGACGCGCGGCTCGACTGTCATCATGGCGGCCTCGCTCTCGTCTCGCTCCCGCGTAGGCATGGCCTCGCGAAAGGAGAAAGAGATTGATTGATTGATTGATTGATTTATTTGAGACTAAGAACTCTAGGTCCTACATAGTCTAGCATAATTACATTTGCAATATATAATAAATTAAAACACTTAATCGCAGGCGGGATAACCACAAAAGCACGCAACGACGACATGTATCATACTTAAAATTAATAAAATAAATAAATAAATAAATAATACATCGTGAAGACTTAGATAACTAATAAAAGAAAAAAAATGTACAATAAAAATAATGATAAAAAAAACAACGGTTGACGAAGAAAAAAAAACAAAAATATAATAAAATGCTTCTAAAATATCTTACAAAAATTTACAATAAAAGAGAAATAAAAATATTATTTAAAACTTTACGCATACAAAATACTTCACAAAGGAGGCTCCCCGAAGGTACGGCGCAGCATATGGTCAAAAAGTCGCTTCTTAAAACTAGGTTGCATGATGCATCGTCTCAAATCGTGAGGTAGCTAGTTCCAAAGACGCGCGGCTCCATCGATAAACGAAAACTTAAAATAGTCACTCCGTGCCCATAGTAGTTTGAGATCATACTCGGAGCATCTGAAAGACCCTACGCTGTCCACTGGATGAAACTTTAGTCTATTCACGATATAGGAAGGCTGATCGGAGCGAAGAATATTGGCAAGGAGTGACAGACAATAATAATTCTGACGTTCAGTATAAGGCAAAATATCATTGGCTCTATAAGCCGGAGTAATGTGCTCAAATTTCTTTACGCCGGTAGCGAAACGCACTGCCGCATTTTTGCAACGCGAGAGCTTAGTGACAAGCTCAGATGAAAGATCAATAAGCAGACCCGCGCAGTAGTCAAAATAGGGAAAAACGAGTGATTTGACCAGCAGCATCTTTGTGTTATCGGGAATTAGATCGTTGCATTTTCTTAGACGTGATATAGCAGCAAAGCTTTTACGAGCAGTCACGGTGCACTGAGGGGACCAGGAAAGAGTGCTGTCAAGTGTAACACCTAAAATTTTTACAGACTCACAAACCTGAATGGCCACTCCATTTATAGATGGAGCAGGGACGTTCATAGACTGCAGCCTGCTGATAAAGCCACGAGAGCCAAACCAGATGGCGTTGGTTTTACGTGAATTTATCAAAAGACCATTTGCAGCCGCCCAAGAAGTTAGTCTTTCAAGATCGTTGTTGACTGCTTGTGAGATGAGCGGGATGTCCTTAATAGAGCCATGATAGTAGATTTTGAAATCGTCAGCATAAAGATGGTACTTACATTCACGTAAGGCAGTGGGCGCGTTGTTAATAAAAAGCGAAAAGAACGGAGGACCATTGATGCTACCTTGAGGGACGCCTGAATTTCGGATGAGCGGGGTAGAGGTTTCACCAGAAGGGCCGACCACGACTTGCGAGCGAATATCGAGAAAGGATCGAACCCAATTGCATGCTACGTCAGAAAAGCCAAGCGTTTTAAGCTTATCCATCAGAAGAGCGACGTTAACTAGATCAAAAGCGCGAGTATAGTCAATGGCCACAAGCAGGGTGAGCATCTCCTTGTCAATAGCCTCACGAACATCATCGACGACTTTTAACAGAGCAGTGTGAGTACTATGATGTTTGCGAAAGCCAGATTGCAATGGGTCAAGCAGTTTCTTTCGAAAAACGAAATCAGCCATCTGCTTATGTGCTGCCGCTTCAAGGATTTTTGAGGCCGCGCAAAGAATACTTATAGGTCGAAATTGACCGATTTCGACTGGAGATTTACACTTGAGAATAGGCCGAACAATAGCATGCTTCCAACTAGTTGGAAAACAACCGGATTGTAATGAGCAGTCAAAAATGTTCAGTAGCGCAGGCAAGATAACTGTCAGACAATCTTTAAGGTGGCTTACTGGAATATCATCCGGGCCACGTGCATTAGAGCGAGCAGTGACAATGGCTATAATAACATCAACAGCATCAATGTGTTGGAAATAAAAGCGGTTGTCTGGAGAAATGCTTATTATTTTTTAAACTAATATCAACAAGTAGGTATTCGGTGTCATTCAAATTATTTATCTGTGGAGCACTAAGTATCTTGTATGAAATTCCATTCCGAATATAGCATGCGACTCCGCCAGCTTGAATATAAGTACGTTTGCCACTAGTCGCTAAGAGGCCTCGATCGCTGCGAACTAGATTAAAATTCAATATGGTAAAGAGAGAATCTTCTTTATTGGGCGTAAGCCAGGTCTCGGATATGGACAGTATATCGATATTTTTATTAATAAGAAATATTTCGATTTCATTTAGGTGATCTTTTATTGAATATGCATTAATTTGAGCGACTCGTAAATATGAATGTCTACAAAAGGATTGCGCTAGTGAGGTATAATGTGTGGGCAGTCACAATAATTTATCAAGATCATTTTCGGTTACTATGCAAATTCTATCAGAATTATCATTTTTCCGAACATAAATATTGCCTTCACGCGTCCAAACGTAGTTATATTTGCACTGTTTAGCTTTCTCTTTAGTTAGATACAAAAGATTTCATATAAATTTATAATTAGATTATCAGCGCCCTGGCAAAGATGGAAAAATAACAATTCGCCGAATTCTCGCTTAACTTTTAATACGTGGTCACGTATACTAGACGACTTAAATGTAACAACATAAGAAAAAGTCGGTATCTTATCCTTTTTTTCCCTTATTTCTCGCATTATTATCATCGCCGCTTGAGTGAACATTTTGTATTTCCATTTTATTAGAAGAGTTTTGTTTTTTTTTGTTTAAACTCACGTATTTCTAGAATATCAGTTGTCAATGAACCTAACTCTATATAATGTAAAATTTTGTTAGTGAGCTCATGTAATGGTATCTTTGACGTAGTAGGAGAGAGCGAGAGCGAGAGAGAGAGAGAGAGAGAGAGAGAGAGGATTTATTTGTCATTTTTGGCAAAAATACATTACATAAAAATTGTTATTTTGTCATTTCATTAAAGTCTTTGATCACTATCACAGGTCGTAGGTATATAAATATAAAAAATTATTGCACAAATTTGTCATTATCTGATATCACAGTTTTTTTATATCACAGTTCCGTAACAATTTCTGAAAGTTTACTCATTCTTGCATACACGTACATCCATCGCGTCACAATTTAGAAACAATTACAATTCAGCCGATACATACACTCATCACACACGCAGATAAATTTACTCTTTATTAAAATATACACTTCATATTTTGTACATTACAACATATTTCACGACTAAGAATACAAAACACGGGAGAACGAATACATTAAAATAAAAAAATAAAAAGATACACTAAATAAATAAATAAATAAGTGAGTGAGTGAGTGAGTGAGTGAGTGAGTGAGTGAGTGAGTGAGTGAGTGAGTGAGTGAGTGAGTGAGTGAGTGAGTAAGTAAATAAATAAATAAATAAATAATTACATAAATAAATAAATAAATAAATAAATAACTACCCATGTAATGAATACTCCGTCGTCATGAAAAAATGTCAACTTAATCACCTGGCAGTTGACTGAGGTGCCTGCCTAATGCCGTTTTAAATTTACATAAGGACGGCAGATACCTCACACTGCAGGGGAGGGAGTTCCAGAATCGCGAGCTTTGGGCTCTAAACGAATAGAGACCCTTATCAGCGCTCCTACTGGAAGTCCTAGCTGTATTTTTACCAAAGAGCGCCGCAAGGTACGGAGGTTGTCCTATATTTATTGCCCTATATAATAATAACCTCGCACAGTACGCTCTTCTTTCCTTTACTGTAAGCCAGCCAAGATATTTCCTGTGAGGAGTGATGTGCTCATCCCTTCTAACACCACATATGTATCTCACACATGAATTTTGAAGTCGTTGCAACTTCGTCTCGAGCTCATCAGACACGTCAAGGTGAATCACGGAACAATAATCTAAATGTGGCACTACCAGCACGCATGCAAGCTGCTTTCTCAAGGCCTGAGTTGTGCATGAACTAAAAAATCGTAGGCTGTAAAGAGCACGATTTACCTTTTTTCCAACTGCATCAGCCTGCAGTTTCCACGTGAGTTTAGAGTCCATGACAACACCAAGGTTTGTGACCGAGTCAGAGAAAGGCACATGTACACCTTCCTGAAACTCAATGCCGAGCAAACCAAGATCCTGCAGCCGATTGATGTTGTGCTCGGAGCCGAAAATGATCGCTTTTGTTTTGCCGACATTGAGTCGCAGTCCGGATGCTTCGGCCCACTCCGACACTGCCCGCGCAACAGTCGACATGCATCTGATACCCACATGAAGATCTCGCCTTGTCACTTGAGTGTAAGTTCGCAAGTCGTCCGCGTATAGCAAGTGTTTAACATCACCACCAGTCAGTACGTCTTGTAAGTCATTGATATAAAGACTGAATAGCACGGGCCCCAGGACTGAACCCTGTGGCACACCTAGATTCGTGGTTAGCCAATCAGATTCCCCGTTGTTGTCAGTTATGACTTTTTGCCTGTGACCGAAAATGTATGATTTGATCCAGAGAAGAACACTCCTGGAAAAACCCATGCGTATCAGCTTACGAAGTAATTTAGATGGTGATATAGTGTCAAACGCCTTATTAAAGTCGAACAGTAGCAATATAGTTATTAGTTTCTTATTGTCGTTAATCCCAGTTCGTATGTCCTCGCTTAGTTTTAGTAGAGCTGTCTGGGTGCTGTGATGCTGTCTGAAACCGGTTTGCAGAGGATCCAAGATATTTTTGGATCTTAAGAAATCGGTAATCTGGTCGTGTAATATCTTCTCCAGCACCTTGGAGAGAAAGCTCAATCGTGCTATTGGGCGAAAATCTGATAAAGTAGATGGCACTGAAATCTTTTTTAGAGGCACCAAGTGAGCCCCCCTCCAAGCCCCTGGGAAGACACCACCAGACAAAGAGGAGTTGAAGACCCTCGCTATATGATGACTTACATACGGGAGAGCCTTAGCTACAACGCTTTGGGGAATACCGTCCTCACCCCTAGCCTGCGACGAGAAATGAGCAACAGCCAGGACTACGTCCGTCACTGTAACGTCTTTGAAAACAAAGCCGTCGTCACTGGCCGAGTCCAAGATGCTACCCAAATTAACGTCACCTTCACTCTGGGAGACCGATACCCCCGCAAAGTGCAAGTTCAGCTCACCCGGCGAGAAACCATACAACCCCGCTCCCCGTGCCCTTGGCAGGAGCCCTAAGCCCTTTAGTTCTTTCCAAATATCCTTCTCATTTTCTAGGGCTTCAAAAATCTTATTCTGCATGTAAGTCTCCCACGCGATTTTTATGCGTTGTTCTGCTTCGACCGCGAGAGACCGGTACTCCTGCCAAGGATTACCGTTTCTTGTGCGCTGTAGTCGTCTGCGTAAGGCTGCACATTTTATTATTATGTGAGCCAGATCTGCGTCAATCCATGGGGGATTAGCTTTATTTTTTGGTGTAAATTGCTTCAGTGGAGCGAGTTCATCTATTGCCCCCATGAGATTGGCGCTGAGCTGTCCCAATAAATCGTCCATGTCATTGTTGTCCAAGCAATCAAACGCCGCACAGTCACATTTACTCAGGTAAGATAGAAGATCTTCCTGTTCTATTGTTTTAAAGTCTCTGTAACTGAAAGTGTCGGTGATGGGGCTATTGTTTAATTTAAAATCTATTTCAACATCTATAATTGTGTGATTGCTGGCAAAGGGCGCCGCCTGATTGCTGGCATTCAGCACCACGTCGTTGTCATCTGTCATAACGACTTAAATCCACGTGTGAGACCCCTCTAGGTGATGAGTCGCACCATGCTCTATTATTTTTAGATTTAAATCGTCGGCTAATCACCTAACGAATCTTGCATCAGTCAACGTCTTCAACAGGTTCGCATTCAGATCACCCATCAAGATTTTATGGCTATAGTCCTGCGTGTATGTAGCTAGCTTATCAATTACTCGTAGGTCAGAATTTTGCAGGAATGGTACATGCGGTGGTCTATAAATTAGAGTAACGAATACGGGAGGAAGGTCGCCCTGTTGCACACTACACATAATATATTTAGGAATGTTCGGCGTACCATCCTGGGTGGTACGTGAGCGGCTAAGTATGGTTGCCTTAAAACTATTGTGTACATACAGGACTAACCCACCCCCAAATTTATTCCTATCTAATCTTAAAATTGAATAGCCCTTGATCTGAATGCGATTGTCGTCAATGTTTTGAGCAAGGTGCGTCTCAGAAATTCCAAGAAGGTGGTAGGAGGGACCAGATAGAAGGTGTTGACGGAGTATATGTGACAATCTAGAGAGGTCACATTGATAAATCCTGCTCTCAGTCCCCTAGAGTGCACCCCCCCAGCAGTGTCCGACGATAGTCATTCATTTGCGACAGCCTCCGTTTGATTATTTGTTTGAATGTCCAACTTATCTTTTTCATTTGTATTTGCGTTTCCTGTTTTTTTATGTGTATCTAATGCAATTTGTGAAGTTTCATACGAGGCTGAAATTGCTTGGAGGTCTGCCGCTGTTAAAAATTCGTGGGAGACATCGCTATCCCGCATCTTGACCAGGAAACGTCCCCCCCCCCCCCCTATGCCAGATATATTTAAATTTGAGCCTCATCGCAAGGGCTTTAAGGCTTCTAAATTTATTAAATCTTTCCCTTGGTAGATGTTCATTTATAAAAATTTTACTATTCAATATTGCATCACTAGTCTCCTGGTCAAGTGCCGAGATGTTGACATCTTTAGTGTAAAAACCTGTTATAAACTTTTTTTGTCGCATGATTTTATCTTCTAATACACTGCTGGAGAGGGTAACAACCCACGGTGATCGGCTGCGCTCGCTAGTTACCTCGGCGGATGTCACCGAAAGCGACTCATCTGACCGCAGCAGGCGGGTATTTACTATATCTGTTTTCTGTATTGATGGGAGGACACGACGCAGTATAGCATGAACCACATCAACATGCTTAGTGCTGTTACCGTCAAAAAAATTCGAAATTATTAAGTCATTATTGCAATTTGTATTATTATTAGTTTGTACTGTCCTCTCATCTACCATTTTAACCCGCGTGCTTCGTGCAGATGACGTCGACGCCGTATCTTGAAGTGTATCGTTGCTTTCGTCATTCAAATTATTCTCTATGTTATATATATTATTATTATTATTTACATTACTAAGTACACTATTTATCTTATCATTACTATTTCTATTTCTAATACTGTGCGTTGAAAAAGTTGTATTTGCTTTACTGGTAGGCAGGCCAATTTGGTAATTTTCAATTTTACTTAAAAATTCTTGATGTTTATGTTGAATAATTTTGAAAGTTTTCTCTGTATTATTATTATTATTTATTGCAGTTTCATGATTGTTATTGCTTGCGGTCTCGTGTGCAATAATTTTTCTTATGTCCTTTAATATGTCGGAGTTGTCACTTTAAATTTTATTAACTTTATCAATTATTATTTTAAAGTCATTATCGTATTTCTTTGTCTCACTATTATTTTTGACTCGATTTTTCACTTCAAAATAAGACTGCTCAACGTTATCTACTCTTTCTATAATTGCATTGTAATTAACTTCGATCTTATTCAACACATTATTTGTTATATTTTGACACGTTTCATGTAGCTGTTTGTTTTGAATTTTTAAATCATTAATTTTATGACATAGCACTTGCTTTTCATTAAACATCTCCTCCAGCTGGGAGTGTTGTTTTAACATCTTATCCTCTATTTTCTGCAATTTGGACCCAATTGTCAGGGCTAGAGTATGTATTGCTGGTAACGAATCTAACCTTTTAACAATTGCATCCAATCTGCTTTCAAGAGAGGACGAATGTCTAGTAAGTGCATTGTCTATGTTTCTAGATGTCGAATTGGTGTACTCTACCAAGCAGGAGACTGTCGTCCCTTTTTTAAAGGTAGTAGAGTATAACATATGTATTACCGACGCATTAACATCATTAACGCTGCTGAAATTACTTGTTTGTACCGTGGATTTACATCTAGGAGGTAGTTCTATGTCCGTGGTAGATGTCGAAGGCGTCGAAACTGCCCCGGGGAGAGCGATGTCGTCTTTAGCTGGCATCGAAGTGTGAGAAAAAACACTGTCCGTATATGAAGAGTGGAGATTCAGCGCCTTCACGCCTGCAACCCGTCGTACAGCAGGCAGCGCAGGTACGAGACTCCCATGGTGTTGACCTGCGCTGAAGTTGAGCTGATCAGTAGTACTGCCTCTTAGGCTTGCGTCAGCGCTAGAAAGGGACAGAGGCAAGCGCGGTGTAGTGGGAGCAGAAAGCACACTGGTCTGCGGCTGCCGCATCAGCGTCGATTGCGATGATAGAGGTGTGCCGGCAGCGAGCAGCGGCGAGGAACTTCTCGGCGTGGTGGGGGCAGCCTTCCCACTAGGCAGCGAGCGTTGCGGCTTTGTATGTATGCTCGCATGCACTATACCAGAAGACACACTTGTTATTAGGCGTGACGTCACGTTATGTCCAGCCGCTGCTTTATTACTGCTGCGAGATGTATTGGCAACACCTTTTGTGCATGTTTTGCACATGTACTGGTTTACTGCCGCATTAGTTTGCAGGATCATGCATCTAACATGACCTGCCTTATTACATTTAATACAGCAGTACTTATAGGTCTTGCCCCTGCTAGGAGGCAGACCACATTCAGTGCAACTTTTAATGCTGGCCTCCATACCGTGAAACACACACGCACACTCTCACGCCTCGATGATATAATCCGCACGTACCTGTCGATGTTGAGACTCGGGCATGCGCAGACGTTAGCGCTCGAGGTGAGGCAGCAGGATTATAATGTAGCTAACCTCAAACCTGAGGCACCAGTGCAAACAAGAAATTGCTGTATAAATACAGCACACCTGATGATAAATGACTGTGGTGGAGGAGTCTTGCACTGTGGCCCTACTTGAGGGTCACACTATAGCATACCCAAAGGTACGGCGGCGGCGTAAAAAAAAAACTTTAAATGAGAGCGATGCAGATGCGTGTGTGCACGTATAGAGAGCACAGACTCTACTAGAAAGAGAGAGAGAGAGAGAGAGAGAGAGAGAGACTAAAACCTTCGGCCGAGTAAGCGTCACATTGGGCTAGGTCAAGGCCGGCCCTCGCGCCCGTAATGAGTTCGTCCCAAGAGTACGTCCCGCGCGAGAGCCCCCTTTTTTGTACGTGACAGCCGACATGGGAGCAGGCTGCAACTTCGGCCGAGACATACAGCGGAGGGTCCCCTACAAGCGAGCAGCTGCGAGACCTGGCAGGGATAACATCCTTCTTGTAAGTTCAGATCTCCGTCTCTCTCCTCTACGCGATACCTGCGAGACAACCCCCTGCTCTCTTCCCCTCTGCGAGACTGCATTCCACAACATCGCAGGTGTTGTGTAACTGTAATTGTGTTAAAGTCAATAAACCCCGTCCTTGGTTCGACTGAATCTATTGGGTGTTATTTTTGAAACACTCCTCTACTTTGGACTGCCGACACCTACGCGGGTGCGTATACTGCGCGCATTACAAGTGGCTAGCCGAGTCCCAACTTAAGTTAATGCGCCACCTTCAGTCGCCCATGCTGATCGAAAACGCAAGCGGACCGGCGTGTCTAGTGCCTATAGCCGCTCGAAGACGTGCAGCGTGGAACTACACCCGCCTTGTAAAGCCGCCGATCCTTATAAGCACCAAACCATCATAATTGGGGTTAATTATTTAATGGGGTTTATGATTATTATCGGGTTTACGATTTATAGGGAGTTTATGATTATAATTAGGTTTATGATTTTATCGGATTTATGAGTCGCATGTGGTTTATAATTTATATGGGGTTTATGATATTTATGAGGTTTATGCTTTTTATGATTCTTATGAGGTGTAAGATTTTTATTGGGTTTATGATTTTTATTGTATTTATGGTGATAACAATTTTTATGTGCTTTAATGGATTTTTATTATGGCTTTTACAATGTGTACGGTCTTTATAGGGTTCATGGGGTTTACGATTTTTACGATTTTTATGGGTTTACGGTGTTTATGGGGTTTATGAGGTTTATAGGGTTAACGATGTTTCTGAGTTTTTTGTGGTTTAAGATTTTTTTAGGGTTTATGAATATTATGGGGTTTATGATTTTTATAGGGTTTATGATATTTATGCGTTTTATGCTTTTTGTGGGGTTTATGATTATTATGGGGTTTATGGATTTTATGGGGCTTACGATTTTTATGAGGTTTATGATTATTATGCGGTTAATGATTTTTTGGGATATATGATCTTTATGTAGTTAATGCTGTTATGGGATTTATGATTATTATGAGATTTGTGATTTGGCTGGGATGTATGATTTTTATGGGGTTTATGGTTTTTATAGGGTTTATGATTTTTATGGGTTTATGGTGTTTATGGAGTTTACGATTTTTATGAGTTTATGGTGTTTATAGGGTTTACGATTTTTATGGGTTTTATGGTGTTGATCGGGTTTATGAGGTTTATGGGGTTTTCGATTTTAATAGGTTTTAAGGGATTTTTATTATTATGGCTTTTACAATGTTTACGGTCTTAATGGGGTTCATGGGGTTTACGATTTTACACGATTTTTATGGTGTTATGAGGTTTATGGAGTTTTCGATGTTTATGTGGTTTATGATTTTTATAGGGTTTATGTGGTTTATAATTTTTATAGAGTATATGACTTTCATTGGATTTATACTATTTTGTAGTTTATAATTTATATAAGGTTTCTGAATTTAAGAGGTATTTTATTTGTATAGGTTTTATGATTTTCATGTTGTATATGAATTTTATGGGGTTTATTATTGTTAGGGTTTTTATGAATTTTATGTGGTTTATGATTTTTATGGGTGTCAGCGCGCTTGGAGGCCAACATTAGAATTAGAGAAAAAAGAAGAGGATTTAATTCTAATAAGTTATTAGAGCGGTTCTAGCGTTGATCGAGTGTAGCGAGGTAGTGTAAAAAATCCCGGAGTACGTGTGACTCGCAGGAAGTGGAGTCGTTGAAGAAAGTAACCAGATTTATACTGATAGTTTTCATAATTATTTATCAAATAAACTGAGCTTTTATTCGGTCCTTAAAAACTACTATCTACAGGTTTGATGTGTGCATCTGTATAAATTTAATTAAAATAGGAAATAATACCGGGTGTATTAGGTACCTTGCACGTGACGATAGACTTCGCGAGGACGTACACTAGATACCTTGGACTGAATAGAGTTGTAGTCAGAGCGGAAGGGAGCAAACTTTTCTAGCGCTCGCATTTTTGTTTCAGCTACAATGCCGCTTTATCCCGCTGCTCTCGCATCGGTCCCCAGCGAAGTTCGTGGACGGAACCGCCGTTAGAGCGTCGCGAAGTTTAAATGCGGCCGTAACATACCGCCCGCCTTGTTAAAAGATGGCAACGGGATTCTATCGCGAAAGAGAATTAAGATAAAGACCTGAAATGTATAGTTTCAATGTGATAATTTAATGATAGAACAGGTTATAGGGAGAAAAATATTACAGTTTAAAAATGAAAAAGTAATTTAAGAAATATCGTAATTTGTCATAACAATTTAAGAGAAATGAGAGAGAATAAAAATAGACTTGTAATTGTGTATTAAATCTTGATAAGCTTGAGTTAGGCAGCGGTACGAGCTTCGCCTGCCGTGGCTAGAGCCAAGGCGCTACTGGAAGGTATGTGTTCGGCACCGTTCACCGTAGCATGGCGTTGGCTGCTTTTATAGCCCTGGGTATATCTGGCTGCTGCTCGACAGGCAGGCGAATAATTTTCACTAAGGGCTACTGTGGCGTGATGGTGGACGTCTTGCGGCTGAGAACTCGCTTGAGTCTGTCTGGTCCAGGGTGGCGCCGCTCGACGCACGCTATATACCACTTGGTAGGTGGCAACAGCTCATCCCATAGCAGGGCCAGGTATCCTTCCTGGATGGTGGTATTGGTCTCGATCCATTTCGAGCGCTGCTGTAGATGTTGCAGGAGCTCCCGCTGCTAGCGCTTCCAGAAATGATTGCGCATTTAAGAGATGATCTGAAAACAATTTACCCCTTAAACAGGCAAATCAGATTCGTAAGACTCTGGTAGCGCCGTGAGTGATGAACCGATGAGGAAGCGGCCTGATGTAAGAGCTGCTGATCATCGGAAAAAGGGACCTCGAGTTAAGGCAAGCCTTGATTTGTGCTGCGAAGGTGTCAAACTTTTCGAACGTGAGCGTATAATAAATAGCCCAGCACTCGGCGGAGATGGTCCTTGAAGTCCTTGACAGCGGCCTCCCAGAATCCACCAACGTGAGGGGCGCGTGGAGGTATGAAGCGCCATGTCACTCCATTGGTCGGTATGGCTTCTTTGATGGTCTGGCCGAATTCCGAGGTCCCTATCAAAAACCGCTAAACTTTGGCGCTGGCACCTTGGAAGGTAGTCCGATTATCGCTGAATAGCGTATGTAGCAGGCCTCGACGAGAGATAGAGTGCGTGAAAACCAAGAGAAATGCCTGGGTGCTGTAATCAGACACGATTTCGAGGTGCACGGCCCGGGTGTCCATGCACACGAAGATGACGACGTATCCCTTGTACGCCTTGTGGCCTCATCCTGTAGCTGTCCGAAGCTGGAATGGCCCAGCATAGTCCAGTTTGGTTGCTGCAAATGGCCGATTTGGAGTGACACGAGAGTACGGAAGAGGTGCCACCTGCTGTGCCTGCAGCTATCCTCGACAGTGTATGCATTTTACGCACTAAACCGTGAGATATCGGATGCAGCTTCTAGCACGTGCGATCTAGTAGGCACGAGCTAGATAGCTGGCTACCAGCTGTGGCCCTCTGTGCAGCATATGCCGATGAACATTACGAATGAGGAGTGCGGCCAGATGGCTCTCTTGCGAAATGATGGTCGGGCGCATCTCTTGCTCCAAGAGAAAGGGATTGTGTACTCGCCCTCCTATACGTAGTTGACAATCTGCGTTGATAAATAGCAGGAAGCACAGAGGGGGACTACTGACTGGCAGTGATTAACCAGCCACTGTACAGCGCCCGCATCACGATACGTCGAGCTGCTGTAACTTCCTCGGGGTTTAAGAACGACGTCAGCTCCTCGTCCTGCTATCTGCTGACTCTACGGCGCCATCTAAATATATAAGCAATGACTCTAGTCGATTGCATTAACGAAGAAAACATACAGATAAAGTTCTCCACGGATTTCTCAGGTGGGTCAGTCTAAGTGGCCAGAAGCTTGACCACTTCTCCTCCTGCGTTGTAACGTAGAGCTCATCGGGCGTGGTCCACTGTTCCCAGTTGCCTACAAGCCAGGGTGTTCCAGACCACCAGAGTGACTCTTCTGCCAGTTGACTGAATTATGTCCCCCTAGTTTCGAAATCTGCAGGACTTTCGGCTGACTTGATATGCTTTCACGTTTCCGCAGGTAGTATGTTTTGCAGTCACGCGTCAGTCACCTGTGAATCGGACCAGCAGAATATTCCAGCTAGCTTTAACCTCAGCTACGGTAGGATCATGTCGATGAGGCGTGCAAGTAGCAGTCCACCGCATAGCTCTAGTCACGGCACACTGACAGTCTTTATCTGTGTTACTCTGGATTTAGCCACCAGTAGAGTAGAGATAGGTACGTGGCCATCTTCGTGCATGATCAGATATACAGCAGCAGCATAGGCACACAGCGAGGCATCTGCGAACCCATGAAGATAACACGTGGCGATCTGGCGAGTTCGTACCCACCATATATTATACGCAGGGCCTCGAGCTCCAGTACTTGGCTCCGTAGCGATATACAGGTAGATAGAATGACCTTGTCCACGACCTCGTCCCAGTTGAATCGAATAATCCACAGCGATTGGGTTATCAGCTGAGCCACAGTGTAGTCTGTACCGCTAATTGTACAAGTTCCGTGTGGACCAAGGTCCCAAATTCTTTCATGAATTTTGAATAGGATTGTTGGAGTGCAGGTTTACCTTGCATGGTGGAACATTTTTGATGCCCTCTGGAGTGAGTCTGGAAAGTCTCGTGTGCGCGAGAAGGGCAATCGCACCCCAAACCTTTTACTGACATTTCGTCGATGGGAGCGAAAAAAGTGGGCCTTGCATTCTTCATTTTCAGCTGACAGCGGAGGCTTCTTGACCACTTCTTCAAGCTCCCAGAAGCGACGAAGCTGGTCACACGGAGCCATTGTAGATTAAGACACTGTCGTTGTCTGAGAGCGGATGGATGTTGGCTGGTGACTGCTCGTAGAGATTGGACCAGTAATTATCCAGCCAAAAACCGTCTTTTGAGCAGCCGGCTCGCTTGACTTTCCTTGTCGAAGGTCAGGAAGTAGGAAGGTTGGATACAGGTCCCCACCGAGGATACAGTCAACTCCGGCTGGCTGAGCGAAGGTTGAATCTGTAAGATTCAGATTACGTAGATGAGCCCATCTGCCTGGACTGCACTCCCTCTTTGGCAAAATTGAGGTTAGCTTTGGCAGGGCCATTGCTGAAAATTTCAGATAAAAATTAGACTTGTGCACTGGAGGGACAAGCAAGTCAGTGGTCAATTTTGAAGTTATGCTAGCCTCTTCCCCTACTCCACAGATGGATTGAGCCTTTTGTTTGCTCAGTAAGAGAGCTTCTACGATAATGTGTAAGATAAAAGTGCCTTCGGATCCAGGTTCCAGTAAAGCACATACAGTCAATTTTGCTCCAGAAGGAGTCTCTAGCACTACGTAGGCTGTGGCTGGAAGGGTGACTCCGTACAGACTGGTAGCGAACCCATCAGTATTAGATATGGTACAGATGACACTTACTCGTGTTTCCTCTCCCGTTACTTCAGCTGGCCTATCTGCATGTAGACTCGTATGATGCATTTCACTGCAGTCAGGAGCTCTCTGCATCTCGCTCTGGAAGGGCATCCAGCAGCTTGGTGTCTCCGCCGCAGGCAGTTTGAGTACCGGTTGGACTGTTCGACAAATTCCAGCTTCTTCTCTCGACTGTATCTAAGGTACGTGGAGTCCCCGACTTTGTACCCACCGACAAAGTACCCATTACAGACAATGAGAATCCGGAGAATTCATTCTTAATTTTTATGTAGTATATACTCATTTGGCTATATTGAAATTGTGAAAACGATAAATTGCGCGTGAATTGTTGGATGTTTATTAACCTTCTATTTATGTTTTTAAAACTACCTAAGCAGACTTAGTATTATATAGCATAACTAATAGATTTCAAGATTTGTATGTTAAAATTATTGAAAATTTGCAGCTGTTACTACTGAAAATATAAATAATTAAATGTGAACCACCTCAGCCTCATATATATATATATATATATACTCTTTCCTAATTAGGTCCTGTTATGTAAATATTCATATTAAAATCGAAAAATAAAAGTTTTATTAAAAAACAGTATATTTTAGATTTTAAAAATGTACTATCCACGCTTCCTTACAGTGCAAGACATAAATTCTGAAAATGTCTTTACTAGATAAATTCTGTAAGTAACGTCAAATTTAAATTAAACGCTAATCTCCATAAATTTTGATCAATCTTTACAAAAAATTGTATGCCTGAATATACTTAAGTCACGGATGAGCCCAATAACCCGCTATACAGCAATAGCTAGTTCAAAGAATGTTCTCGACCTTTATATGACCTCTATAGGTCACTGGGAACCGTGGGTCAAACTGTATTCGAACGTAAAATTTTCTGCGCTTTCAGAATCCGTGGTCAAAAAGGTGATATCTCTCAAATTAACGAAGTTGACCTTCAAATGACCTTGATTCTGACGTGTATATGTCATAAAGACCACGGATTCGTGATCAGCGCACCCGAAAACGTATTTTGTAAGGGTCATTACCTCGATATTCGCAAACCATGACAATCTACTAGATTCAGTAGTTCTTAAGAATATCATACACATTTATATGGCCTCTAGATGTAACTGGGAACCGTGGATCAAACTATATCCGAACGTAAAATTTACCGCTCATTCAGAATCCGAGGTCTAAAAGATGATATCTCTCTAATTAACGAAGTTGACCTTCGAATTACCTTGATACTAACGTGTATATGCCATAAAGACCACGGATTCGTGATCAGAGCGCCCGAAAACATATAGATTACTCAGTTTGGTCGAAGGACTTTTCCAATTTCATTTTGTGGTCCTGTGTTATGAATCTATCGTCCGATTTTCGAAATTCAAAATGGCGGATGCACTATGGCGCACTAAAAAGTGTAAAGATTAGTAGCAAAGATTCGGACATGCCGACACTTCACATCATGTGCGATTTTAAGATCTTGTACACATGTCGGCCTCCAGAGTTACACATACACAGTGTGCGATCTATCCTCGTACTCAGTAATAATAATTTATTTGTTTATTAATTCGGAGAGTATGCTATTTTTATTATTTTTATTTTTGTCTTTACATTGTTTTTAAGGGTACCATTACATTATTGTGTGTTGTTCCATGAGACATTAACTTATTAATTGTCATAGCTATGCAGAACATTATTGTAATTATTATCTTAATTTATGTTTTTGTAGCATTGGAAGAGGATATTAAGAAACTCCCGAAACGTCGGGATTTGAGTAAACTAATAAAGGATAGTTCATGGAGATCGATAAAGCCTTTTGATTCTAATGCATACACCTACGAACTATAGTTTCACTTCCAAATGAAATTTTAAGTTTAAACATTAACTCAAAATTAAGTTTTTGCACATCGATTGATTAGATTATATCCACTGGACTTTGAGCCCAGATAAACTACGCATATATACATAAAGACAACACACGCGCACACACGTATACACAAACATCTACATACATACATACATACATACATACATACACACATACATACATACATACATACATACACACACACACATACGCACGCTCACACGCACGCACGCACGCACGAACGCACCCACTCACACACACACATACACACACACACACATACATACAAACATACACACATACATACATACATACATACATACATACATACATACATACACACACACACACGCACGCACGCACTCACGCACGCACGCACTCACGCACGCACGCATGCACGCGCGCGCGCACACACACATACATACATACATACATACATACCTACATACCTACATACATACCTATGTATGTATGCGGACCAAAAGCCAAACGAAGATCTGTTTAAAATCACCACAAGAAACGAGGATGGATCTTCAAAGCATGGCTGACCAGACGCTCGCTGGTTGCCGCAGCGCGACTTAACTTCGACTGTTGAGGGTGGAGGATGTGAGATAAACTGGGCTCTGACACTCCCAGGCTGCCGGTAAGTACAGGAGCCCGGGGCGGTTTAGCCGACTTGCCCTAGCTGCTCTATCAACCGGCGAAAATCCTGATGGCTATGGTGGTGCCGGGTGGCGCCCGGACAGGGCCCCGTCATGGTCAGAAGGGGGGCCCCGCTACCCCCCTCCGGATACTTTACGAGGACGACTTGCGCTGGGGCACGAGGCCAGAATACACGTCTACGAAGCCAGAATTGAGAGTGAAATCTAAGTGGAAAGTAGGTGAGAGAAGAGAGAAGGGGAAAAAAAAAAAAAAAAAAAAAAGAAATATGATACGTACACCAGCAAGGACAAACGTAGGGACTTCGGATACCCTAAAAAGTGTCATTGAAACTGGGTTCCCTACCCAGAAACCAGGCAGCAACAACAGCCTGGTAAACGAGCAGGGAGTGAAACTAGTCAGTAACAACTGCCTGGAAAGCACTTCAGACGGAGAGTTGATAACACCTCTGTCCCCCATTGTCCATGTGACGGAGTATGGAAGTGGAGGTATAGAGGACAGAATAAGAGAAGATCAAGAAAAGGAGCAGGATAAAGAGACTCGATCGTTCAAGCTCCTCAAAGAGCAAGTCGAAGCTCTGGTGGCGTTTATCTTGGGTAAGAAAAACATACACACAGAGTTGAAGACTATGGCGAAGGCTACTAGCAGAGCGCTACAGGACTTTACGAAGGCCAAAGCAGGTACTCAGTCGAAGAATAGAAGTAGCAAGGATCGAGAGAGCCAAACCTCTCCCTCCTTCGTTCAGAAACAGATGGACCAGACTCCGAACAAGCATCGGAGAACATCACCGCAGCAGGTCACGGCGGCCAGGAAGAAGGCACAAAGGACGACAACATCGCAGTCCCCACCACCGCCCTCCACAGTCAGAGAGACACCTTGGCAGGTAAAGGAAACGAGGAAGATAAAGAAAAAGAAGAAAAAAGAAGACGGGATGAGTGACACTGGTGTCTTAAGCCAAAAAGGCACTAAAAAATCTAAAACGACACGGGCAAGACCAACCCGACCGGAGGCCCTTATTATAAAGGCCGCCGAAGGGACCTCTTACGCTGATATCTTGAGAAAGATGAAGGCGGAACCCAAATTGACGGCACTCGGCGAATGCGTAAACAGGGTACGCAGGACTGCGGCTGGGGACCTGCTTTTGGAACTCCAACGCACAGCGGAAGGGAAGGCTACGGAACTCCGGCAAGCGGTGCAAGAAGTGCTAGATGGGGGTACCAAAATAAGGACCCTACAAGACGTAGTGGCCTTTGAAATAAAGGATCTCGACGTACTAACTAGCAAGGAGGACATTCTAGAGGCGCTACGCAGGGAGTTCCAAAGTAGCGACGCGTCCACATTGGACGAGATTGTAGTAAAATCATTGCGTAAGGCATACGGTGACACGCAGACCGCGGTCACCCAAATGCCAGCAAAAATGGCTCAACAGATGATAGCTAAGCGCAAAATCAAGATAGGCTGGGTAGTCTGCCGAATACGGCAGATGGAAAGGAATATACGTCCACTTAGATGTTATAAGTGTCTAGGATTTGGACATATCGCCAAAAGTTGCAAGGTAGCACAGGACCGAAGTAACCTCTGCTACAAATGTGGAAATATAGACCATAAAGCAAGAGAGTGTAAGAATCAACCAAATTGCGTACTCTGCTGTGAAAGGAGCGCAGGAGGAAAAACTGATCATGCAGCCGGTAGCTACACATGTCCTATCTACAGAGCTGCATTAGAAGAGTTAAAAGAAAAAAAAAAAAGATAATGAAGATAGTGCAGTTAAACCTAAATCACTGCGAGACAGCACAGGACCTACTTAACCAGTACGTTCGAGAGACGAAGGTTGATGTGGCCATCATATGTGAACAATACAGAGATCTGGACCAGCCATCATGGGACACGGACGACACTGGCAAAGCAGCGATCTGGACATGTGGCGACGTAGCTTTCCAGGAAAAAATGATGACTCGTGAGGAAGGATTTGTACGGGCGAAGGTAGCAGGTATATACGTATACAGCTGCTATGCCCCGCCTAATGCGCCAATTGAACAGTTCGAAAGACTGTTAGATCGACTCGTACAGGATATGGCGGGAAGAAAGCCAGTAATAATAGCAGGCGATTTTAACGCATGGGCCGTAGAGTGGGGCAGCCAAAGGACTAATCAAAGAGGACGGGTGCTGCTGGAAACATTCGCACTCCTAGATTTGGTACTAGTTAATCAGGGTTGTACCAACACTTTTAGAAGAGGGGACACAGGATCTATAGTAGATCTGACATATGTTAGCAGCTGTTTAATTGACTCAGTCGACACGTGGATCGTGAGTGAACACTACACCAATAGTGATCACCAGGCCATAATTATGGAGATAGGAAGATCAAAGCAGGGTTCCAGCGCGAGTACAAGGACCAATAGAATCGGTTGGAAAGTGAAAGACTATGATAAGGAGATGTTTCTGTTGGCACTGGAGGAAATACAACTGTTTGGGACAGCGGACAGCAAGGCTAAACAGGTGATGAAAAATATCACCCGAGCCTGCGACGCAGCTATGCCAAGAAGAGTGCCCAACCAAAGACGACCACCAGTATACTGGTGGAATAGTGAGGCGGATAGCGCTCGTAGCGAGTGCCATCGGACTAGGAGACAGGAGCAGCGGGCAAGAAAGAAATACTATAAAACTGGAAGAGGCCAGGAATTAGTAGATGCCTACCACCAGGAAATGAAGGACGCTAAGCGAAAGCTTAAGAAGACAATCCGTACCAATAAGCGACGGTGCCTGAAGGAATTACAGGACGAGGTTAATAAAGACCCCTGGGGTAGACCTTATAAAATAGTAATGAAGAAGATCAAAGGAAGCTACGCACCCCCTCCCAAGTGCCCACAATTATTAGATCGAGTAGTGACTAAACTGTTCCCCACACAACGGGACGAACCGTGTGTTATAGAATCAGAGGCAAACGAAGAAGCTATTCCTCCAGTCACAATGGAGGAACTGCTAAGCGCTTGCAAGAGGGTTGGAAACAACAAGGCTCCAGGCCTGGATGGCATTCCCAATATAGCATTGAAACATGCTATATTCGCCCAACCAGAGATCTTCATAGACTTGTACAACACATGTCTAAAAGAGGGAATATTTCCCGCCGACTGGAAGAGACAACGACTTGTGCTACTACCAAAGGGAAAGAAGCCACCTGAGGACGCTTCATCATACAGACCGCTCTGCATGCTGGACACCTCAGGCAAGATTCTGGAACGCATAATTTGCGTCAGAATGGATCAGGCAATAGAAGAAAAAGGGGGACTTGCGGAACACCAATACGGCTTTCGGAGGAAACGATCAACTCTAGACGCAGTGAACATAGTGATTGACACTGCGCGCGCAGCGATAGAGGGAAAGAGATGGAAAGGAGGAGCAAAGGAGTATTGCGCTGTCGTCACTCTGGACGTCAAAAATGCATTCAACTCGGCCAAATGGACCAAAATACACGAGGCATTTCGTAAACAAGAAGTGCCTTTATATATAAGAAGGATGATGTCCGACTACTTGAAGGACAGAATCTTATTATATGACACTGACAATGGCACCAAGACCTATGAAGTAACAGGAGGAGTACCCCAGGGATCAGTGCTTGGTTCACCGACTTGGAACAGCTTGTACGATGGGGTACTAAGGCTACAGTTACCCAAAGGGGCGACAGTGATAGGATTCGCTGATGACATAGCACTAGTCGTGGTAGCGAAAAGCATAGAAGATATAACAGAGATAGCTGACGAGGCTATTCGTATAATACGCGAATGGCTGACAGAGACAGGACTGGAATTGGCCAGTCATAAAACCGAAGTTCTTCTTATTTCTAGTAGGAAGAAAATGGAGAAAATAACGCTAATAGTGGATGGACACAAGATTGTTTCTCAACCAACCATTAAGTACCTGGGCATTACCATTGATGCAAGACTTACATTTAAGCAGCATCTTGAAACAGTGAGTGATAAAGCAGCAAAAGTTGGCGCTGCTTTATCTCGATTGATGCCAAATGTAGGAGGGCCAACGCAAGGTAGAAGGTTGCTCTTAGTCAGTGTAATCACATCGATTATGTTGTACGGGGCTCCTATATGGGCAGATGCCATGTTAGTGAAAACGTACGCAAACAAGCTGTCGACTGTATACAGACGAAGTGCACTTAGGGTCGCGTCTGCTTATCGTACGGTATCAGATGAGGCTGCCTGTATTATAGCAGGCATGCCGCCTATTGACCTCCTAGCAATGGAGAGAAAGAATGTCTTCGAGACAAAGCGACAACAAAATGACAACACTCAGAAGGACATCTGGGATTCCGCGAAGAAGCAGACACTGACTGAGTGGCAAAAAAGATGGGACTCCAGTGGCAAGGGGCGATGGACACATCGCCTCATACCAAGGATAGAGGGCTGGACCGAAAGAAGACATGGGGAAGTAAATTACTACCTCACACAGTTTTTGACCGGGCACGGATGCTTCCGGGCGTACCTGCACCGATTCAAATTAGAAGACCGTCCAAACTGCCCAGTGTGTATGGACGCTGACGAGGATGCGGAGCATGTCTTCTGTGACTGCTCACGATACCAACAGGAAAGAGAAGAACTTGAGAGCTATCTCCAGACCAGAGTAACACCTGAGTCGATTATGGAGGCTATGCTGACTTCGGAGGATGGATGGTGCACAGTAAACAACTATGCAGCAGATATACTTAAGAAGGTCAGAAAAGACGAAGAAGGAAGAAGAAAAAGACGAGAGATGCTGAATGAAGCTGGCGACCGGACGATGCGGTAAGAAGTAGAAGGCACACAACACGGAAGACTACTAATGACGGTAATGGGAGAACCAGTGATGCCGACCACATTCACAGAAGAGGGCAGGAGCCCAATGACCCCCGCGAAGCATTGCTTGGCGGTAGTACCGCGGGGAGGTCAACTCAGAAGAAAGGGCACGGTTCACTTTACTAAGGGTCAAAAAGTGAACGGAGGGGATCCGGTTGCGGTGGGGCGTAAAAACCCTGGCGTATACTGGAAGGTTTAGTGAGTGCGAGTCTCACACACGGTGGTACTTCACTATATCATGTCATGGTCCATAATGGATTTGCCTTAAACCTCTCTCTCTATAAGAAAAAAAAAAAAAAAAAAAACATACATACCTATTACCAACTTACCTACTTACCTACCTACCTACCTACATACACAGTCTGGTAAAAAGTTATGCTGAATTGAAATTTATAAAAGAAATCTGGGGATAAGTCCTAGACTGTAAAATATTTAAGAAACTGCGATTTGAATTTGCGTTTTCTCTTTTACCACCTAAATTTCTTTATACGTTTAAATTAAGCATAACTTTTGACCTTAATGCCCTTAAAAGTACTTCAACCACACAAATTAACAGTCTCAATGTCAGTTTTTACATACAATTTCGTACAATTACCTACAGCCTAAATTACCTGCAGTAAATTATATCGAACTATAACAAAATCGATTCTAAATGTTTATAAAACTATAAATCGCTTAGATCGGAGTAATTTCTATAGTTTAATATCTTAATATTTTCCTATTTTTCTACAGATTCTATTCTGTACATAGACTGAAAATATTTTTTGATTTTGAAAAATAATGATAAATATTCAAATATAGCTAGTTTAAGGTAAAATTTGACATATATGTCAGTTCTCTTAAAGAAAAAAAATCTAGTGACAAAGGCGCACTTGATTCTCTATTATAAGGTAGGATAGGTATTATATGAAGAATTGTCAATAAGTTTTATATCTCGATTAAATAATTTTTAGTCATTTTCTTAGAATATTACGTAAAATGTCTTAAAAACAAAAAAAAATTAAAATATATTTGAGCAGGTAGATACTTCTTAAAGTTAACTACAGGTGACCAGCACGTAATATATCTCATTTTTAAGCTAATAACAACATATTGAAGATGTTATAATAAGAAAATTTGAAATTTGTATTATGATATATTATCGTGTATAATCAGGTAGGGCATAAATGTTTATATATGATCATACATATCAATATATGATTATAATGCAAGGGTTCGACGGTATTAAATTTTTTTAAATTTAATATGTAATAGAACATTTGTTCTCAATAAATACAATATAATATAAGTATAAACCTCAAACCTTTCAACGCCCGAGCTTTCAATACCCGCATACAAAGTGTATATTAGAAGCCATAATTATTAACTGGTTCAAAATCCACTCGGTTTCTGTGTCTTGATTGGGATACATATACGGGACATACACGCATACAATATCGCGCGTATACACATACACAACTCACGTAAAAATGGATTACATGTGATTGTGTGTAATTGCACTTACAATTTTATACCGTTGTATATAGTTATATGTGCTTACATGTGACTAATCGAAATTTTTTTAAACGTTACTCGACATATACTTATTATATATGTAATTGTGCAGTAATTTGATATATATTCATATACGATAGTATGCACAGTCATATTTGTACACATGTGATCTTTAAAGCTTAAAAACAAGCAAAATAATACATATAATAATGCTTCATTTCATATGTTTATATGCAAATACATTTATCTACATATTATTATATATGTTTTTATGTTAACATATATGAGAGCATCCACGGAAAAGCGGCTACAAGATTTCACGTACCGCGTTTCTCATATGAAACCCTTTCTTTTTGACCCGCTAGGGAAGAAACGCATAACGCTAAATATTCAATGGTATTATATTATTTTTAGTTAAAAGTGTCAGACAGTTTTGAGATTAAAAATCACATTGAATGTTCAGAGCTTTTCATCTAAAAATGTAACACTTTTATCTAGTTCAATAGTGCAACAATGAGAAAAACAATATCGTAAAATATTACAATATTGATATTGTAAAAATTTTCTAATGAAATTTTATTTGAAAATGGTGTTTTTTTGCATAAAATGTTGAAATAAATTTTTTTTTGATTTTACAATATTCATGTAGTAAAATTTACGATATCGATATCGTAAAATTTACGATATTGATATCGTAAAATTTACGATATCGATATTAAACAAACCGTAAATTTGCGTAATAATGTAATAATGTAAAAAACAACCTCTTCTACTGTCCTTGAAACGTAAGTCGAACGTGTCTTGGAAGGTGACGCTCCTGGGCCTTACGCCTTGTCCTTGGTGCGTGATTTCCGATTCGTTACTACGTCTTGTCTCGACGTGCTACCTGGTACTTGAAATTAATTCCGTCACTTGTCCTTGACGTTCTAGGACTTGTTGGCCGTATTCTTGAATTATTTTTTGCGTAGTTGCCATTTCTATTCCCACTTACCTGGGAATAGAGTACGTCGTTCCATCTGACAACGCCATCCTTACCATATTTGTGTTTTCAAGCGCATTCGCAAATTTTCTTGTACCAGTAGAAAATACCGTATTTGGGTTACTCGGGTACTCGCTACTTGGACAGTAACAAGTACTAGTTTTAGTACTTCTTACTGTTACCATACTTGGTGGTATCGTGGTACTAGACAACTCGATTACCCAGAATGATAATTGCATTAATGGGGGTGGTGGAGGTGGTGTGAGTGGTTGTGTAGGTGGTTCATATACCGGTGGTATGGGTATTTCTACATGTGCTGTATTTACCGTGCTACCGTAACAACCACTACACCATCGCTTCTCCTGCACGTGCACCGTGTTGTATATAGCCAGGATTTATTTGCCTGTTCTCTTGGCATGGCGTCATAGACATATTCATAGAACTCATCTGTATGAAACTGGTTGCTATTGGAGCAAAATCACTTGGTTAGCTCATTTCTGCTGGCTGGGTTGCCAAATATTGCTGCCTGCCTTGAATTTCGGTCCATGTTTAATTGCTGAAATTTGCATCCTCTAATACTTCGTCGAGCTTCTCTTCTCGACGAGTTTTCTGCTCTTCAATGTTTGTGCTATCTAAACTATCCACGAAATCGGTTGCTGTGTAGTCGTCCCACAAGCGTCTATATATCTTATCACTCTTCGCAAATTGTTTGCCATCGCTTTTTAATTTCAGCTTATTTAAAAGAATATCCAACTCATGCCCGTCTAAACGTAAAATCCACCATTGAATCTAAGATCCTATTGTTTCAATAAAGGAGATATCGTATTGATTCGCCACTTTCTTATGTTGTAATTAAATTTTAACTTTACGCTGAATAAAAAATTAAAATTTTCAAATATGATTAAGTTTTGAATTTTAAATACAAGTTAAAAATTCAAACTTTCTATAATAAAATAAAGTTTATTTATTATCACCAAGTAAATTGTTGTAAAAATAATAGTGTTTATCACGCAGAAACAAAAAAAATGCAAATCCGGGTTTTATCACCAGATGGATGCAAGTTTTTTGTATCCATACATAAATTTATCATTTCTATTCCATATATATGACCAACTCTGGAGTATCACTTACAATTAGTGTCTGTAATAGGTACTTGCCAGTATTGCACTGGCGATGGCTCACTGGCAAAGTACTGGAGCCGAAACGCTATTATATAATTTTTTCATTACTTCTTAATAAAAAGTATTCTTATCTTTTATTTACATTCAAAATATATATTCTTTTTCTTTGCTCAGATATTCCTCTCTTTCGGATGTTATTTTGGCATTAATGTCTCTTTCGGATGATAAACTGTCATAATACAGACACCTATCCGAATTGAGGAAAGCGGAATGACAAAAGTTCGTTGGAGTAATATATATGGGTTTATAGCTCGTGGAGATCGATAGATTCTCTTTAAAATAAATAAATAAATAAAAAAAATGCAACTAACAGTGTATTTTATCAATACTAGATTGCGCAAATCGCTTATCTAGTACACATCAGAATAAATCACTATTTTCAATACTATATTTATTAAAGGAACTTACTTCCTCACATAATTCTGGGTGACATGATAAACGAAATTCTGTTTTTTACGGTTTTTCGACTGCTTTTGATATGTATTACAAAAATAGTGGAGCACGTTTTCTTTAAATTTTTTTTTATTATTTTTTATCGAGATTAAATCCATGTTTTGAAAAATAATTTTAATTTTTTTCAAATTGAATGGATCTACGAAAAATAATAATAAAAATAATTTTAACGAAACAGTGCTTAGTCGAATACCCGTCGAAATATAATTTTTCGTTTATCATGTCACCTGGATTTGTGTGAGGAATAAAGTTCCATTAATAAATATGGTGTAAGCAGATTGAAATTTTGCTCGCTCAAATTCTTTTTTATTGTCTCCATACTTCCGTTTTTTCGCGACGGAAATTATATATATTTATATATGACTTCTGCTACATTGCGATATATATAATAATATATATAATAATTTTTATTCTCGATAAAAAAATAATATTAAAAAATTTAAAGAAAAAGTGCTCCGCTATTTTTGTAGTACATATCAAAAGCAGTCGAAAAGCCGTAAACAAAAAGAATTTCGTTTATCATGTCACCCAGAATTGTGTGAGGAAGTAAATTCCTTTAATAAATATACTATTGAAAATAGTGATTTATTGTGACGTGTACTAGATAAGCGATTTGCGCAATCTAGTATTGATAAAATACACTGTAAGAAGTATTTTTTTTTGATTTTGTGTGATAAACACTGTTTTTTTTGTACAACAATTTACTTGGTGATAATAAATAAACTTTATTTTACCATTGAAAGTTTGAATTAATAACTTGTAATCAAAATTCAAAACTTAATCATATTTGAAATTTAAATTTTTTTATCCAGCGTAAAGTTAAAATTTAATTATAACATAAGAAAGTGGCGAATCAATACGACATCTCCTTTAATGAAACGATAGGATCCGAGATTCAAGCGTGGATTTTACGTTTAGACGGACAAGAGTTGGATATTTTTTTAAATAAGCTGGAATTAAACAGCGACGGCAGGCAATTTGCGAAGAGCGATAGGATATATAGACGCTTGCGGGGCGACTACACAGCAACCGCTTTCGTGGATAGTTTAGATATATATATATATATATATATATATTTCTGGTCGCGAGAAAACGGAAGTAGTGAAGAAAAAGAAAGAGAATTTTAGCGAGCAAAATTTTAATCTGCTTTATTTCATAAATGGATGAGTCGTTTCCGTAGAAACTTTCTTCAAGTTGAAGACTAAATAAAAATCTATTAAAGAAGTACCAGTACATTGCTCAACGCTCAATAAGTGTTTATGCGTGCTGTATCTAATAACATCAAGATAGAGCATGGAGAGAGAGAGAGAGAGAGAGAGAGAGAGAGAGAGAGAGAGAGAGAGATATACTTTTTATTCATCAAGAGACAAAATCTTACAATTGCATGTACATGTAGCTATAATTAAAATATCAGTCGATTTATGTATTTGTTATCTTAACGTTCACTTATTGCATTTCTTACTAAAATAATATAATTCGCTTTATCAGTTCGTCAGTTTATAAAATTTAAATATAATGAACTAGTCATAGTCAGATATCACATAAACACGCTTCGTCAAAAAATAATACATAGAATAAAATAAATACAATAGAGATAACATATAAAAATAAAAGAATACATACGCATACTTTGCTAAATTTTTACGTATACTGTCACGTCAAAATTTAAAACACACTCATTCATGACACTTTAACAATCACGCTAATAAATACATTCACACCTAACACTAAACATATTTAATAAATAAATAAATTAATAAATAAATAAGTCGAATAAATAAATAAACCAGATCAATAATTAAATTAAATAAATAAATAAATAAATAAATAAATAAATAAATAAATAAATAAATAAATAAATAAATAAATAAATAAATAAATAAATAAATAAATAAATAAATAAATAAATAAATAAATAAATAAATAAATAAATAAATAAATAAATTTAAATAAATAAATAAATAAATTTAAATAAATAAATAAATGAAATAAATAAATAATTCAAATAAATAAATAGCTTAAATAAATATCCGAGTCACCTCTATACATTCTCTTCACCATGTAATTGCTTCAGGTGCCTGCTAAACGCCGTTTTAAATTTACAAAAAGATGGCAGGCACCTCACACTGCTCGGGAGCGAATTTCAGAGGTGCGCACCTTGAACTCTAAATGAGAAAAGGCCCTTATCGGTGCGCGACCCCGGAACCGAGAGCTCTTTCATACCACCCCTACTTGAAGTCCTGGCCTGGTTTTTTTCAAAGAGGGCAGTAAGATATGGTGACTGCCGCATGACAACCGCTTTGTAAAGCAGCAGCCCCATAAAATACTCCCTCCTCACCTTCAGATCTAACCAGTCCAGTTTTTTCCTGTAGGCGGTGATATGCTCATCTCGCCTAACACCACATATGTATCTTACACATGCATTCTGTAGACGTTGTAGTCGTGTCTGGAGCTCCCCTGAGACGTCAAGAAGAACCACTGAGCAATAGTCAAAGTGAGGTAGTACCAGTGCACATGCCAGCTACTTCCTCAGTATCTCTGTGGTGCTTGAACGGAAAAGTTTTAAGCTATACAGAGCTCTATCTACTTTTCTACTGACCGCATTCAGTTGCGGCTTCCATGTCAACCTTCCGTCCATCACCACGCCGAAGTTGGTGACTGTATCGACAAAGGGAACGTGTACGCCGGTCTGTATCTCAATGCCTTGCAAGTCAAGGTTCTGAACCTGTTTGATGTTGTGATCAGATCCAAAAATGATCGCCTTTGTCTTGCCGACATTGAGGCGCAGGCCAGCTGACGTTGCCCAAGTTCGACACTGCTTGTGCTACAGCCGACATGCGACTGATACCATCACGAAGACCCTTCAGGTTAACTTGTGTGTAGGTTTGCAGGTCGTCAGCGTAAAGTATGTGTTCAACACCATCTAAGTTGAGTGCGTCTTGTAAGTCGTTTTTGTACAGGCTGAAAAGCAGGGGTCCTAGGACTGAGCGCTGTGGAACGCCAAGATTGGTGGTTAGCTAACCTGAATCCCCGATTGTGTTTGTGACGACTTTCTGTCGTCTCCCCCTAATATATGACTTAAGCCACAGGAGAACACTCCTGGAGAATCCCATGCGCATCAGCTTGCGCAGCAGTTTAGTGTGTGAAATGGTCTCGAATGCTTTGCTAAAATCAAACATTAACAAAATAGTTAATAGTTTTTCGTTGTTGTTAATGCCTGATCTTATGTCTTCCGTCATTTTTAGTAGTGCTGTCTGTGTACTGTGATTCTGTCGAAAACCGGTCTGCATCGGGTCCAAAGTATTATTTTCTCGTAAAAAGTCGGTTATTTGGTCGTGTACTATTTTTTCAAGGACCTTAGAAAGGAAACTGAGTAGGGCAATTGGTCGGAAATCTGACACCGTAGATGGGACAGGCTTCTTCTTCAAAGGCACCAACTGAGCTCCCTTCCAAGTTCCCGGAAAAATGCCACTGGACAGAGAGGAGTTAAAGATCTTAACAATATAATCTGCCACAAACGGAAGAGCTTTAGCCACTATACTTTGGGGAATGCCGTCTTCCCCTCTGGCTTGTGATGAGAAGTGGGCAACAGCCAGAACCACGCCCGAGAAGCTGACTTCTCGGAAAACAAAGCCGTCATCACTGTCAGTGGTCAGGACGTTGTCAAGTTCTTTATCACCCTCATTTTGGGAGATCGACACCCCTGCAAAGTGGGCATTGAACTCTTCCGGTGAGAAACCATGAAGCTCCTCTCTTGTCTTTGGCAGAAGGCCCAGAGCCTTGAGCTCTTTCCAGATATATTTCTTATTATCAATCGCTTCAGAAATTTTATTTTGTAAAAATCTTTCCCTTGTTTCCTTCGTTCGTAATTCAGCTTCAGCTGCAAGGCCCTGATACTCCCGCCACAGTCTGTCGTCATTGGTCCGCGCATAGCGTCTGCGTACGGAGTCACGTTTTTTGTAAAGATGTATTAGTTCAGCATCAACCCATGGTGGATTTGTTTTCTTTTTCGGCGTGAATTCTTTTAACGGTGCAATTTTATCTATCACAGCCATGAGGTTGACAGTGAGGCACTCTAATTGACTGTCAACACCCGCCGCGGGACCATCGATCCGCGACCAATCACAGTCAGCTGGGTGAAACAGGAGGTCGTCTTGCTGGATCGATTTAAAATCCCTGTAGCTGAAAGATTCAACCGCAGGAGATGCAGCAGTTTCGACCCCAATCTCGACCTTTATGATGTTATGATGACTGGGAAAAGGCGCCGGCCGATTGTCCCTGCTCAGTACAACGTCATTATTATCTGTCAAGATCACATCAATCCACGTGTGAGAATCCGTGAGATGATGAGTCGCACCATGATCAATTATTTGAAGGTTAAGATCATCAGCCAACCGCCTAACAAATTTTGCATCGGCTGACGTTCCGAGTAGGTTCGCATTCAGATCTCCCATAATAATTTTGTGACTAAAGTCTTGAGTATGTATCGTTAGTTTGTCTGTTAAGTCAGAGCCCTGTAAAAACGGTATGTGTGGTGGTCTGTATATTAAAGCAACAAAGACGGGGGGAAGGCTGCCCTGCTGAACACTGCACATTAAATATTCAGGTATAAATGGCCTGCCCTCCTGGGTTGTTGGAGAGCTGCATAGTAAATTGGCCTTAAAAGTGTTATGAATGTACAGGACTAGCCCGCCCCCAAGTTTGGTGCGATCAAGTCTAAGTAGTGAGTAGTCATCGATCTGAATGAGATCACTCCCAACATCAGAGTCAAGGTGCAACTCAACAACCCCAAAGAGATGGTAGGCAGGACGAGCTGAAAGGTGTTGTTAAATCATGCCAATGTGCCCCATCAGTGAGGTAACATTGACAAAACCTGCCCTCAGTCCCTTACAGTGCACCCCCCCAGCAGAGTCTGCGGATAGTCAATTTTTTGCAGCAGCTGACGGAATTACATTTTTATCAATTACGATTTCATTATCAACGGTTTTTTTTACATTATTTACAGTTTGAGATGGTTGATTAATGGCATATGATGCCACTATTGTCTGTAAATCAGCCGCAGATGAAAATTCATGAGAGACGTCGCCATCGCGCCTCTTCACCAGGAAACGGCCCCCTCTAGGCCAAACATATTTAAAATTAAGTCTCATCGCAAGGGCCTTGAGACTTCTATATTTAATAAAACATTCTTTTGTTAAATTGGCCTTAAAAGTGTTATGAATGTACAGGACTAGACCGCCCCCAAGTTTGGTGCGATCAAGTCTAAGTAGTGAGTAGTCATCGATCTGAATGAGATCACTCCCAACATCAGAGTCAAGGTGCAACTCAACAACCCCAAAGAGATGGTAGGCAGGACGAGCTGAAAGGTGTTGTTAAATCATGCCAATGTGCCCCATCAGTGAGGTAACATTGACAAAACCTGCCCTCAGTCCCTTACAGTGCACCCCCCCAGCAGTGTCTGCGGATACTCAATTTTTTGCAGCAGCTGATGGAATTACATTTTTATCAATTACGATTTCATTATCAACGGTTTTTTTTACATTATTTACAGTTTGAGATGGTTGATTAATGGCATATGATGCCACTATTGTCTGTCAATCAGCCGCAGATGAAAATTCATGAGAGACGTCGCCATCGCGCCTCTTCACCAGGAAACAGCCCCCTCTAGGCCAAACATATTTAAAATTAAGTCTCATCGCAAGGGTTTTGAGACTTCTATATTTAATAAAACATTCTTTTGTTAACAATTTTATAAACAATTCATTTATAAAAATTTTCTCATTTATAATCCCATCCCTTGTGTCCTGGTCAAAAGCTGCAATGTCGACATCTCTAGCATGAAAGCCAGTGATAAGCTTTTTGGCTCGCATTATTTTCTCGCCTAACGCACTGCTGGAAAGGGTAACAACCCATGGTGACCGTCTACGTTCGCTATTTGTATCTGCTAATGCCGCAGCTGTCGATTCTTCTGACCGAAGCAGGCGTGTGCCTATTATATCAATTTTTCGTGTTGATGGAAGGACACGGCACAGTATCGCGTGTGCGACGTCAACACGCTTAGAGACATCACCGTCGAAAATGTTTGAAATAATGAGCTCCGTATTACCGTTTTTAATGTTTTTACTGTGCATTGTCCCCCCATCAATCATTTGCACCCGCGTGCTTCGTGCAGGTGATGCTGCAGCATCAGCATTGTCGATATTGTACTTATTCAAACGACTAGTTGTTTTTTTTCTACTATTTACAATTTGGATAAACCCGTCATTATTGATATTACAATTGTCAATTGTGTCGCTTATATCACTATAATTGTCGAGTAAAGTACTATTTGTAGCAGACGCATTATTAACATTATTACATTTATTTATACTTATCAGAGGAACGGTATTGTTTTGTGTACAGGGGAGTACTGCGATTTTTTGGAATTCAATTTTATTTAATATGAGTTGGTTATCTTTTTGGATGTTCTCAACATTTCTTTCAATTTTGTCGATAGTAGTAGTATATACAGAGGTAAAGTCTTCTTTTGTTATTATTTTTTCTATTTTTGTTATTATTTCCTTGTTGTCACATTCAACTCTATTGATTTTATTTGTTAAATTTAGGAAATCGTTTTCAAAAGTGTTTAATATAAAATTATCAATTTTAGTCTGTGACTCAAGATTTGTCTGCTCTAGATTATCGATTTTTTAAATTAACATGTTATAATTTCCCTCTGTATTGGTCAACAAAATGTTCGTTTCGACGTTATTATCATGTAATTTTTTATTTTTAATTTTTAGGTCATCTATTTCTTGACAAAGCACTTACTTCTCCTTTTTCATCTCCTCCAGCTGGGAGTGTTGTTTCGACAGTTTTTCCTCAATTTTTTGCAGCTTGGATTCAATTGACAGTGCCAACGTATGTACTGCTGGTAACGTATTTAGCCTATTTACAATTGCTTCCAATCTGCCTTCAATAGAGGTGCAATGTCTAGCAAGTGCATTGTCAATGTTTCTTGAAGTAGAATTCGCGTACTCCACCAGGCAGAAGACCGTTGTTCCCTTTTTTAACGCGGTGCTATCTAGCATACGAATGACGAACGCATTTATGTCATTAATACTGCTGTTATTTTTGGAGAAGGAGGACTGCGAAGTATTATTAGCTCGGTCCGTACTCTTGGCCGTGACGTCACTCGGGGATTCCCCGCTGTGCTTTGCTCCCGTGCCGGAAATGGGCGGGCCTAGTGACATCACAGGAGACTGCGCGGCCAACCGGAGTAGGCTGCTGGTGGGGGCGGGGCCTAGCCCCTGCAACGGAGAGAGTGAGGAGTTGGTGGGCGCGGCCTTGCTCGCCTGATTGGTGCGAGCAGCTGTTGCAGGCCTTTTATTGGCCGGAGTGGACGTGGCTAGCTCCTACTCTTTCCCACGCATGTTGTTGCTAGCGTTCGTCGCGCGCGTGACTGCCGACTCGAACATCGACCTCTTCGAGTCGATGCATGCCTGGCACGCTACCGCTTTAGCTTGTAGCTGTAGTGCACTTCTTTGTACGCGGGTAAGCACTGCAAGAGGCTTGCACGCCGGATGGTATGTAATATTGCATATGCAGCACTTACGTAGCGAGTTGCTGCTCCTAGGAACCTCCCCGCAGATGGCGCAGTTGTCGACCATGATGTTAGTGGCGACAATGGATGAGTCGTGGAAGGTAATGATGGTGTGTCTAGGATGCAGCAGGTGTCACCTCGGTAGTCACGTAGTTGCAGTTCGAGTCGGCAGATGGCGCCTTGATAGTATGGCGCTGCGTGCTGTGTGTCCAGAATGAAGTGGTACCTCTGGATTATTTATGCTTCGTGCTTGGCTCCCGCCACTCTGCCGTATTCACCTCACTTAACCTCAAAAAACACCTGGCCGGGTGTTGTTGCTTGGATGTTGAAAGCCGTGCCGATGGACCAGTGGAAGTTGTGATTTATTATCACAGCTATAGTTAGAATGTTCCACTGTGCAGGCACCACAACAGACCGGCTCACAGACGCAGGAGACAGCAGAGTGCGGTGTAAATGCAGGATCCAAAACACGAGCAGGTGCACCCAGCAGACGCGCGCGAACGAGAGAGAGAGAGAGAGAGAGAGAGAGAGAGAGAGAGAGAGAGAGAGAGATTGCTTGATTAATATCAAATTTATTCGCCAAGGCATAAGCCGAATGGCGCAATAAAAATATACATATAAAAATTATAACAAAATAATTGTTTTGATCACAACGTAGTAACGCAGTGCTAATTAATAGTTTGAATAAGAGATTTTTTCTTCAAATATGCGCATAAAAGTACGAACACAGAAAAATAAATGTTTTTGTAACAAAATAACGCTGAGACGAAGATTATATTCATGAATATGAGTATTAAAAATATCAGAACAAATTTAACATGATTCCACTGCCTTGCACGTATTTTCGCGTACTAGTCCATGGGATATTACGATCGTTTGTAACGAAATTATAATTATCTATATTTACATCTAATGCGTTAAAATTTGAATCGAACTAGGTTTCGGTAATTGCTATGATATGCGATGCGTAATCGAATATAAACTTACAAACTACATGACATTTGCATCGCAAAGAATTAATATTAATATGCGATATAAACAAAGAATCACCAGATTGATGACTACGGTATGAGTAGCCAGTAATTTACTGCGAAGTGCATAGTAATATAACGCACGTCTGATTGTTATACATCTTAGAGAGAGAGAGATTTTTAGATTTTTTTTTAGATTTTTATTTGTTTATTTCCACCCTGAGACTGAAATTATCCCATAGGGCATAAAGAACAATATGAACATTAGCAATATGCAATATATAATAATATAATAATATAATATGTAACGTGATCGGTACGTTCGCTATAGTAGTGCTTAACAACAGTATGTACAGGTTCGAACAATATTCGGCGTATAAAATAAAATATATAAGACATAGAAAGTAATCTGAACGGCTCTTTGGCCGCAAAATTTGACGCAATAACAATATAAAATATGGAGAATAGATATATAAGTATAATTAAACCTAAAATTAAAGCAGAAATATGTATGTAACATTAAAGCTACTAGGAATATTTTTATTTAGAATTCGTAAGTTTACTTGTGTACAGGATCAGACTCAACATTGCAACTGTTCAAAATATGAGGTGGCTATTACTCAGAAATTGGCACATAAGAAAGTTTTGTAATTACGGATAAGGAGGGGTTCAGTGCGGAGTCGAGATGATCTACGCACTTCACTATCTGCCGTGAGTAAGAATTTAGACTTGAGATAATCTGGACAACCAGTCTTAAGTACGGTAAACGTCAGCGCATCCATGAAGCACTCTCTTCGGGCCTTCACCGTGAGCCACCCTAGCCGTTTACGATACGGGGTAACATGAGCCATCCAGGGAATGGTACCAAAAACAAAGAGGGTGGATGCATTCTGCGCCCGCTGAAGCTTCAGGTTCTGTTCACCAGTTAGGTCATGGCAGGCAAGACAGGCATAGTCAATGTGAGGGAGGATGAGTGAGTGCACAAGTGATTTACGGACACCAAATGAAAGAGCACGTTGATAAGGGCGGAGCTGTCTGAAGGTACGAAACATTTGCTGACAGACGTGTGACACTTGCCTTCCCCAATTGAGATCAGGAGTCAGCCAGACACCCAAATTTTTTACTTCATTGACAAAAGAGATGGGAGTGCCATTCACTGTAACCTTAGGTAAGAGTTCTAAATCGATCAATGAAAGGTTTAATGTGCTACCAAAGAGCATTGATTTGGTTTTGGACAGATTTAGAGTGAGCGCACTGCAAGAGGCCCACTTGGCAATCGCAGCGCAATCCTCAGATACCTTGTTAATGGTGTCAATGAGATCATGACGTTTGTAGCTTCTGTAAATTTGAGTGTCATCAGCGTAGATAATATGTCTGGTAAATTTCAGTACCATGGGGAGGTCATTGATGAAGATGGCAAACAATAATGGGCCTAGGGCGTAGCCCCGGGGAACGCCAGCCCAAGTATCAATCCAGTCCGATATGTTGCCACCCTTATCAATAACAGCCTGGCATCTATCAGCAAGATAAGAAATGAACCACTGTATGGAGTGATCACTGATTCTAAATGATCGAAGTTTATGAATTAATATGTGATGGGGAATCTTTTTTTTTTTTTTTTTTTTAACGTCGCCATGCTTGTGCTCCCATGTGGTGCTAATCGACGATGGGGGTCTGCGGTGTGTTTGTAAACAAAGCACATGTAATTTTTACAGAGGTGCTTGTATCAATCGGCAGAGTAGGATTCGAACCCGGGTCACCGGCGTGGGAATCCGACAAGATAGTTCTTCTATGAAGGGGTAATCTCATCCCAAGTCTCCTATATATATATATATATATATATATATATATATATATATATATATATATATATATATATATATATATATATATATATATATATATATATATATATATATATATATATATATATATATAAAGTAATAACAGAGTATTACTTTATGCGCGAAAAATAGACCATTTCATGATAAAGAGTTAGCTAACAAAAAACGATGTTCATAGAACTTTATGCGCGAAAAATAGACCATTCCATGATAAAGAGTTAGCTAACAAAAAACGATGTTCATAGAATCGTTCATTTATTTCGTAAGGAAAGCTTTGTAATACTTATTTTTGGTCAGGTTACAAATAAGGGGGTTAAAATAATTATTCTGTTTATTTTTAAAGGGTTAGTATACTTATAACTTCTTTTTCTACATTATCATCAGTAAAAAATAAAACTAATTAGTCAAACCAATGAAAACAATGTACATAAAAAATATGATAATCAGAAGTTAAAATCCCATATAGCCAGAGACATTTGATTACAAATATTGTTTACTTTTATGTAGCATACAGACTTATCCGGTAAGTCAATTTTGGTTGTACAGGACTAAAATTGCTTGTTTTGGATCCTGTTTTGTCTTGAAGGTATTTAGATACTTGAATTGTCCAATTTTTAAATCTCGTAACTACATGAAAGCTTTACAAATATGATAGTTCATGCATATTAAGAATTATACAACACTACTTATATGTTAATCATAGAGATCGTAAAAGTTTACTTTCCAACTGTTTACTGAATTATATTAGATTCAAGCCAATTATACATGAAATAGTAAGACCGTATGGAGGCAAATGGTATTGGAAAATCTACATTAGTTCATAGTGTTTATTTACAAGCTATAGGTTAAAGAAAAAATATTTGTATTTAAATATCTCAGGCTATAAAGGAACTTGAGGTCTGACTAATGATGAAATGGGGAAAAATAGGTTATAGAGATACTACTTTTATTAATGACCATTCAGCCTCGAAAAGCATTGAATATTGTTCAAGTTATCAACCGCATAAAACTGGTTTGAAACATATTTATCAGATTCCGGCCAGTAAATTTTTTTACTTCATGTATTATTTTATATTTATAATTGTGTGACTATTTGAGACAATTTCTAACTCCAATATAAGTTACGTACAGTATTCGATATATTTCATAGTTCTATATTAAATTTCGCATATAATTAATTTAAATCATTACATTAAATGTAGATCCCGTCTCTTAAATTATTCACAAATGTCAATTAATTCAGAAAATATCGAAAAAAATGTTAACTTAATGGTATGGTTAGCGCTATAAAGTATGTAAAGACTGCTTTTGACATTTGTGAATAATTTAAGAGACGGGATCTACATTTAATGTAATGATTTAAATTAATTATATGCGAAATTTAATATAGAACTATGAAATATATCGAATACTGTACGTAACTTATATTGGAGTTAGAAATTGTCTCAAATAGTCACACAATTATAAATATAAAATAATACATGAAGTAAAAAAATTAAGTTTTAAATCTGTTTCTCTACTATAAGTAATTAATTGATCTAGTGAAAAATGATATAAATAATAAGTAAAACAACATTAATAATTTTAGAGTGTCAATACTTAACCGAAGAGACTAATATTTTTTTTACATTTTCTCAATTTATTCATTTTTAAGAAAAGCTTAAGATCTTTTAAATACTAACATTTGAAAAATTAATAAAACTTTTGCAATTTAAGGGGATGTAAAATACTGACCCATGCCTACCATGCCGGCTTATCATTTTGATTTTGTTAATAAATATTTATAAAAAAGATATGCCTGTACCAGAAATGTTCAGTTGATTTTTCAAGAGGTATCATTAACTTTCTTAAAAAATAGGACGAAAAATGTGAAGTGGATGTGGGTCGCCATGCGAATTGCTTAACATGGAAAATATTTAAAACTATTTTCCGGTTTCAAATAATAGCGGAATCTTTTGAAATTACCAAAACCAAACAATGCTAATACAATATACAAATTTGCAGGACATAGTAGTTCATTTGTATTTATAAAATTTGTTAAATCTCGAATAACTGATGAAAATAAAATAGTCGGTGATAGAGATTCCTGCCATAAATTATATTTCTTAAGTGGTTCAATATATGATTATTAAAACATCGAGTTCATTAATGTGATAAAATTATATTAGCTAGATAAAATATCGTTCGAGCTTAGACACATATTATTTATCCAAATTAATTTTGTGAATTTTGGTTACCAAAATAATGAAATAAGTTAAAAAAAAAATTATCATACAATGTATCTATAATGTATAGCTGTAAATGGCTTTAGATATAATGGATAAGAAATGTTTCATACATTTTAATAATTGTATATTACCATTTAAATAGTTGATGTTTGAAGGTAAAATGATTTACTAATTAGTTAATGAATATTAACTTTCTGTTTGTTGTTACGAGTAATTTTATATGCATGATTTATTATTTCGATATAAGGTAGTTATAATTAACCTTTAGGTGTTTGATATGTTTGAAAGTTTGCTAAGTATAATGAATTTTTATATTTGAGAAATATGAATCTTTAGAAATAGACATTTTATCGAGCTGAGTAGTTCAAGATAAATTTTAAGTATTTTCGTGGTTTGATAAATATTTATGTTTTTTTTTATGCTGTAATAAATAAGTAGAAAAATGATACTTGAGATATAATGAAGTATTTCTGTCACTTTCTTGTTGCGTTATTTTCTTGATATTCGCCTCCTCCGTGGAATTGGGACTTATGGGGTCCGTGGTTTGCTAATGTATTTTGAGTTACTGGAGTCTGGCTAAGTATACCTCTTGGAGATCGGTTCGATAGGTAGCCTCTGTTGTTTGCTTCACCTCCCCTTATATCTAGTTCTACAATGATTCTCTTTCGAATGACACAATATGTTACATGGACTTTGCGTCTATTTAAAATAATAAAATTCGAAAAAGTGGCTTTACTTTACATCATACTTTCTGCTTAATTTTGTTAAGATTTATAGGTATAGCGTAAGTTGTTTATATTGTTCATATATATATTTCATTTAATTACGCGCTAGTATTTTTACAATGTTGTTTATGGTTTGGTGCGCTGTATAATGGAAAATCGCTTGGTTACCTATGGCTTATCTAGCGAAGATTTGTTTCTATATAATTATTAGCATGATTTCAATTTGTCTTCTTAAAAAATAATCAATAAACTTATTTAAATATTAATATATATGTGTATTTTTGTACCATAGAAGTCGTTAAACAACATTAACAATACTGATATTGTTGGAATACCTTATTGTAACTTCATTCGTACATTACATATTTTATCGCACATTTCATGTATTATAATAGTTGGTCAAAGTTCGATGTGGTATAATAATTTTTAGAAAAGATTATTAAAACATACTTAAGATTTAACGAGATATGATAGATATATTTCTTCTTTCTTTTGTTGAGTTGCTGAATTACATTAAAATGGACCTTTTGAATAGGTGAAGAAATGGTCAAAATTAGCGTGACTCTATGTGTTAACTAGTTTACTTAAAAATCTTCAAAGATTAAAATTTATATTTATTATCGGTACCAAAAATGCTCTTATTGCATCAATTATATTTATGGTACAGTCTATTCATTAATTGATAGTTATAAAAATACTATATAATATACTATGATATAATATAATACAATAACTACTGTAATTATTCTATAAGCTTTGTTCTTACCCTACATATAAACTTTCGCGGATATAAATCGATAAGTTAATATATTTTATCCGTAGTATTTCTTTTAATCGCTTGTATTGTAGTAGTGATTGCCAATCGAAATAATTGATTGCGTTTGCTTGGAGTATATCTTTACATTTTTTTTATTTTCTATTACTTACTAGATATTTTGTGTTGAAAAACTCTAATGATATATTTTAATACAACTGACACTTTTGCCTGATATACTACGTTATATTCATAAAATGTATCATTATTTGCTATATATATATATTTTGCTATTGATTGTATTCATGTAAGTAAGTATTTACAATACTAATTTTTTGCTTAACTTAGTTATTTAGTAGTACACATAAGATTGTCTACTAAATAGAGTTTTGTCAGATTAAATGTTCTTTGTTTGTTTTCGAGATTTTTTTATCCATCTGTAACAATGCTGAATGAAATTTTTACTTATTCCGCTTTGATTTTTTGATACTTTAATTATTAGCAATTTTCTTTTATCTGTAATTTTTATGTTAAAAATAAACTCATATATTGCTATTACTATAGGTCTAGTATCTGAAACAAATGTTTACATATTATAATTAGTTAAATAAGTTTCAGATCAACTGATTGTTTCTGAAAGGTCGCGTGTAGATTGTATTTGAAATCAACGAATTATATATTACTATTTGATATTATTTTGGTTGAATGTGCGAAAAGCGTAGGCAGTTCATTCGCGATACCTTCGTTTGATTTTCTCTTAATTGTATCTTTACGTTTTTATTTTCCCAAATATGTAACACTAAATAAGGACCGGAATAAGGATCGAATTCATGAGGCTTGGGACCTTTTTGCATCCAAACATAATTACCTACTTTAATTATTACATGATTAGTCTTTAAGTCGTAATATCGCTTTGCTCTCTCCTTAGCTAGGAAGATCTTTTCGGTTGCTATTTCTCTTAGGGCGCTCAGATAAGGTCTCGCATGTAGTCGGCGTACACAGGTAAAAGGTCATCGGGCGTGGGAGGATCGCTTGACGGTAGTCGCGCTAGTTGCCCAAATACAAGTTCGTAAGGTGTGAGAATGGTCGATTAGTTCCGCCCGGAATTGTGGTTAAGCATGGCTAATTCAACCCATTCATCCCATTCCGCTTCTTTGGAAATAAACATTTTTAGAAATACACTTAGCGCTGCGTGCACTCATTCAAGAGAACCGTTCAACTGCGGGTGAAAAGCGGTAGTTTTTATTTGCTTGATTTTAAACCTTTTGGCTACGCATGCTATTAATCTACTCAGAAAATTAGTCCCTTGATCTGTTAATATAGCTTGAGGAGGTCCAAAAATACAAATTAATCTTTTTATAAATCCGTCAGCTACTGAGATAGCTCTCTGATTGGGAAGTGGAACAAAAATTATAAATTTCGAAAATTGATCTTGCATGCTAAGTATGTATTCGTTATCTATATTAGTTTTCGGCAATAGTCTGTCTATATCAACAGTTACTTTAGCAAATGGAGTTGCTGGATAATCAGTAATAATTAAATTTTGCTTGGTTTTGACTCTACTTTTTTAATTGACATTGCTTGCATTTTTAATGAACTTTTGCACTTCTTGCTTACGATTTTCCCAATTATATTTATGTCTGATTCTATTATCAGTTTTATTGATGCCTTTGTATACACCAATCGTAGAGCAATGCTTCTTTTAGATAATTCTTGCACGTGCAGAAAAAGGAGGATATTGTATATGGCCGAGAAAAATAATGATTTTAATATTTGTTGAATATAATTATTTTCTAATACTGTTTAATATTAAATTGAATTCATTTTCAATAATTTTACTTTTTGCCATGCTAAATTTATTAACCTCTTTTTCAATTAAAATAAAACTCCATTTATTAAGTAAAATTTGTTAAATATTCATGATATTTGTTAAACTTTCGCGTTGCTCGCTTCTAAGTGGCATTATTATATGGAATCTTGTATTAACTTTAATTAATTTAGGTTCACCAATAGGTAAATTATCAAGACGTGGTAGTTTATTGATTTCATATAATTGCATTACTCCTTCATGTAGTAGTTGGCGTATGGAATTTACGAAATATAAATAATTATCTTTTTGCATAAATAATTTTTCACTACAATAATACTTTTACTACGGGTTCGTTTATTTGAAAGTCACGATGTGTGAGCTCAGAATTAAGCAGCGCATTAAACTAGAATTTTTACTTAAAATAGCAGTTACATTAAAATCTATATTTAATTCCGCAGGGTTATCGACAGCAGTAGTGACGGGGCTGCGTGCGCGATTTTCCTGCATTTCCTCGGGGTGCAGGCTTTTTGATCTCTGTAGCTGCAGTGGTCGTATAAGGTCACCGGCCTCTCCTCGTCAAACATTTGACGACCTCCGGATATTTTCTTACGCGGCGCAAGGGCTTGGATAGCTGCAGCGTACCGAGTGCTTGACTGTCTGCCTGCGCGTTGGCGCGTCATCAAGTCGGGTGGCGTAGCAACTGCCGGCTCTACCTGCCTTATATAAGTACGGTCTGAACTGAGTTATACAGAATACTATAGCTACAGCTTCTTTCGAAGAAGTGCATTAATGTACTTCAGCTGGAGTGAGATCTCGCGATACAAAAGCTATCGGGAATTCCTGTTGCGAAATCACTCCCCCAATCGCGTACCCGCTAGCATCCGTGCAAACAGTAAATTGTTTATCAAAATTAGGATGTATCAGAATTGGTGGTTCAAATAATCAACCTCTCAAATTTTCAAAAGCTTCCTGAGAAATTTTATCCCAGATAAATGGTTGATCTTTCTTTAGTAAAAGGTTTAAAGGCCTGGCTATTTTTGCAAAACCAGGTATAAAACGTCTATAATAATTAGCAAGCCCCAGAAATTGTTTAATATCTTTTGCTGTTTTGGGCACTGGAAATATTTTTATTGCTTCTAATTTTTTAGGATTGGGATTCACCTCTTTGCTGCTTATAATATGCCCTAGGTAGTTAATTTATTTCTTTAAAACTCCGCATTTATCAGGTTACAATGTCACGTTAGCCTTTATTAATCTCTTTAGTAGCTCGGCTATTATTTCTCAATGTTCTTCGATAGTTTCAGAAAAAATACAAATATCATCAAAAAAGCTACTAGCCCTTTCATACCTGAAATTAGTACCGTGATAAGAGCGAGAAAAACTGATCTACTTGTTTTAAGGCCAAATGGGCTCCTGTGAAAATAGAGTATAAAGTTTTAGTATAGAAATTTCATTCTCTCTCTTTCTCTCTCTCGCTCTCTCTCTCTCTCTCTATCTATCTCTCTCACTCTCTCTCTCTCTCTATATGTCTCTCTTTCTCTCTCTCTCTCTCTCTCTCTGTCTCTCTCTCTCCCACTCTACCAGTATTAATTTAAAACTAGCCAGTTTAACCTGACTCGCTAACGCTCGTTCGGTCCATGAACTGTACATATTTATTTATTGAATATCTAAAGAAAAATGTGTAGTTTTTACTATTGCTCTGAATTAATATATATATAAATAATCAGATTTTATTATTATTATATTTAAATTTATTATTTTTAGGAAAAGTGAATTGTTGACATTCCATATTTAATGACAACGATTCTTTTACTTGCTTTATCAGAGTTAAATTTAATATTTGCTGAAAAAGCCAACTATCGGTTATTCTAATGTTAAGTTAAATATAAATTCGTTAGCGTACTGAGAAGAAAATTAATATTAAGAAGACGCTTAATAGCGATAGTAGATTTCTACTATGCCTCGCGCGTGTTATTTATTTATTATTAAAAACTAATTAATGAAAGGTAAAAATAAAAGATGTCCCCGCTTCGCTATAGAATTACTAGTATTTGTATATGAGTATATCTCTAGAACTTTTAACTTTTTGCGGAATAGATATGGCACAAATTCTGATTGCTCGTACACGAGTTCATGATCAGGCACATCATCCTACTGGGGATTATTCCATTTGTCTGATGCCAAAGAAGACATCATCAAATCGCTACAAATATCGAATCAATGCTACAGATGAAGTCCTTAAAATAGCATCAAAATTAGTTACGTTTTTCATCACATTGTATTCTTAATAAAATCGTAATTAATTTTGATGCTATTTTAAGAACTGCATCTGTAGCATTGATTCGATATTTGTAGCGATTTGATGATCTCTTCTTTGGTATCAGACAAATGGAATAATCCTTCATAGGATGATGTGCCTGATCAGGAACTCGTGTGCCAGCAATCAGAATTTGTGCCATATCTATTCTGCAAAAAGTTAAAAGTTCAGAGATATACTCATATATCAGATGGTTTCCGTTGGTTGTATACGTTTTGCAAAAAGTTTGATTAACTGAAGCTTTTAAGTTATTGAGTAGCATAAATAGTAAAATATATTACTATATAACTTAAAAACTTAAGTAAATCAAACTTTTTGCAAATAGTATATAACTGAGAGAAATCAGCAGTTACGCAAATACTAATAATCCCAAAAAGTAAGAACCTTATTTAATTCTATAAGAATTCTTTTTTAATACTTTTTTACTAAAAGTATTCTAAAAGAGTTCTTAAAGTGCCGAATGTACGCTCTAGTGTGAAACTTAAATAATTCATAAATAATTCTTTTGTTGCAAGTGTAATTTGGTAATGGATATGCAGTTCAAAATGTTGGTTTCCGTAGATTTATAAATTAATTTAAAACATATTTTGTTTTTCTGTATATATAAATTGATATAATTGAGCGCAAAAAAAATTAGAATAAATGTCGACAGTTGGGCTTGAACTCATGACCTTCAGTTCAACAGTCCTGTAATATAACCACTTTGCTATTTCATCAGTTAGAGTTCCTGACTAGAAATGAATTCAGGCATGTAATGGAGCGCGTGTCAGGCCTTGATAAAGCCTTATCAGGCCTTATCAGGGTCTTACTCGTGCCCCATTACACACCGGATTCATTTCTACTCGGGCTCTATAGTAAGATGTAACAAATAATGTGAATATACAATAATTTATGAATTTGTGATAAATCATATCATAAAGTATACCAATATTGTTGGATATATCTTCTTGATTATAATTGAAAGAAGTGTGTCACATTATGTCTCAGTTGCAATAATTAAAGATTACTTAAAGAGTATTTAAATTATTCTTTCTATTTTTGAAAGGATACTTTATGCATACTTTTTGATTATTTATGTTATACTTTTTAAATACTTTTGTATTTTTGACCGTGGTCACTGTTAACATTGATTAGTTTACAAAGAATACGTTCATAATACTTTTTGAATACTACAAGTATTAATTCATTGTGGACACTCATTGATTCTTAAATAATTCTTTTTTCGAAAAGTGTGCTTATTGGGATTGTATGACGAAGCGGGGACAGCTTTTATTTTTACCTTTCATTAATTACTTTTTTATAAAAAATAAATAATATTTTCAATGCTCGGCAGAAAGATAAATAAAATTTTTCTAGTAGAATAGCTTTCTGATTTTTGCTGGGAAATGTAGGTTATAATATTGCTTACAATATTTATGTCAGTAACAAAGTTTTGTCAATTTATTCATGAGTATCTAAAATTTAAAAATTTAATCTTTTACATTATTACGTATTATGAATTGGTTAATAATTAAAATCATAATAATTCTGTTGTAAAACGTGAAAATAGGCTTAATATACATTCACGTATAATTAATTTTGATTTAATAGTAAAATAAGAAACAATATACACGCGAAAGCATATACATACAATATTTTGAATGCTTTGAAGGTTGTTATAACGTATACGCAGTTATACAATATATGCAGATGCCTATTCACGTATAAAGTTACAACTACTATTATATTGGCTTTGTATTATGGTCTTGAAGAACATTTTATAAAAATCAAAGCAACTCTGATAGTGTTTACATTACGCTGGGTGCCTTTTAGTTTCATGCATAGTCGAGGTAGTCTGTTTCAAAGAATCACTGACGATTTAGTTCTATACAATCTTACATCGTTTTAATTTGTTAAATTTACGGGTAATAACTCATTTATAATAAACTTAATATAATTTTAATTTATTTTATTTAATTTATTTAACAAACACGCATGCTTATAATAAATTTATTTAAATATTAAAAAAATTATTCCATTATTTTTATTGAAGTATATTTATATAAATTTATGTTGAATAAGATGTATTAAATCTTATATTTAATTAAAAAGTTGCAATTTAATGGTTTGATTCAATAAGGACTTTAGTGCTCCAAAATGGCTTGAAGCCTCTTGCACGCTGGAATTTTTGGGACACAGCTTGAATTTAGATTTTGACGATTTATTCTTGTAGAAAATTCTATAGCGCATTTTTTCCTTGAATTGTATTGTATAGTATAAATAAACATAAATTTAATAATAAATAATCTATATGTTTTTATTATATGTAAGCATTTGAAAGATCTATATATTACAAAATATGTAATACATTAAATTTTGTATTCTTATTGAAAATTTTATAGAAATATTTTCGCTTTTCTGCTCAGCATTAAAATTATTGCAATTATGCTTTAACAAACACTTTTATTGTTATATTAAAATATTCATTATATGTACACTTGACGTGGAAAACATTTGATTCTAACGATTTGAATTTTTTTGAAATACTGCAATTTCATTTGATCGAATGCATGTTTTAGCTAACCGCATTGGAGGATTACAAAAAAAATTCAATTGGTTCGAATCAGATGTTTTCCTCATCAAGTGTACTTATCTTAAAATCTAATCTTAAAATGAGAAAGAATAAGAGTTTCATCACCTGGATCAGTAAAAAAAAACATGGATATAGAATCTTTTTAATACAAAAGTGCTTGTATAACTCCCAGAACAGGTATCGATCATTTTGGATCTAAAAAATGCGTTTAACTTTTGAAGTCTTAAAATGAGGCCTCTATGGGTTTGAAAAAAATATACTTAATATTATAATTATTTTTAATTTTTGCAGGCATATAACCGATTATTAATACATTTTTCGATTTAAACTACTTCAACAATTATTTTATCTTTATATTATAAAATGTTGACTGAATTACAAAAACTTATTGTTATTGGTAAAAATAACTGCTCTTGTGATAAAAGTATGTTACTAGACACACATATATTTAAATTCAATCAAATACTTAAAAGTCAAACATCATTTTCGATGCAATCATTACTATATATTCAAAAACCAAATAATATACAACCAGTTCCGATTGATTCAGAGTATATTCAGATTCTTTCTTCGGGTCATAACAAACATGGACATTTTAAGTGTATTTGATACTCTAATCGTGTTATTCATGTTTTTGATAGTTTGAATAACAAGTTCTTGACAAATGATTGTAAAATTTATATTAATAGACTATTTCCTTATCAAGATATTAAAATTAGTTTTGAGGAGGTACAATATCAAGAAAATGCTTATGATTGTGGAGTTTTTTCTATTGCATTTACTACTTCAATCATTTTTAATCTTCGTCCATGTGGTTTACGCTTTGACGTTAATAAAATGAGAGAACACTTATTAAAAATGTATAATACAAATTCTTTACAAATGTTTCCTTTATTTACAAATTGTAATAAAAGTGTTGATTTTCTTTTAAATACTATTCCATTAATTCGTAGAGTTAAGCACGCTAAGCTCTTTAATGTATCGAATTTAAATTTTAATTATATTGATTTTGAATTGCTTAAATCTCAAAAATTAGATGAACTTGCAAAAGAGCAAATGTTATTACTGAAATCAGTTTGTAAACAAAATAAACGATTTTATAATGATTCTAAAATTTGAAGAGTAGATGATAATAGTGCATGTAGTAAGGACATTGTAATGTTAGAGAATATTATTACTGATGAAATTGTCGATACAAAATAAACAAACGAAATACTTTTTAAGTCTGCACTTATAACAAATTCTAAACAGAAATGCAATAGAAAACGACAAAGTAATATTGAAATTAATAAACTTGTTAAATCAAAGAAATCTAGAAATAAACAATATTAGGATAAAAATAGAGAAAAAATTAAAAAAAAAGGAAAGAATCTTATGAACCTCATTTTATAAAAAAATATAAAAAACTAATAATTTCTGATAAAAATAAAAACTATTATGAAAGAAACAAAACTTCGATTAAAAAAAGGATAAAAGTGTCTTTGGATCAAAATACAAGTAATAAATGTGCTTTTATAGCAAATTCTGATATTAATGAAATTTTAATAGAAGAGAGTCGGTACTTTAAATGTAAAAAGTAATGTCGGTAATTTAAATTTACAATGTGAATTTTGTCAAGCGAAACATTTTAGTTTTGAACTTCCTAGGGATAAAAAATTTTCAAACTGTTGTAATAAAGGTAAAGTATCTTTACCAAGAGATCCTGATTATCCAGAACAGATAAAAGTTTATTTATAACAAATCAACAATTTAGAAAATGCATTAGATTATATAATAATTCTATTGCATTTACTAGTTTTCTGTTATGGTCTGTAAGGGCATACTTTCTACAGTGTTGAAGTATTTTTACTATATAAAGTTCTAAAAAATAATTTCAATCATAATATATTATGTCTAGGTGTTTTATTTATGTAACAAATTACGAGGAATTAAAAACGGAAACATATTAAATTAAAGAAAATGAATAAAATATCATTAGCTGTTGTGAAGAAATTGTTTGTATGTATTTAATATGCCCGATTTCGAGTGCCGATTTCGATAAAAAAATTCGAAAAATTACGTGAGTTGACCTTTGCACCTCCACGTTTTCGTACACCCACGCACACAAAAAATAATAAAAAAGGGTCGCGGATTCGTCATCAGCGTATTCAAATGTGTCCGAGTGCCGAATTTCATAAAAATTATCTGAAAATTACGCGATTCGATTTTCGCGCCTCCACTCTTTCGTACACCCACACGCACAAAAAAAATAATCTACGTATTCGTCTTCAGTGATGTCAAATATCTCAGAGCATCGCTAATGAATATAATATTCTGAAAATTACGAGATTTGACCTTCGCAACTCCACGTTTTCGTACACCCACGCGCACAAAAAAAATAAAAAAAGATCCGCGGATTCGTCATTAGCGAAGTGAAATGTGTCCGAATACCGATTATGAATAAAAAATTCAGAAAATTACGCGATTCGACTTTTGCGCCTCCACTCTTTCGTACACCCACGCGCACAAAAAAAAAATAATCTACGGATTCGTCTTCAGTGACGTCAAATGTCTCCGAGCATCACTTATGAATAAAAAATTCTGAAAATTATGAGATTTGACCTAATCACCTCCACGTTTTCGTACACCCACGTGTACAAAATGAAATAAAAAAAGATCCGCGGATTCGTCATCAGCGAAATGAAATGTTTCCGAGTACCGATTATGAATAAAAAATTCTGAAAATTACGCGATTCGACTTTCGCGCCTCCACTCTTTCGTACACCCACGCGCACAAAAAAAAATAAATAAAGATCCGCGGATTCGTCATCAGCGTACTCAAATGTGCCCGAGTGCCTATTATGAAAAAAAAATTCTGAAAATTACGAGATTTGACTTTTGCGCCTCCACCCTTTCGTACACCTACACGCACAAAAAAACAAAAAATAATCTACGTATTCGTCTTCAGCGAAGTGAAATGTGTCCGAGTACCGATTATGAATAAAAAATTCTGAAAATTACGAGATTTGACTTTTGCGCCTCCACCCTTTCATACACTCACGCGCAAAAAAAACAATGAAAATTAAAAAAAAAGTTTTATTTACCCCGTCACATAATTATTAACAAATGTAGTTAACTGTAGGGAGAATATATTAACTATCAACGGTGACTGAAGAAAAAAAAGTCTTAATGATGCTCGTTAATATAATAGAGGAAGAGGATATTAAATGTATATAGATATGTACCAACCAAGTTGAAAAAAATTATGTAACTTTGTGATTTAACTTTATTACATCAATTAATTAAATCAACTATGTATCTTATTAATTTGTGTTGTAACAATTTGGCACTTCTTGTTAAAATGAAAATATCAAAGCTTAGTCCATCAGTTTGAGTGTTCGCATCCGGATGATACTTCCACATGTATTTCATAATAATTTTTATTCCCACGGCCATCCGCCTCCCCCATCATCCACGCTCCATCCAATTATATTTTCTTCATTCTCATACGCTCCCGGTTCTTTCTGACCCATTTACTTCATTCCGTAATGCACGTCATCGTAGAAAATTAAGAGTTAATTCTGCGTTACGCTCATAATGATTACAATCATTCTTTTACTTAATGATGCTGATAGATTTAATTACTTTGGACTAATCTGAATTTGCCTTGTTTTAAATTCGAAAAAGTCATATTCTAGAGGTGATTGCAACAAAAAAGATGTAATAACACTATTTTACATAAATTACTTTTGATAATTAACAACTGCGTATGCGTATGTGCATATGGATACAACAGCGCCCACTTTCTCATACTCAATTCACTTCATCCTACTGAATAACCATGACAGAGTACATGCAATTCCATACGCTCTCTCTCTCTTTCTTCCCCTTTTAACCCCCTCCATGACCACTAACATCCCCTTCCGCACCCTCTCATCCTTCCACACGTCTGATACATTCACCCTATTCCTCTTATGCTTATGGTATTTCCTGTCTTCCTTTCAAAATCCTTCCATTCTCTCTTCTTTCTCTACGAATATATATATATATATATATATATATATATATATATATATATATATATATATATATACTACTACTGCTACTACTACTTGTACTGCTGCTACTACTACTTGTACTACTACTACTACTACTGCTACTACTACTTGTACTACTACTACTACTACTGCTACTACTACTTGTACTACTACTACTACTGCTACTACTACAACTACTACTATTATTACTATTACTACTGTAATTGTATTATAATACTTCATTATCATTTTGGCAGTGCACAGACTCATCACCGCACTGCGAACATAGCCAAAACCCGCATGCTTCACACCTACTTCGCTTACGAATACGCTGACACTAAAACTTTCTTCCACAGCCATAGGACTCTATATCATCCTGGAGCATCCTCAAAAGGAGTTCGTCTGCGCCGGTAATTCCGCGGTCGTTGACGCTGATGTTGAATACGACGATTTTTTAAATAAGTTATATGCCGTTCGCATTGTCGCAAATCAGCTTCACTGCTAAAAAATGGTCAGAGGCTAAAAAATGGCGAACATTTTTCTCCTCAGCCCCCTTCTCTTCTTCTAAGATTCTTAAGTGCTCTAGTGCACTATCGTCCCCTGTTGACTCTATATCACTAACTTCTGATTTTGGAGATAAAACTTCCTCAATCACGTCCATTGATCATAATATTTTTTCATGCTGTATTTATCTATGGAGCTGTTACCGGTACGGTGATGCAAGTTCTTATTTTATTATTAATAATGGTAATACATTTCTAAGTGCTCCTTTTAATTATTTCCATTTTAATTATTATAAATGATAATATTTTACCATTATTAATAAATCTTGATTATTATTAAGAGACCTAAGGACAATTGGTTTGTGAGGAGGTAAAAATAATGTACACAGGGTTTATTTATATTATTAAATAAAATAACACATAATTTATGTTGTAAGAAAAATAATAGTGGCTAACCGCCTTTATTAACTTTATTTATTATTCAAACAAAATATCGATGCTCTTACAGCATAACTAATAAGTGGTCGTGAATATTTCTGGCTTACAAGGTAACAAATTTAATAACATTGTAATTTTTTTTAGTGTCCTTCTTAATATATATAAATATATATAATAAGAAGGACAGTAAAAAAAATTATAATGTTATTAAATTTGTTGTTATTTTTTAGCAACAGATAATATCAAGAAAAACTTAAATTAAAATACAGTTTAAATTTTACATCAAATCAGATTATTATTTATCTATATTAAATTTACATATATATTTTACATGTATTTTAATTTAAGTTTTTCTTGATATTATCTGTTGCTGAAAAACATTCGTGCAATTAACTGCGTTTTGGGTACGGATATTCCTGCAACATTGTTCATAAAGAATTGTTTATTGTAAAAGAAAATATATCATTTTAGATCACACTCTCTCTCTCTAAAATAACACTCATTAATTATTTCATATGTGAATTTATCTTGTTGAAACGTACTGATCTGAACTTTAATTTTTACGTACAATAATATTATCAAACAGAATATCATTTTACTTGAATGTGTTTTTATTCCAATTACAAGCTGAACTCTTATAGCAGAACTCGCGTAAATCTACGGAATAATGTTCGTGACGCATAAGTATATACTCGGCATACACGGCGACCTTCAAAACCCGAATCTTACTATACACATCACTTTCGCACATTATATACTTAGTACAGAGACATACCGTGTTGAGATTGTATTTAACCGACATTTACGCGTGACTCTATTTTAGTGTTAGGTATGGCAATTTTTAAGCGAGACGCGCCCGGGTGATCGATTAAACTAACCATACAGATTAGCCAAAGGCATAGTGTGTATGGGGTGCTGTTGCACTCTTTTCCGGTATTTTATATCGATATTGTGTGTGTTAGGCGAGGCTAAGCCAGCTTTCGCCGGCCCGTGGTTTGGCTTTGCAGCTTATTACCATGGCCTCTCTTAGACTAAGTACATATAAAAGATGTTGGCAAAAATCGACATGTAGTCGATTTCGTAGTTTCCTTCATAAAAAAAAACTATCCTACGACCGAGTTTATTTGGTTAATGTTAGTTAATATATTAGAACACTTACTGTTACATATGTCTCCTTTTTAGGTGTGCTAGTACGCACAGGAATACATATATAATATTTATTATCATGATGCCCATGTTATGTTGTGCTATATTCATGCATATAACCGACAGAAAAATTGACTCGTGCGGTGCTCCCTTACTCGGCTATCTAAAGTTCCTGTAATAGAGAGCTGTAAATTTTTGTGTATAATATACTTGGTAGTTGGTTGCAGAGTGTCGCTCGTCACCGCAGCCGCTGCTTTGCTAGCTCCTCGCTAGGCGCGATTCGGCGGCTCGATTAGGCGGCTCGACTCGGGGGTATGCGAAAATATGCAAATAATACAAATTCGCACATGCTTTGCGGCCGTTTCCCCAATCGAGTAATATTTGCGCGCTCGGGATACACAGTAGTGCGTAACTTGCAGAGCGATGCTCAACTTATTTTATGTGCATGTTTTTTCGGCGCATAAAAATTTAGTATTTTTTTTTGCTAGAAAGAAATATAAAGGATTGAATGTTAGACCGGTGTTCGGTCTTATTAATGGATTTCTCGTGGATGCAGGGGTTTGGGACCGTTGCAGTGGGTAGTCAGAGACCGAAAGCTTCAATCTTTTTCCACCACCATTCTCACCACCATCACCACCATAAATTTACGTTATTTTATCAAAAGACGACTTGGAAGCTTTAAAAGTGCAAGCAAAAAATTCATATTACATTTTTATCAAAAAAGTCGGATTACCTTTTGAGAGCGAATGTGAATCTTTTATTTCTTCATCTTCTTCTTCTTCTTACATATAAAAAGCAAATTAAACCCCTTTTGAAGCCAACGACATTAACTTTATATTACATTTTATCAAAAGTCGGATTTCCTTTTCAGAGCGAATGCGAACCTCTTCATATATTTAATTACTTCAGAAATGTAAAAAAAATTGCTGACGGATAATACAGCACTTTTCTCTTTGTGAGAAAATTTGTTGTGTATATTATTATAAAAAAAAATGTATTATATTACTGTGTGAGAAAGGTGGTTTCTCGTACCATTCTTCCATTTTGACTGAAACGATGATTCTCAAATTTAACCCTCAGAATAATTACTGTCAAATTGCAATCTGAGTATTTTAAGACAACCAACTTGTTTAATTTTGTATGATTCATGAGAAAATTAAACTGAAAACATCCCACAGATCAATGCCTCCGGTTGATAAAATCCTGAAAATTTAATGCAACAAAATTCTAACTCATTCTTCCATGCAACAAGATTCCAACTGAAGGTTTCGGGCAAGAGAATTCTAATTCAGAGTTCCGTGCAATAAGAGTCCAACTCAAAAGACAATGCAATATAATTCGTACTCATTTAAAAATAATTATAATGCTAACTGGCGCGGGAGTCCAATATAAAGCTAACTCTTACCGCTCTGAATTAGGGTCTGAATTAAAAAAAATCGTACACCACGATTACTGAAGTAAACTTAAAAATCCCAAAGTCTAAAGTTAATAGTGTAATATTACACAAAACAACATTATTTTTTAATGAAATGATTACACAAATATGAAAATTCGGCATTTGACGACACTTATTTACACTAATTATTCATTTATATACAAAAGAATTTCAATGTGATGGGCAATACTGTAAAATTGTACTCACACAGTAAGAGCTTATATATAACATAAACAGCACGAGTCAAGGCAAGCAACTATGAGACGAACGCGAGTGCGAAGTGCGAGCTGAAACGAGTACTGCAATCACGCTGGAGTAAAAAAAGACTTATCACCCAAGGTACACAATGTACTTTTTGTCATATATATCTTGATTTCGCGTTTTTTGTATTCCTCTAAAACGGATGTAATTGTGGCTGAATTTTCAAGTATTGTATACGCACCGCACTTACGCTCTTATATGTGTACGCATGCACATACGCACCCACGCACATCGATATTCACAGGATACAATTTAAAAAGATTCATTTCTGGTCACGATTTTTCTTTTAAATGTAGATTCTTTCCCTTGTGTGATTGCAGTACGCGCCTTCGGCTCGTATTTGCTCGCTACGACTCGTGGAAACCTAATCTGGGCAAAATAGGCTACTTTTCAGCCTTGTTACACAATATATTATTTTTGTTCAAAATTGTAGATACCGTAGAACGGGATGACTTTGGATAACTTTGAAACTTTACACTACTCAGGTTTGCTTCATGACAAGAATTAGGTTCTAAAACAAGTGCTAAAACTTTCATCTTGAGCAATAGTATATATGCACACCCTAGGAATAGAATTTCAAAGGCGTACCTTTTAATAATGTATGAAAAATAGGGTGGTCAAAGTCACCCCATAAAAGGGGCGACTTTGAGACAGTTTTTCTATTTCTATATATTATCTTGTTGCTAAATTTTCATTTTTGAGCACTTACAAGTCAGTTACAAACTCATTTTATGCTTAAAAAAATGCTCCTATAGTAAAAAATCAGTCAAAAATTTATATACGAAAACCAAATATCGCGGAATAGCTGCCCTTTTTGCGCTCTAACGGACACAAGTTTTCGAGGTTGGAAATTTAGTAAAATTTTTGTTTACTTTAAAAATCCAAAAAACACTTTTAGATGTATTTAATAATTTTCTATTTGGTTAATTTTGTATCTAAAAGGCCTGACCATCAAATCTAAATACCTCTGATCGCTTCAAAATACATACTTTCTGCGGTGCTGGGTATAGAGTCGTATTTTTTTCATTTGGCCCAAAGTCACCCCACTGGCCTAAAGTCGCCTCGCTCTACAGTACTCGAATTTGGAGCTTCTGTATCGTTAAGATCCGAATTGTAATATTTTAGTAATTATAATCAATTTTTAAAACAAATATTGTCTATAATTTATCATAAGAATATTATACATAATATTATTTATAAAGAAATAAGCGCTTCATTTTTTAAAGTTAAAAAAAATCATTTTATGCCCATCTCAACAAAAATGGCCACTTTTTGCCCTTACTGAAAAGCGAGACCAAAATTACATTTATTGCCCGCAAAAATGATTAGCGGGAAAAAAGTGTCTTCACTAGAAACTAGTCCAGATTCCTCTATTTCATCAAGCTCTACCAATAACCCTGATTTTCGATTGTCTTTTAACAGTCCATTAGTCCCACTTTCCAAGTCAAAAAGTGGCCACAGTTGAGATGGGCATATAGTAACTATAGTACTATATGTAATTCGAGAAAAAAGTTGAATATTTTTGCCCTTGTAATATAATGTACTAGTTTAATCTCGACTGACAAATCGACTGACATGAGGTGTTTTGATTAAATCATCCGACAAAGAAAATTTTTATTCAATAGATCTGAATGACATAAAATTAAAAGATTGAACTAAATTTTTTCTACTACCTTATAATTTCAGAGTAAAATAGAAAATAGTACATTATGTAACAAGGGAGTAAAGTCGTAGATAAGTCGCTTTGCTCGGGCAGTAATCCCCCGAGGGAATGATCGACTTTACTCTCGTGTTGCACATAGAATTTTATTTACGACTTAACTGTAGCAAATTTGTTGACTTGAAAAGTGAATCCCACTCACCCACTGTCAATACGAAATGAAGCGTTATTAAATATGCCTCGACGCAGGTTTAATAATAGGAAATTATTTGATATAAAAATGAAATATTATATTTAAAACTTTAAATACATAAAATCAATAACAGTTTATTTTGCATATATTATTAGTGAGTTATGTAGATTTTTTTATTCTATTGATTTAAATCGAGCAGAATATGATAAATTTGATGTAAAAATTAAACATAAGAGAATAATCTAGAAAAGCTGATAAATGGAAATAATGGCCATTATTCCCACAAATGGGGAAATAAAAAAAATCTGCGGGAATAAAATATGGGAGGGAATAAAATTTTCATTTTGTCCCGTTTTTCGGGTCAATAAAATGGCTATTATAGTTAAGTCGTGAATAATAGTACATTATGGAACAAGGGCAAAAATTCGACTATTTTTCCCGCGGGTAAGTTTACTGTATCACCCGCTGGAAAAATCGACTTTTTTCTCAAGTTACATATAGTACTTTATGTCCATCTCAACTGTGGCCACTTTTTGACTTGGAAAGCGGGACTAATGGACTGTAACAGACAATATTGTTAAATGACAATCAAAAGTCAGGGTTATTGGTAGAACTTGATGAAATAGAGGAATTTGGACTAGTTTCTAGTGCTAATCATTCTTGCGGGCAAAAAGTGTAATTTTGGTCTCGCTTTTCAGGACAAAAGTGGCCTTTTTCGTTGAGATGGGCATAAAACAATTTTTTTTACTCTATTTATTTTTAACTTCATATTACCTAACTTTTATTTTACAGCGAAGTCAAGTTAATAAAATATCAATTCTTACAGGGTTATAGTGTCTTAACTATATTACCAAAAAAAGAGATGCCCTTATGGACTTTTCTTTGGAAAACAATTGTCTTAAAATATAAAAATATAAATATTTTATTTTATGTTAATTTCTTAAGCTTTTTTCACATTTTTTTTAATACGTAAAATAAATAAAAGGCATATTTATAATTAATTATATTCATTTACTATATTCAAAAAATAAGATTTAATTATAATCGCTTCTTACCTGCCACATCTATTATTGAAATAGTTAGATATAGTCGAATACTATTTCAGTATAATTTTATAGTATTTGTTCATAGCAATGAAATTCATCTGTAGATAAATAAATAATTAGTGTAAATACGTGTCGTCAAATGCGGAATTTTCATATTTGTGTGAACATAATCATTTGATTAAAAAATTAAGTTTTTTAAGTTTGCTTGAATAATCATGGTGTACGACTTTTTTAATTGGGACCCTAATTCATAGCGATAGGAGTTAGCTTTATATTGCACTCCAGCGCCGATTAGTATTATAATGATTTTTGAATGAGACGGAATTATATTGCATTGTCTTTTGAGTTGGACTCCTATTGCACGGGACTGTGAATTAGAATTCTCTTGCCCGAAACTTTCAGTTGGAATCTTGTTGCCCTGATTAGTGGTTAGAATTTTGTTACATTAAATTTTCAGTTAGAATTTTATTGCATGCTGCATCCAATTACAGTTGTATAGAATTCACGATTGAGTTAGCATTTTATCAACCGGAGGTGTCGAGATGGTCAACTTCTAACTCTTTTCTCTCTCCCTCTCTCTCTCTCTCTCTCTCTCTTTCTCTCTCTCTTTCTCTCTCTGTCTCTCTCTGTCTCTCTCTTTCTTTCTCTCTCTGTCTCTTTGACTCTCTCTCTCTCTCTCTATATAAGTAGAAGTTTACACGAATTTTTCGCTCCGTCTGAAACAAAGATTTTCTGCGTTTTTTGCCTTCGGGCGTTTTTATTTGCAGATCCTTGCAAGCGAGTTAGTGCAAGCCTTCACTGTTACTGTTATTTAACAGTATTTTGAGGTGCTTGCATTTAATTTTTCATTTTGAAAATCGGAGCGTTCATTGCTTTGGAGGTTATTTCCACGCCGATTTGCACACGTGCTGGTATTGATATCTGTGCATGCCCGAATTTCCGAGAAAGCCGAGATCTTCTTGGAATTTGGAAACACTGTTCTCCACGACACTGAGGTTCTCCAGCAGATAACAAGTCGCCTACGCCGAACTGGGGTTTAAATTCTCCGCTTTCTCAACAGATGTCATCACCTACGCTCTGCTCTGGAAGTGTCGATACTGTGCGTGTGAGAATTGACGTGTAGTAAATAGATTATTAGTTATTCATATATGTATATGTAATGCGTTTAAATTTGGCAGAGCCATCGCAACGACCGGTTATGCTTCTATCGATAAATTCGTGTGTGCAGTGATGAGTAGACGTCAATGTAGCTTATCTCGCAGAAGCGAGCGTTCCATAGTGTGTGGTGAAGAGCTTTCTATACAGTGCGAAATCTGTAATTACGTCTATCACGTGCGTTCATCCTGTGCTCATAAACGAATATAATATATTGCGTTGTTGCGCAAGCATTCGATCAGCTGTTTGTACACCTTCGCGTTTGCAGCCGAGCGTGACGTCAGGCTCTCACCTAGCCTTTCCTTTGTCCGATAAAGTATCGTCTTCGTCAAACAGCGGTTCAGCGAAACAATCTACTTCTCCCCCATCACCGTCACTCGTATCAATAGTTACAGAGCAGTGCACTGAGTCGCTGCCTTTATTTCTCGTTGATAATACTGCTTTAGAGTCGGGAAATCGCGGGCAAACATTTTCTCCGTCGCTCGTTAACAGTCGCCAGCATGGTAGATTCAGATGTTCCGGAATATTTTAAAAAATATCTTGAGAAATTCAATAAAACTTCTGAAACTGTTGACCGTATAGAAACTGCTATAATAAGTCTTTCAAATCGCGTTACTGCTCTTGAACAGAAAATAAATAAAGCGGATCAAGAACACTGTGCTGATGTGACTGCCTTGCGTTCAGAAATTGTATCATTGTCGCGTAGCATTATTCCTGAGGATCCGTGTGAAGAAGTTATTTCGAAAATTCCAGCGCAGATCGAGCTGACTATGCCAATAGCAGCGGGTCGCGTACTTTCGGCTATTGGTTTCAAGGGGCTTATTAATCACGTGCTAGAAGTAAGAGAATGGGTTCAGAAAGAATCTGCGGTAGCACCTGGCATACAGGCGAGTGTCCCTGATTCTCAGGAGAATGCCACCGGCGCACCGGCGAATGTTCCCGCTGCAAAATCGCAATCTATTGTGCTTAAATTTATGTCTGCAACTATTCGTAATTCGGTGCTCAAAAATGTGAAATTACTCGATAAAACGGATGCACAAACGCTCTTCGGTGTCGGAGGAAAGGGAAAAATTTATATAAGTGCTCTCTGGCCCAAGCCAGTATACGCACTATATCGCAAAGCTCTTCAAGCTCATAAAACACTGCATTATGCAAGGCCGATCATTAAAAACATGATTGTATGTATGAGAGAAACACGTGGGTCTTCGCTTATCCTCGTCCATTCAGAAGATGACTTAGGGACTCTCCCAGTTAGAGGTATTGAAGATTGACGGTCTGCGGCTCGGTCGATTACTGGGAGGCGAACGGATTCATTAGTTGTAGGTCACATAAATGCGAACAGACTCACCACTCGCGCTCATTTCGCTTTAATTGAAGAAAAATGCGCCGGCCACATTTTCGATGTACTGGCAATCACGGAAACGTTTCTGCAGAAAGATAAGCCTGATTCGCATCTTGCCTTAGATGGTTTTAACTTTTTTAGAGCGGATCGAGCTGGAAAGGAGGGCGGAGGCGTCGGCTGTTATATTAGAAATAATTTTGTTGTGAAAATACTAGCGCAATCTGATGCGACTTTTGACAACACGCCGGAATTTATTATTTTAGAATTAATAAACTCTTCAACAAAAATACTTCTTGCTGTAGTTTATCGCCGCCCCTCAGCCGCCTATCCTGTCCACTGTTTTAATGTACTATCCACCCTCCTACCGCATTATATTAATGTCATTATTACAGGGGATTTTAATATAAATATGTGCCTACATAACGCCGCGTCGTGTAACCTACGCGAACAAATTGAATCTCGTTCTCTTTTCCTAGTACCATCCGAGTCAACACATCATGTATTCTGGCGAAACCCGTCTTCTCATACCTGACTCGACTTATTTATTGTCCAATAACACAGATTCTGTTATAAATTATCAAAAGAGTGATGCGCCATTCATAGGGGGGCATGACTAAGAAATATTCACTTTACGTATAGTCATACCTGCGGCCTGCACTAGGACAATATTTACGCGAAATCTAAAAAATGCAGACCATAAAGCACTTACTGCAGTATTACGCGCGAAAATTGCTGCCATCCCTCCATCTCCCTACTTATTTTCTAGCACATTTTTGACAGCTACGCCCATCTCTGGCCTTGTACTTGGCCCATGCAAGGCTGATGTTAATGAGCTCGAAAATCGTATTACATCGGCACTCATTTCGGCTTATGATGCCGCTACACCGCGAAGGCAAATTGTACTATCTTCCAAACGAAAACCTTGGGTCTCACCCGCTATACGCGCGCTAATGAAGCAAAGAGACAAAGCCTTTCAACATGCCCGCTTCTCGGGATGCAGTAGCGACTATGACCATTTTAGAGCCCTACGATTGCGAATTTCAAACTCTCTAGATACGGCAAAAAATCAATTTCTAGCAGGCAAGCTCAATGGGGCGGTTGATGCTAAAGGAAAATGGCGAGAACTACGGCGTATGCGAGTAACTGGCTCGAACCTTCCATCGCCTTTTTTGTATTTCAGTGCACACGTGTTGAATTTACACTACGCAGCTACAGTAAATCGCTCTCCACCGCTCACTGAATCAGATTATCAAGCTATTTGCAATCGACCGCACAGTATGCCTGATGCTCCTCGCTTTGATTTTCGCCCAGTTACAAAAACGGAGGTGCAAGACGCGCTTTTTCGTGCCCCATCCAAGGCATCAGGACTCGATGGTCTTACAGTCCCGATGCTAAAAATCGGTCTTCAAAATATTTTAGATCCGCTAACAGATTTATTTATGCGTGTTTAGCTACTGCTACTTTTCCGACGTCGTGGAAAAAGGCTCTTCTCGTACCGCTCGCGAAAGTCAAGACACCTCTTTCACCATCTTATACGAGGCCTATTGCTCAACTTTCGGAATTGTCGAAAGTTCTAGAACGCTTGGTTCATCAACAGCTGTTGGGCTACCTTGAAGTCCACAGGCTGCTTGATTCAAGGCAGACAGGTTACAGAACCTGTGTATTGGATGACATTAGGCTTGCGATTGATAAACGAATGATTTCTATTCCGATCTTATTTGACTTCTCTAAAGCCTTTGATACCATCCCACATACGTTGTTGCTTACCAAACTTCGTGCACTAAACGTGTCTGACAGAGTTCTACGCTGGTTTTTTAATTATCTAGCGGATCGGCTCCAGGCAGTAGTTGATGAAGGCGGTTCGATTTCCGATTGGCTCAGAGCTAATTCTGGTGTCCCGCAAGGCAATGTGCTTGGTCCGTTACTGTTTGCAATATATATAAACGATCTTCCGAATGTTTTAAGATTTGCAAAGCATATGATATTCGCTGACGACACGCAGCTGATACACCACTGCTATCCGTGCGACATTCTTCAGGGCATTGCAGAGATTAATCGCGATGCTCAAGCAGTGGCCCAATGGGCAAGGGACAATGGCCTTGTCCTAAACCCTGCTAAAATAAAAGTTATGATCTTGGGTAGTCAAGCGTATGGCTCCTTGATTAATTTGAGTACTATTTCTCGCATTGTCATTGGCGGCCATTCTCTTCCGTATGTACTTGAAGTGCGTAATTTGGGGGTATGGCTTACACCAACATTAGAATGGCAAATGCACGCCAAGCATGTTGCAAAGAAGGTGTATGCCACCTTATACACAAATATGAAATTCTACAAGCATGCAAACTCTAGAGATATTAAGAAAAATTTAATAGAGAGTCTGATTTTTCCGCGATTTGATTATGCGTGCGTGGTGTATAATCACCTAGATGCGACGCGTGATCTTAAACTCCAGCGAGCGCAAAATGCGTGTATACGTTTTGTATTGGGAAATATTCCTCGTCGCGCGCACGTCACCCCATACGGACTGGAGCTTGTCTGGCTATCGGTTCGACGCCGCAGAGAATATGTCATCGGCACCTTGGCGTATAACATAATTGCTTCTGAAAATCTTTCATATCTCGCCATTCGGTTCTCGCGGTTAAACGTTGATTCTTTCCAGTGACGCTCAGAACGGAATCCCCCGCAAGCGTTGTTGTACCCAGCCCCCCGTGCCGAAGCCTTGATGCAGTCCTTCTACATTCAGGCTTCGATGCTGCTTAACTCGCTAAACGTGGTCGAGTTCATCCCAACCGCAGTTCGCGAATTTAAGATCTTTCTCATGACTGCTCTCCGATTACGAGATATAGCAGATTGGGAGACTCGAGTGCAAAATGAAGGTCTGTTACTGTGATACAGCGTGTAATTTCTATATACTATATTGTATGTACTAACTTTTACTTGCGAAAATTGTTACTTTGCTTATATTTTTTATGTATGCGTTAGGTACCTTCGAATGAACAACGAAATAAATAAAGACTTTTGTAATTAGGCTCTTCTGCTAAATTAATAGCGGAGAGAGCAAAAATTGAAATTAAAATTGTAATTCCATTATCAGCTATTTTTGGAAAGTGTATTTTATGTAATTAATTGTAATCTTACTTTGGCCAGACGGGGTTTTACCCCAAGGCAGAATAAAGAACAAATCAAATCAAATCTCTCTCTCTCTCTCTCTCTCTCTCTCTCTCTCTCCTCTCAGGTAAGGACCTTTGCGCCACGGGCACACGCTTCGCTATAGCTCCTACTTTTGAGCCTTATTTCTGCCGCACCCTGCCTTCGGGCGTTTTTGTTACAGGTCGCTTGCACGCACACTAATGCAAGTCAGCGTCTCAAGTATTTTCAACGCTGGAGATGCTGTACTTGCAAAGAATTTTGACTACTACGGGTCATCTCACTCCGTTCAGTTTTTGAGGTTAGTGCTGCTCTTCTAATCTTATAAAATTCAGGAAGGAACACGTGGCCTACCGTGCGGCTTGAGATTTCTTTTTTCGCCGCAAGAGGGCAGCACGTGATGGAGCCCCTGGCACGTAGCCTCTGCAAGCGCGTCCCGCGCAACATTAACGCACTCTTGCCTTGCATTAAATGCAAGCGCAGGTGTGATGCTGCATGCTTGCGGGCCATCACAAAGGACGGAGTGAGGGGAATGTATGCACAAGGTGCATTGAGCGCGAGCGATCTGTAAAAACACAGCGTCGAAGTGCGGCTGATCGTTCCACTACTGCTACGGCACAGCAGCAGAAAAGTGCCGTACAAGATAAGAAAAAGAAGAGGGAGAAGAGCAGTGCGAGCGACAGTATAAGCGCGCTGGCTGACGCTGCAAAGCCCGCTGACACTGGCTCTCGTGCGCCCCACTCCAGCGATAACGTCGAGCTCCCCACTGCTCTATCGCTTTCTTGCGTCTCTCTCTCTAACTCCGAGCAGCAGAGGGGAAGCGGCCCGTCGAGCATCGAGGAGAGCAGGAGCGCGCAAGAGCCACTACACTCGTCAACACCGGCAGGAGCAAGCGCGAGAGAGCGGGTTGCAGCAATGCAGGCGCCATCGACAATACGCGCACCCGGCAAGAAGAGGCCTCGAGCAACCACAACCGAAGAAGAAGCGTATGTAAGCATTACAGATGAAGAGAGTAGAATAAGACTGTCGAGAATTGAAGACTGTACCAGCAATGTCTCAGTTATTATGGAGAAGGTCGTGCCCATAGCGTCTGAGATCAAAGAGAACCTGACTTTATTACGATCAGTACCGGCGCTGATAGAAGATGTTGGAGTTCTAAAATTGAACTTAGGCGTTATGGAAAAAATAATTGTCGATCAAAACTCCCTGCTAGAGGAGTTCAAGGTCAGACAAACCTTCTTAGAAAACAAAAACATAGAACTAACCGAGAAATTGCTGGCTTTAGAAAATAAGTTAAATGTATATAATTTAAGTGCGACCCCTGAGCCAATCGCCCGTGATTTGGAAAAATCACGGATTTCTGACTCAGGAAGGATTCGCACGCAAGTTCATCGGCATCGAACGCGCAACCTTCAAGGTAATGACGATGACAACAACATAGAATTAAGCTTGGATTCAGCTGATGAACCTGCGTCGAATCTTGGTTCGGCACCTGCCTTTGGCGGAGGCAGTGACAGCCAAGAGAGAAGAGGGGGCAGCAGCAGTGCGGGGAATATTGAGCTCATAGTCTCAGGAATAGTGGACTGCTCTAGAGCTGAAGCTGATCCTGTTGAGGTAGCTCATATTGTCCTCAGCACTGTTCTGCCCACTCTTCAAAAAGATGATATTATTAATGTTAGGCCACTAGCTCCCCCTACAATGAGGGGTCGCACCTCCAGAGCAGGAGCTGAACTCGGAATGAATGTTGCTGCGAGTGCGAATGACAAATAGCCTACAAGACCGCCACCTTTGCTTATCCGTCTCGCGAGCAATAGATTAGTTAATGAAATTATGTGCGCTAAGGCTGCGTTTACGCGCTTTAATACAGCTGATATTGATCCCTCTCGTCTGAGCGTGGGGCTGGCAAGAGGTCTGTTCCACACGAACATTTTTATTAATGAATCCTTGAGTACTCCTGTTTATACCGAGTTCAAAAGTCTTAAGGTTATAGCTAAAAAACTCAGTTTTCAGTTCGTGTGGCACAGGCACGGCAAGTTTCTCGTCAGATGGAGGGAGAGACTACGAGCTCATACGTTTACTTCAGCTTCCGATCTATCGATAATTGTAAAATTATATAACGTCAGAAGTATTAGTATAGAAACTAAAACTCACGACACAAACATAGACAGTAATGACAACTGCAATACCAATAATAATAATGGAGATAGTAAGGAAAATAACACGAACGCACACCTAACACAAATAACTAATCACGTAACACTCACACACAAAAACAGTACTTGTCACAACAGCGACAAGCAATGTTCAACATCTGCGAATAAATCGGATTGACTAGGTGTAGATAATGCTCGCAAGACGGATGACAAGGGAGTGAATTTGAGAGCGGGTTTTTTCAATGCCAATTCCATCAGGCATTGCATTGAGGAAATCCGCGAACTTCTAAGCGGAAACCAATCCTATCATCTATTCCATGTAGCCGAAACGTGGCTGGACGGTGAGAAGTCCGATGATTCCATTCAGATCGATGGTTACTCGATTGTGCGGTAGGATAGAAATGTCCATGGTGGGAGTGTGGCGCTTTATGTCCGCGACAATTATAGGGTCAAAGTTCTTGCTGTGTCAGACACTGATGGACCAGATAAACCCAATCAGTCTGAATACATCAAGTGTGAGATACAGCATAGAAGCAAGGAGCCTGTTTTAGTCGCGGTCATCTACCGGGCCCCCTCTATCGCATTTCTGAAGAACTCGGATCTTGTCGACAAGCTGAGAGAGTATTGTGACGCTTACAGTCACAAAATCATAATGGGTGATCTGAATGCGGATTTATTGGCTGGCGGTTACTGATTGGGCAGAGGGTGCATTACTCAGACTGAATAAGACCAAGACTAAAGCTATCATTTTCGGCTCTTGTAAATACATAAATAGTCTTGAATCACAAGGTTTTCCGGAAATCAGTCGGGGATGGGGTCTCTGTTCCTTTCTCGCCGACCGTCACAAGCCTGGGTGTTATACTTGATTCTAAACTCACGTGGAAGCCACACGTGGACATGGTCGCAAAAAAGGTTAATAGAGTACTGTATAATTTGAGATTTTTTAGAAAGTATACCACTCAGGATCTGCGTAAGCACTTAGCAATGTCCCTTGTTTTTCCGCATCTCGACTACTGCTCTCTAGTGTATCTGGATGCGTCACTCGAACTTCGTAGCCGGCTGCAAAGACTGCAAAACTCGTGTGTGCGATACGTGATTGGTGCTAGGAAGGATGAGCACATCACCCCTTACAGGGAGCAATTACAGTGGACTCAGGTGGACTCTCGAAGAGCCGTTTTTATGGCGATAACAATCTACAAGGTTCTTCGGACAAGGGAGCCAGTCTATCTCGAGCCGCTTTTCAAAAAGAACGAATCGAAACGCCCTGTAAGGGGTGAGGTTAAAGAACTCTCTATTCCGCAGATGCGTACTGAAACTGGAGTAAGATCTTTTCAAGTACAAGGTGCGCATTTGTGGAATTCTCTCCCTTCACATATACGAACGTTACCATCATTGAAAGTCTTCAAGGTGGCGGTCAATAAATATTTTGCATGCTTGGATTAATAGTCATTGTTGATTTTTCTATTTTAGTATTTGTTTAATTTTTTGTGATAACTTATCTTGTATTGTTAATTCAAATTCATTGATATATTTATGTATTTTTATTTATTTATTTTATTTTTAATCAATCAACAAAACAATTTTAAAGAGTATGCATGTATTTATTAGTATGAGTATGCATGTATTTATTAGTATGAGTATGCATGTATTTATTAGTATGAATGAAAACGACTGTTAATGTATGTAAGTAATTTATCCAATGACTGATAGATATAATAAGAACGATGTAGAGATCATGACTTATTTGACAACGAAGTGCAATACTTTATGTTCCTGACGTCGCATATGTGCAATTATTTTAGGTTAAGTAACAATATGATATTAAATTTTAAGTGAATATGACATGTATCAAATGTTTTGTAAATATTTACAAATAAATATTATCTCTCTCTCTCTCTCTCATTTTTATTATCTTACTCTTAACGTAATCACGAAATAAAAATAAAATTCGCTAACAATTACAACATTTTGAAATTACGTACTAAGATAGAGATAAATGAAGTCAAAATTATTTCAATGTATGTAGAACAATAAAATAAATTTTAACATTAAATGTAATAATTTAATAATTTAGATAACAAATAATTTATCAGGAAAACAAAAATATGAAAAGTCTTTCGTTAAATAAAGGAGCTAAACACCAACACATAGTGGTACGCGACATTCGCTTATCAGGTATAGGATTACCTCAGATGCACCATTTATTTAGTTTCCTTTATTGAGTTTCTTTTTTAATTCAGTGCTAATCATTCTTATTTTTAATTTCAAATTCTTTACTTATTATAATCTTCTAATCAATAGATGATAAAATGTAAATCTTTTTTTCTTGAAAATAAGATTGTCAGTATCGATGAATTTAAAAGGTAGATTAATTTTTTAATAATTCTATTCGTGTTCTTTATTATGATTAGAAATAAAACATATATAATTTACGACCCTATCATTTTTATATACAATTTAAACACTTAAAAATATTAAACTGTCTTATATGACGGTTTGCTGACAACTGACAAAAAAATGTATTTAATTTTTATATTTTAAAAATAGGAGTTTGAACTGGTTGAGTTCGAATACCATTTCTAAACACTCGTTTAAACAATCTTTTAAATTATACTGCAAGTGTCAATGTTATAGAATATGCATTCTTTGAAATCTATTTTTAAAATGACTGTGCATAGAAGCTCTTAATAAAAGTGTTTAAATTACAATCTTTCATTAAAATGTGCTAAATCCCGAAACTTATTCTATGTGTATGGTTAACTTATTTTATTTTACATTCCACCACCGCCACTAAGACAATAATACGTAGCATAATTCGTGTGTCTTTCAAACCAATATAAAAGAGCATTCGATGTACGGTTTGTTTAATGTATAAACTATCTAAACCTTACCGTAGACTAAGAAATATAGAGGTTATCATTATAGCCAATCAAAGGGACTAACAATCTTCAAACAAAATATTTTTCTTTTTATAAATATAAAAAAATATTTCTTAGTAATATTTTGATAAAATGTTCAAATTTACCGAAAAATACCAGATAATATATGATGAGTGACTTACTTTTACCTTAAAAGTATTATCGATTAATTTAACATTTAAAGATGTATCTGCCGCTTAAAGAAATTTTGAATAATTTGGCGCCGGTTCGCATCTCTGTCAGTCCGAATTTTTCGGAGACAATTTAAGAAAAAATGTTTTTCCGGATGCTTCGGTGACGGAGGTCAGACCTGCAATCTGCTACCTGGTTAAGAGCAGTAATACCCATTTACGTAATTACAAAAAAAATCCAGCGGGAACTACTCTAAATGACATTCTAAATATTATGCAAAATTGTTTACTCTTTTAAATGATATTACAAACAATAAATTATTTGGTGATGATATAGGTTATGTATATACAATTGAATACTTTATCAATTGCGTGGATCACATTGAGTCACAGAACTTTTAGAGTACCATTAGGTTTGAGTACCATAGAAACGGCACTCTTGGAATTAGATTCTGATAAAAAATATTGCGCTAGATAGATGTCATAATTTGGGATGAAGCATCCATGATACCGAAAAAAGCTTTAGACAAAGCAGATAAAACTTTAAAACATTTATGTATGAATAACATACCATTTCGGGGAAAATTAATAATTTTAGGTGATGATTTTGGACAAGTCTTACCAGTAATGAAAAACGAGTTTAGGACTGCTATAATAGAAGATACAATAAAATATTCAAAGTCAGGGTTATTGGTAGAACTTGATGAAATAGAGGAATTTGGACTAGTTTCTAGTGCTAATCATTCTTGCGGGCAAAAAGTGTAATTTTGGTCTCGATTTTCGGGACAAAAGTGTCCTTTTTTGTTGAGATGGGCATAAAACAATTTTTGTTACTCTATTTATTTTTAACTTCACATTACCTAACTTTTATTTTACAGCGCAGTCAAGTTAATACAATATCAATCCTTACAGGGTTATAGTGTCTTAACTATATTACTAAAACAAGAGATGCCCTTATGGACCTTTCTTTGGAAAACAATTGTCTTGAAATATAAAAATATAAATATTTTATTTTATGTTAATTTCTTAAGCTTTTTTCACATTTTTTTAATACGTAAAATAAATAAAAGGCATATTTATAATTAACTATATTCATTTACTATATTCAAAAAATAAGATTTAATTATAATCGCTTCTTACCTGCCACATCTATTATTGAAATAGTTAGATATAGTCGAATACCATTTCAGTAAAATTTTATAGTATTTGTTCATAGCATTGAAATTCATCTGTAGATAAATAAATAATTAGTAAATACGTGTCGTCAAATGCCGAATTTTCATATTTGTGTGAACATAATCATTTCATTAAAAAATTAAGTTTTTTTATGTAATATTACACTATTAACTGTGCACTTTGGGAATTTTAAGTTTGCTTGAATAATCATGGTGTACGACTTTTTTAATTGGGACCCTAATTCAGAGCGGTAGGAGTTAGCTTTATATTGCACTCCAGCGTTAGTTAGTATTATAATGATTTTTCAATGAGAAGGAATTATATTACATTGTCTTTTGAGTTGGACTCCTATTACACGGGACTGTGAATTAGAATTCTCTTGCCCGAAACTTTCAGTTGGAATCTTGTTGCCCTGAATAATGGTTAGAATTTTGTTACATTAAATTTTTAGTTAGAATTTTATTGCATGCTGCATCCAATTACAGTTGTATAGAATTCACGATTGAGTTAGCATTTTATCAACCGGAGGTGTCGAGATGGTCAACTTCTAACTCTTTTTTCTCTCTCTCTTTCTCTCTCTCTCTCTCTCTCTTTCTCTCTCTCTCTCTCTCTCTCTCTTTCTCTCTCTCTCTTTTTCTCTCTCTCTCTCTCCCTCTCTATCTGTCTCATATTTATTCTCTTATTCTTAACGTAATCACGAAATAAAAATAAAATTCGATAACAATTACAACATTTTGAAATTACCTACTAAAATAGAGGTAAATGAAGTCAAAATTATTTGAAGGAAAGAAAGGTTCAGGACTCTCAAATTTATGGACGACTGAAAGGTACTTTAAAACAATAATAATATATAATTATCTAGAAATTAAAAATTTGTAATTTTTAATTTTAATTTTTAAAATAAAATGTACATATAATAAAACTATTACTATAAATTATGGTTTTAAAGAATAAGTTAAGAAAATTCTATATTTGCATACAAAGCACTATGAAAAATGCTAATACTGAGAATGTCAATTAATAAAATGTATTAAATATTACAATAAAAATATTATTTCAGATTCAAGCAGACCATGACGAAAATAATTTATGCAACATAATTATATTTCATATTGCCTTTGCACACTCGAATTTGAAATAGATTTCATAGTCGTCTAAATGGAGCGTTGTAGGGAGATGGTGTTTATCTATTTAATTAATTGATAAGTAATCACTATAAATTTAATAACATATATTGTAATTAAGCAATATTAAGCCATTAATGCTTGTCATCAAACTATGGTCTGTAGAGTGAAATTAACTATTGGAAGTAGAAAATGGCAACATGAAAATTGTTTTATTTTATTTATACAATCATTGTTTAAACAAATTAAAAAAAATTATTTACGTAAAAGTAGTACTGGAAATCGATTCGACGATAAAAATGACTAAAAAACAACTATCAGATTTGTCAATTCATGTTCCAATTTGTTACAAAAGTTTTTCAAATATAGTGATGTTATAGTTTCACCATAAATTTAAAAATATGTATTTTAATTAACCAATACTAAGCCATTAATACCCATCTTCAAACCACAGTATGTACAGTGAAATTAACTATTGGAAATAGGAAATGGAGTCAAAGTATAAAAAATGATATAAAAGAATTTTGCATTTTACTTAAACAATCGTTGTTTAAACAAATTAAAAAAAATAATTACGTAAAACTAATACTAGAAATTGATTCGACGATAAATCCACTAAAAAAACAACTATTACTTTTGTCAATTTTTGTCAATTTATCTTCCAATTTGTTATAAAAGTTTTACAAACAATTAGTGAAAAATTAACAAATTTTAAATATTAAATTTTTTAAAATACTAATAACGACAATGGATTCTGCAGGACAAAATACAAAAGAAACAATTATTACTTTTGTCAAATCTGCTTACAATTTGTTTTAAAAAGCTGAAAGCATTAGTAATTGTTTACTAATTGTTTATAAGACATTTACAACAAATTATAAAATAATTTGACAAAAGTAATAGTTACTATTAGTTTAAATCACATTAGTTTACTGCTATTAGTTTTTCATAAAAATGAATTTATAAAAATTTGGTAAACAATGACTGTTGGAACATATTACAAATAATCATTTTTTATGTAAATTTATAGACTTTGATACAATGTATTATTTTTTATAAATAATGTCACCATACAGATTATAGTTTAAATATGGGTACCAATAGGTCAATGTTTGAAATGTACAATATGAATAATAAATATTTAAAAGTTAACATTGATGTATTAAATTCAATTACAAATTATTTTTTACAATAAAAAAGTACGTATTTAAAATTAGAAATATACGTCCGAATCTGACTAGGATCACAGTAGAATTGTAAATAGATCCCAATTCTGATGCCTAATCGGAATCTTATTGAAACAGTGTGAAACTTCTGACTGGAATCTGACTGGATGGACCAATCAGATCCCAATCCGAATTTGGGTAATCGGAATCGATCCCAATTAGAACCCGACCTTTTTTGTACATAGGAAATATGTTAACTTAGATAAAGTAGCTAAAGCTGCTCTTTACTCAATATCTGAGATAACAGGGTCTTAAAGTGTTCTCCGAGTTAATAGGTTCTTCTACTAAATCGTTAATATACAAAGTTGGGTAAGTTGTTAATATACATCATGGGTTGAACCGATGTATCGGCTTTCCGGCCCTCTAAAGGTTAAGCTGAATTTAAGCCCAAAAAGTGAGGAACGCATTTGGAGGCTATCTATTACTCTGTATATGAGTATTAACTGAAGAGCATACTTACGGAAAATAATTTTAAATATAAGTGAATTGTGTAGTCAAAATTTCTTGTTTTAGTTAGAGTATATCATTCATTTACAATTGTACATATTTAAACTTAGGTACAAGTCTAAAATGAAAATGTAATAGATAAGGAACGAATAAATGCACTTTTCGAGAGTTTACTCATATATAATACGCCGAATCCCCTAATACTGGTTTATTAGAAAATTAGTTTAGCAGATGGTACAAGGGTGAAGTACGGGCAGTAGAACTTTGATAATGCATGAAATTAAATAATTTAAATAAAATATCTTATAAATGTTAAAATCTCCAAAATCGTTCATATTTTTACGAAAACAGCTGTGAAATCGGTTTACTTCACTGCTAATTTCTTAGTTAATTATATTCAGCAGGGGGCTCACGATTAAGAAAAAGCCACTTAGTGAATTGATAATATGGCGTAGTCAAAGAGTATATAAACAGATATTCTACAATGTTAAAGAATATGTTAAATTACCCTTTGACTCCGCCAATTTTCCTATATCATCAGAGCCCCCTAACGGTGATTCATTTTCCCACTGGGAGATAATGAAAGCCGTAGTAAGCACAATTCTTCTCGGTAAGTACAGTCCACACTCAGATACTTTCCTCGATCGCATAGTTCGAGAATTACCAGAAATTTGCTGCTGTGTACCTGCAAGTTAGCAGATTGTTGCTGGAGATGTTGGTTTGTCATTTGCTTGTCGCCATAGAGAGGAGACATCCTGCAGTCTGAGACGAGGGCCTCGCCTTTGCTCGGATGCCCCTGTTTCGCCCAAACACAAGGCCAGGATATTACGGATCCGCCCTTACTTCTTTGCTGGAACTGCTACTGCTGATCTAGTTGTTGTTGTGGTTGTGGTTGTTATTGTTATTGTTGTCGTTGTTGATGTGTTTGTTGTTGTTATTGTTGTTGTTGTTGTTGTTGTTGTTGTTGTTGTTGTTGTTGTTGTTGTTGTTGTTGTTGCTGTGGTTGTTGTTGTTGCTGTTGTTGCTGTTGCTGTTGTTGCTATTGTTATTGTTGTTATTGTTGTTATTGTTGTTATTATTGTTGATAATGTTGTTGTTATTAATGTTGTTTTTGTTGTTATTATTATTGTTATTGTTGTTGTTGTTGTTGTTATTACTGTTATTGTTGTTATTATTGTTGTTGTGGTGATTGTTGTTTTTGTTGTTGTTATTATTGTTATTGTTCTTGTTGTTGTTGTGGTTGTTATTGTTGTCGTTGTCGATGGTATTGTTGTTGGTGGTGGTCCTACAAAAAATGTTGTAGCTTCTGATAGTGCCCGTAAATGAAGGCACTGTCGCTGGGCGGTGGCTTCAATGATGATAGCGATGGGACGGATAACACGGAATTACACACACTCTCCTCATCTATGGCAAAAAATATTCTAAATAAGTATTATTAAAATTATTACATATCTATCGATTTTAGAAAAATAGGATATTCTTATACGGTTTCTATTCAATCTATTTATTACTAGACTTAGAGAATTATTTTTGTAAAAACAATGCTGGCATATCCAACTGTGATATACGACGCCTATTGTATTATTCACAATATATATAAGAATGTTCCATTAACTTGGTATGGAAATTTTTACTATGTGTATGGTAGATTCAGCTTCGAGTATATTAGTATACGCAGGCACACTGGAAAAAAGTTGCTGTTCGCAAGACAAAAGCACCATATCTATATTTTTCCGGGGTCACTCTATCCGAATGTGTTGTCCGTTTTTCTCCATGATGTCACCATTCGATCCAAACCTCAAAAAGAGTCTCAAAATCGTTACAACGGCCTTTTTCAGCTTAACAAATTCATAATAACGGCTAACACCTTAAAGATAAAATAAAACAACAGTATTCCAATATATGCTTAGGATCACTTAATTCAAATCCAACATTAGTCTAACTCCATCCGGTCACCATTCGTCCCTAAACTCTAAAAACCGCTCAAAATCGCTAAAACGACCCTTTTCAGTTTAACAAATGCATCATGACCGTAAGACCTTGGAGAAAAGTGAAGCAACCATATCCCAGTATGCGTTTAGGGTCGCTGAACTCAAATCTGTTGTCGGTTTTACTGCATCAGGTCACCATTTGTCCCTAACCTCAAAAAGTACCCCAAAATCGCTAGGACGACCCTTTTTAATTTAACAAATGTATCTTGACCACGATAACCTTAGAGAATAAATAAATCAACCATATGCCGGTATGTGTTTTGGGTCGCTGAACTCAAATCTGTTGTCGGTTTTACTGTATCAGGTCACCATTTGTCCCTAACCTCAAAAAGTACTCCAAAATCGCTAAGACGGCTCTTTTCAGTTTAATAAATGCATCATTACCACGAAAATCTTGGAAAGAAAATAAAGCAGCCATATACCAGTATGTGAGTTGGGTCGCTGAACTCGAATCCGTTGTCTGTTTTACTGCATCAGGTCATCATCCGTCCCCAACCTCAAAAAGCAATTCAAAATCGCTAAACCGGCCCTCTTCAGTTTAATAAATGCATCATGACCACGAAAATCTTGGAAAGAAAATAAAGCAGCCATATACCAGTATGCGATTTGGGTCGCTGAATTCAAATCTTGTCCGTTTAATTCCACCAGCTCACAATTCGTCCCTAACCTTAAGAAACGCTCCAAAATCGTTGGAATGGCCCTTTTAAGTTTAAGGGGACCGGATTACCTTAGAATTTGCATTAAATTGGTTATATATTCTTAGGTGAAAATTAAATATTCATCATATATTACGTTTCTTTTCGGTAAATTTACATATTTTATCGAAATATATCGGGTATTTTTATTTTTTTGGGCTTTAAGTCACCTTAAATATCTTTCGAAGAGAAACTGCTATTTTTTCATCGTCCACATGCTTTTAAAAGTTCTAAGCATCAGACTGAACTTTTACAACGGTTATTTTGATCAAAACACAAGTAAATCTAATATCAGTGAAGTAATTTGTATTATAAATTCATATAACCAATTTAATTAAAATTTTAAGGTAATCAGGTTCCCTTAACAAATGCATCAGGATCACTAATACTTCGGGAAAAAAATAAAACAACAATCTACCAGTATTTTTCTAGAGTCGCTGAATTCACATCCATCGTTAGTTTGACCCCAGTAGGTTACCGTTTGTCCCTAACCTAAAAAATACCACAAACTCATTAAAACGGTCCTTTTTAGTGTTGATAAGCAAAACCTGATCACTGAAAATATAAAGGAATCATTAAGCAACATACTACCTGTACATTTTAAGGGTCTCTAAATTTAACCTTTCGTTAGTTTGACCACATCAGGTCACCATTCAGGTTTTCCGGACCCTTTTGAGGTTGATAAATGAAGCTTAACCACTGATACGACAAGGCAAAAATTAAAAAGCCGAAGTATGTTTCTGGATTCATTGAATCCAATTTCGGCATCCATTTGACCTATTTACCGATTGATAAGGTCGGATTGTTTTTTTGTGGGTTATTGGTGGATTATCTGCCGCTAGGTCGGAGCCAAAATGGCTTTTCCGGCTAAAAAAAGAAAGTCCAAATTGGGTTGACTTATTGGGTTGTTTATTTTCAGAACGGTCCCTGAACTGACTGCCGATGTGACTCCATCGAGTCGTGGCGAGCGAATGACGCGAGTCGATCTTATGCCCTGTATTTATGTTCACTGGGCAAACTGCTCTGATCGCGGCAGTGTTGGTGGTAAGTGCGCTAGTGGGAAATGCGCGCAAGCGCTGCAGTGCAGTTTATATACGGAACAACTTCAAACATAATTTCGGTCACCCAAAAATATGTATGTAGCCCATTTTCTATAGATGTTTGTTTGTGGTATGTTTCAAAGTTATGGACAGCCAGAGACCAGATAGGTTAAATGGAAGACGGAATTGGATTCAGTGAACTCAAAAACATACTTTGGCTGCTTAATTTTTCCCTTGTCATATCAGTGGTGAGGCTTTATCTCTTGTTCAAGGTTTTCGTGGTCATGATGCATTTGTTAAACTGAAAAGAACCGTCTTAGCGATTTTGAGGTACTTCTTGTGGTTAGGGACTAATAGTGACCTGATGTAGTAAAGTAGATAAAGGATTCGAGTTCAGCGACCCTAAACACATATTGGGATACGGTTGTTTCACTTTTCTCCAAGGTGTTAGTGGTCATGATGCAGATACGTACGGGGATACGTTTGTTTTACTTTTCTCTAAGGTTTTATTGGTCAGATGCATTTGTTAAACTGAAAATGACCGTTTTAGCGATTTTGAGGTATTTGTTTATGTTAGGGTTAATGGAGTAAGACGGACAACAGATTTGGAATCAGCGACGCAAAACACATAGTGATATAGGGTTGTTTTATTTTTTCTCCAAGATTTCAGTGGTCATGATGCATTTGTTAAAATGAAGAAGCCGTCTTAGGATTTTGAGGAGCTTTTTGTGGTTAAGGATGAATGGTAACCTGATACAGTATAACAGACAGCGACCCTGATAACATATAGATATGATGCTTTTGACTTGCAAAAAGCAACAGTTTTGTTCCCATGTGCCTGTGTATTATTACATGTAAAGTATTGTATTTATTAGATTTGCCACAGCAATCAGCATACTAATACATTTACTACAAATCTGTTGGTTAATGGTGTTAGCTGCTCCCGTTGTGCTGCTTTATTTCATAATTATTTTGCTGATAGATTTGCAACTGATGTTAATGGAGTTTTCAAATGCTGTAAGAAGGATAATTCTGCCACATTACAAGGTTGTTCTCAACGATTGCAGCAAAATCAGGTATCGTTACATCAAAACTCGGATGCTAGTTCAAATAGTGGAGGTATTCCTAAAAGCAAGGCTCCCTCCACTTCTCGTCAACGAGAAGGGCGGAAGTTATCTCTGAATCGAAGTCGTATTGCTCCTCTCATTTCTTCGCAACCGGAGATTTATCATGCCGACACTAGTATCAAGGATCAAGCTACAGATCTGTCTGAGTTACAAGCCTTGGTCACATCACTTCAATCCCATATGCAAAATGCTAATGAAAGTCTGAGTGCTATTCGTAACCAATTAGCTGGGTACGATGATCGTATAGAGCATAATCACTCAACAATTGACAACATCAATACCAGAATGAATCAGGTCTCAACATAATAGTACTCAATCGATGGCAAAATTACAATGATTGACGTCATCAATAACAACTTTCACATGTTATCAAGAAGAGTAAACCAAGTTGAAAACCATAACGCTCCTCTAGGTTTAAATACTGACAACTTGACTATCGAGCTACATGAAAGACTATCTCGTTCTCGTAATATCATATTCTACAATATACCTGAAGCTAACGATGATGCTGACAATGGAAATAGTGATGTAGAGCGAGACAAGCAGCTTTTATCTACTATTAACAAAATAGTAACTACTAATCAAATCTTCCGCAGACTAGGAAAGTCAGATGCTAGTGCCACCTCTCGCTCACTTCTTGCATAGTTGCTAACTCACAGTGATGAAGATTATAAGTCATCGTAAAAAACTCCCTCATGGGGTATCTGTTTCCTCGGACAAGACTCAAGCGCAACGGGACCACCTAAGAAATTCGCGTGATGAGGTTGAAAACCAAAATTCCTCACACACTTACAACAAAAGAACCATAAAGTACATAAATGGTATCCCTACAATTGTTGATCCAAATGCTAAACATGGAAACACACCATCAAAAAACGGAAATTAAATAATTCAGGTACTTTTACTATTTCTTTTTTTTAATTATTATTCTCACGGAAATCTGGCTAAAGCCTATAACTCTATCGACTGAATTGAGGTTTGAAAACTTTAACATCCAACGTGGTGGTGGTGTATTGATAGCGACTAGAAAAGAATTGACTGTAAGCCTCATATCTTATAAATCTGATACTGAATCTTTATTTTTAAGCATCGCCCTGTCATCAAAGAAACTTCTGTTGGGTGTAACATACTTGTTACCTTTATCATCTAACGAAACCTACCTCAGTTACCTGTAAGCTGTCAACGAGGCTCTATCTGGCCACGAAGATCATGAGATATCTTTGTTTCGTGATTTCCACTTACCAAACATCATTTGGAAAAATAATCCACTAAGCACCGAGGAATCAAACTACATCTCACATGCGTTGAGAGCATGTACAGCAGCAATCTGCCAGTCATTTGCTTTTCTCAACCTTCAACAACTCTACAGTATCCATCCTGCAAAATGCTATATGCTCAACCTCTGTTTTGCAACTCCTGGGATTTTATCAAATTTAACCTCTGGTGACCATCTTCTTGCATCTCACAAACATCATCAAGCTAGCTATTTTCAAGTATCCGGTGGTCGGTGTTCAAATAGTCAATATTTAGTTTCATCACGTTGTAATTCTATTTGCGATGATTATAATTATATCATCAATTCCATTTCGAGTACTGACTGGATTCGCCCTTTTAATCATGGTACGATAGAGAGCAGTGTATGTGATTTCTATGATGTTTTGAATGAACTAATCTTCATTCACGTCGTCTATCTAAGGGTTATTCCAGTCAGCATCCGAAGTGGTACATGACTGATTTAATAAGTCTGATTACTGAAAAGAAGCGTATACACCTTGCATGGAAAATCTGCTCTCTTGAACCAGATCACATAGAGTTTAAAAAACTCCGTGCAAGATGTATTCGCTTATCGCGTATAGCTTATAAGAAGTACGTTACAAAAAATAATTAGAAGCGTAGCCCACGACCCTTTTGGTCTTCTGTAAATAGTTTAAAAAATGATAGTGGATTTCCGTCCAAGAGACTGACTACCATTTTCATTTGACTACACACTAAATAACCTTTCCTTGAAAAAAGTCGATTTAGTATCGGATTTGAGTATTGCTTTTGACACACAGCTGTTATTTTATAGCCATATTCACAACGTCACATCTAAAGCGCTCGAGACATTGGGATTTATTAGGAAAACGACTTTGGATTTTCAAAATTCTGATTCTATTGTTTATCGTCGTTGTCGTTGTGCATTTTGTGCACTGACCTTCAAGTAAACCAAGTACAGCTGGGCTATAAGCCAGGCTTAGGATTGTGTAGAGTATTTCGCGAAACATTTAGGTAGACCAAAGCCACGCGTTAATGCTGGACCATACAACGGTCCTTCAAGCGAATCTCCACATATACCAATTAGCCAACAGCGTTGTGACTCAGATTCTATTTGAGACAAAGGCTGATGTGCTACTAATCAGTGAAATGTGCTGTGACTGGAAAATACCTACATGAAACTCAGACACCTTGGCACAGCAGCAATCTACGTGGAATCACGAACCATCAGAGTGATCCAGCACGGAGCCGGGAGTGACTTTGTTTGGGTGAGAAGCAGAGACGTAAGTTACGTGAACTACTTTACTCCGAATCTTCACGTTGAGCAATTCACGTGGAGTCTCGATGAGCTGCAAGACACGATTCATGAGATGAAAGACGAAATCGTAGTCGCCGGCGACTTCAATGTACGAGCATCCTGGTCGGGCATGCCAGAGCTGGACAGCAGAGATATATCCATCATCGAGATCGTATCTGGGCTCGGCTTTATAGTTCTGAACGTTGGGAGCATGCCGACTTTTGGGAGACCAGGATATATTGGGACGCTTCCGGACACGACTTTCATATCCGATAATCTAGCACACAGAGCGCTGGAATTGGAGGGTACTGAAGAATTACAACGGAAGCGACCACCAATACATCACCTTACAGCTGCGCGATAAATCCTAATCGCAGAAAGGAGTTGCGTTAAAGCCACACCGATGTAATCTGGCCAAACTGAACACTGACAAACTAGTCGAGGTATTTCTAAAACTTACCAGCGATGAATGCCACCGAAGGCAGGGACGGAGCGAAGGCTCTCGTGAGGGAGTGGGTTATTGGTCGTTGTATGAAATACGTTCAACTATATAAGAGATTTGCGCCCGGAGTCAGCTGAACATAGCTAAAAAGTATAGTTGGAACGCTCTGATCATAGCTGCTTCGTATTATTTTCGCTCTATACCTCGAAGTTAACTGCTTCGTGTGAAAGCAAAATAATCGTGACCCTAATACTGGGCGTGTGCGAGCTGGAGTCTAATCATTATGAGTTGAACAGTCATGGAAGATTTATTAACGTGAGCCTCTCCGGTACTTCATCTATACTCGAAACTCAGTATTTTCCACCGATTGAACTGTCACCGCATAAGAACTACGTTCTCGGTGTCGTTGAACTTTTGACCTTCAATTCAATACCTAATATCGATTTGGGCAACAACAAGTTTTACATGGATACAGAGGAAATTGTTCTACCGGCAGGTAGTTACGAGATTGAAGATATAGACAACTGTCTTCATGAAACGTTGGCTACAAAGGATATATTGATCAGTCTGAAACCCAATAACAACACACTTAAAAGTGTAATAAAGTGGAGTCATACGACTGATTTTCGATCGTAAGACTCTATCGGTCAACTGCTGGGCTTCACTTAATGTCTTCTTCCGACAAACGTCACGCATAGCTTCGATAAACCAGTGGCTATTCTTAAGGTCAACACTCTGAGAGTCGAGTGCAACATCACTTTCGGAGCCTATATAAACGGACGTTCTTTCCTGTAGTTCCTCCAGGATACAAGATCATCAAAGTATTATCGCAAGTCATTTACCTTCCGATCGTTGTCAAAAGAATAGATCATCTGCAAGAGCGCATTGTAGATCAAGACGAAAATTTGGTTAATTTTCTAGGAAAGATCATTATAATCAGACTACATCTGAAGCAAGTGTGATGGAAGTCATCTACGTTAGAGGGTATAAACGCATACCAACATGTCGACCAGTCATCAGTCGTCAGCAAGCTACCAAAGCGATAACACGGCAAGACATTCAGTTTCTGAAAACTCTCGACTTAAGAATCGTCGCCCGTGGTGGAAAGTAGCCTGTATATTCTTCTGCTGTTTAGGGGCCGATCATTACTTACGTAAGGCGATTTTCCGTTTTCTGATCCCCTCCCACCCCTATCTAAGAATTCATAAAATTACCATGACCCCTTTTACGTAAGATTTTATAAATCATGACGAGGTAAAACTTTATTAATTATAAAATTGAATTATTTCCAACACGCAGTTTGTAACAAAACTTTGAAAAATCCATCTTCTTATAAAGTCTTTTCTTATACTAAAGATAATTAGACGCTTTGTTATTTTTTAATTTCAGCAGCACCCATACGCATTGCTTCCCATGAAAAATTTTCAAAACAGTTTCCCGGCTGAAAATAACAAATAAATCTTTTAAAATTTGAAGCAAACAATGCTTATACAAATTCAATGGGCATAATACTAAGCTGTTTATTATAAAAAAACATGTTCAATCTCGAGTAATTGTTTAAAATAAAGAAGTCGATAACACAGATTCTTGTAAAAACAATTCTCTTTTGAACGTCATACTATGTCCTTTGCATTTATGTAAACATTATCTGGTTGGATTTTCAAAAGATTCTGTTGTTATCTGAATTTAGAAAACGCGTTGAAATGTACCCTATCACTTCCTCTTAAGGAGATAGATCAGACCTACGTACTTTACCCGCTGATGAATACATTGAAAAATTTTGTTTTTCTCAAACAATACGCATCAGAATCAAATTCTCTTTTCAGGGTCGCTTTATATATTTTCATATAAAAATACTTACTATAGCTTTTATCATAAATGTAGCACAGTCTTTAAAATGTATACACTAAACGAATTGATTCTTCTCAAATGTGTTTGCATTTAACGTTTGAAATATACTTTATACATAAATTCAAATCTGCTCCGGAAGAATCAATGCGTATTGGGTACATCTCACAGATTATAATATTGACGGTTGAGTGTAAAAAGAGGTTATCTCGAAAAATGTTTTGATGAAGAGGCTAACTCAGTTTTCGCTTAACAAACGGGCTAATAACTCAGTTCGCACTTGAAGAACGGGCTAATTCAGAAATCGCGCGAAGAAGCGTTTCTTTAACTAATAATTTATGGCTTTTAATTATTTATTGGCAAGAGTAAAAAAGATAAAATAGTATCTTTTGTAAAAAGATCATTTTTATATTTTTCATTTTTGCCTATTACAAAATACAGCGAGTCCGGGCCGACTGTTTATCAAAAGCGGCGCAGATGAGCAATATCTTATGATTCGGATCGGCCGAAGTCAATTGACGGTTGGATTTCTGTCGAATTTGTCCGACTGATCACCTTCCGCGATTTCGACAACTGTTTATACGCATTTGTACAGTTGTCGGTTTAACCAGTCTCATGAAAGGACGAGTATCGCACAACCCCTGTCAGAGCTTGATAATTGAAAATGAAGCCTGGATCGACGTTGAAGAGCACGATTCTCGGCTTCGCCGAAGAGTATGGCACGATAGTAGTCAACAAGGATCGTTGAAATGTTTATGAAGAGTTGAAGATCGATCTTACGAGAATCCAGTGGCTAATGCTATATGTAGGGTACTATCGATTGCCTACAAAATACGTCAACTGAATTTCATATACGCGAGTAGACCGATCGAAATATGTTTTCGTATTTGGGACTTGTACGAGTATCCTCTACTTCCAGCCACATCGAAATACGTTTGGACTGTCAAAACGTATAACCAATTTGAAAAGTCACGTTTCGTCATACTAGCCTTTCAAATGAATCATAAGAGTCAGAGAGCTGTAAATGCTAGTCGTTTCGACCACTGCAACCCATATGGAAGTTTAAATCTAGACATCGCTCGCAATCAGTATGCCATATTGTACGACATCTATGCCAACTTTCAAAAAGTATATTACGAGAAAGATGTCGAGTCTATACTAAACTAGGAATACTATATATCACATGAACCGTTGATCGTGATCGATTATTCAAAACAAAATGAGTCTTTGAAAAGCGCGTGAGTGGACGTTCGTCTGAAATTTGAATTAAGAGACAATTTTCCAGCTGGAACATCTGCTTACTGCGTAATCTTGTACGATCGTATAATTCAATACAATCCTGTGAGTGGTGATTTAAGGAAAATGTGGTTGTGGTAGTACCTCATAGGTGAGGACGAAGGTTGGGGCCCTCATCCCTTCTCCTTATACGAAGAAAAACAATGATAATGCAGTTTATCTTCCGTCGGTAATACAGTTTTCTCTGCATCATTGACAAGATCGATAATTCATATTCAGACGGTAAAGATTAAATTTTCTACCTAGAGTTACCGATAATGCAGATACTTGGGTTATCTTTTGCTGGTAATACAGATTCCTAACTTATCGTCTGCTCGTAAAGTTGGGTTATCGATCCCCCAGCTAGCAATGGCGTTCTCCCTATACTGGCAATTCAAATTTAAACATTTGAATTTCCCGCCCAGACTTACCGATAGTACAGATGCTTGAGTTACCCTTGGTGGGTAATGCAGATTTATGTGGTATCGGTTGAGGGCAAAGTTGGGTTACCGACCATCCACCCAACAATGATGGTCCCCTTACACTGGTAATTCAAATATAAACATTTGAATTTCCCGCCCAGAGTTACCGACAATGCATATTCTTGGGTGACCGACTAAGCAGTCTGGACACGAACCCAAGTACTCCCGAACTCTCATAGCTCACGTACTCACAAAGCTTCACCTTTGAGTAAGCAAAAAAAAATTTTAACGTAATTATTATTCTGTCAAAATATGCGTCTCCTCCAAGCCGATTTTTGGTCACTCAACTAGAAAAAATCTTAAAATATTTAAAAAAAAAAATTTCTGAGCTTAGAGGTTCCAAACTAGGTTGGAAGAAAATTGTTTATGCATATTAATATTAGTTTATATGTCAGAAGTTTTTCAAACCGTGTAAACATCTACAACAGAAACTAATTATTTTCTGCAATATTTTCAAATTCTTTTTTAGTTTAAATCATTTAAAAACTTCAAATCGCTCATTCATAATGCATTATAATTCCTTTCAATACTAATTTTAACTTTAAATGCGTTTTTAACAATCCATAAATGTTTAAGATACCGTAATTTATCTAAACTCATTAAATATTTATTGTAATTTACAGTCAATTGACCCTAGAATGCCGTGCTATTCCTTTAAAAATATAAATACTAATCATGATAGAAAAATGGTTAGAAGAGATGTTAGAAACATGTTTTGAGATATTAGGAATTAAAATACACTATTTTTAGAAAATGTCCGTATGGATGTGTCTGTGTGTGGTATGTGTGTGTGGTGTGTGTGTATGTGCGTATGTGTGTGTTTGTGTGTTTGCTTATTAAGCGGATTTTCGATTTTTGACTTTTAGTTTTTCGGGTTTTGTCGTATGTTGGGAATAATATCATCGATCCAGTGAAAATTCATTTGAAAGAGCATAAAATTACCTATCTTTTATGATCCGAAATTTCATATAAGGTGCTTTATTTCTTTTGTTATACACGGAAACGTGTTTTTCGTTGATAGGTGATTTCTCTGAAACATATGATGCAAAGCTTTAAAAAAAATAGAGGTAATGAGAGAACGATAACTTGAGTAAAATGGCATTATTATTTCTGAAAATTTTTAAACGGGTAGCTTTTTACTATCTCTCAGCTTAATTCTTTGCTCAGATCGTGAAGACTTTTATTTTTCGAGATATTCGAGATTATATTTTTTTCAAAAATTTTTTGTTTGTAGATTTCTTGCGTATTACACAGTAATATTTGATTAATCAAAGCTCATTACATACATTTTTTTATAAAGATTTGAAATGAAGAAAAAATTTTTAAGATTTATCAATTCATTTTTGTTTTATAACATATATTTATGATATTAATTTTTTTTAAGACCATTGTTTATGTTTTTTGATGAAGATTTAAAATGAAGAAGAATTTTTAAGATTTATCGATTCATTTTTTTAATACTTTTCTTTTGTTTTTATGATATTCATTTTTTTTAACAATTTTTTAATAGCTTTTTTCTTGAGTATTATACGGTAATTTTTGGCCACTCAAGGCTCTATTTTAATTTTTTTATGAACATTTTAAATAAAAAGAAACATATGATCGATTTGTTTTTGTTTTATATTGTTTTTTCATTTTTGTGATATTTTAGTAACAAATTAATCGGTTGTTCATAAACTCGAACAAAATTACGAAAAAAATTATTTCTAAAAGTAGAATGCATTTACTATATACATAAATAAAATTTAATCTATAATTATAGTGTTGCAAAATTTATTATTGTGAATTGGAAGAAAATGTAACTTGATATGCAAAACTTTTTAAGTTGCGTTTTAAATGATATACATTGGCATAGGATTATTTACAGTTGAAAAATTTTCTTGAGCTTTTTAAATTAAATTTTATCGAATAGACGTACGTAAAAAATAGTACATTATGGAACAAAGGAATGATCGACTTTATTTCCGTGTTACATATAGAACTTTATTCCCGACTTAACTGTTGTCACTTTATTGTCTTACAAAGCGGGACTCACGCACAGAAGTTTGATATCATTTATTAAAATGTTATGAACTTGTTAAGTACATTTAAAAGTTTTAAGTATATGAGTTTAATTTGTCAATATTTAAGTATGAATACTTAGTACAAATCTAATTATAATCATTGTATGCAAAAGTTAGATATGAACTATTATGTACAAAACATTACGTATTTCTACTAAATAAAAACATTTTTATTGACATTTTTATTTTTATTCGGTAAGAACTAGAATTTATTGAAAATGTATATTAATATAGAGAATAATAATTAAAAAAAAACGTATTTGCGGGCATCATATGCTAATTTTGTCCCGCTATTCAGGTCAATAAAGTGGTCATTACGGTTTAGTCGGGAATACATTGTTTTTTAATACTTTTGTCACAAAAATATGCATTTACACGAATAAGTTGTAAAAAGATATTTTGTATTGAATAATTTCAAAATACTAGAAGACTGTAGAGAATTTTTTAGTTAATCAATATATTTTCGATGTTCCAAAACAATTTTTTAGGCATGAAATTTAATAGAGTTAAAATTGGGGTTCATAATTAGATTGAGTTTGTATAAGCAATTTTGAACAATTAACTCGAATAATTACACTAAATGAATATTTTTAAGATTTTCTTAGTTACATATTATTATCTTATCTTACATACTCGTACTATCTTATCTTAAATTTATTTGTGAAAATGGTATGCCTTATATTTATTAAAGAATATTTTAAATAACAATACTTTTTCATAATTTATGCTATATTTTTGCATAAGTTTAAATTACTAAATTACTAAATATAAATATACAATATATATACATATATGTGAACATATTGAAAAGCAATATATTTATCATTTTTACTTTTCACCGCAGTATTAAATAGAATAAATAAATTCATATTGGAACATTTCTTAAAGTTTTAGAAAACTAAGTGCCAATGAAGTGGCAGCGGCTTTTTCTTAGTGCCTGTGCAATAACCGCTTGAAAACTTCGTTTGAAATATTAAATGATTTTTAAAAGCAAGGTTTTAATGGGCTTGAGCTTGGAAAATTATTTGTTTCGTTTGTAACATAAAGCACTATGTCTATGAATTTTTCCAAATAATTTTTTTAAACCAATGAATTGTATAATTTTCTATAGAATATATACAAGATAGAAGATGGCGGCGAATGAGAAACACGGTCCTGATAAAATCAGTAAAATAAATTTTAAGTGCTGCGGTAAATCAAAGTGTACTACACGAATTTGCATTATATGCGAAAACGCGTTTCACCAGAGTTGTAATAAAAGATTAAAAGGAAGTAAATGTATAAGTGAATTTCTTATAATATGTCCAGAACATAAGCAGCTCGACATAACCTCAAAAAATGCCGAAAATACGTTGAGTGAATCTGCCAAGCTCCTCATTGCGCAGATTAAAATGAAAAGCTCAGAGGAAATTAGGAAAGAACTGCTTGAAGAAGTTACGAAAAAAACTCAAGACATACAAAATTCTTCTAATTTTGAGAATGAAGGAGAATTTGAGTTAATGCGAACAAAAGTCTCTCTGCAAGAAGTACTGATTAAAGAACTGCAAGAAAAAGTTGACCTGTTAAGAGAACTGCTAGATAAACAAAAGCAGTTAGATAAACATAATCAAAACTCAATAAAAAAGACTTATGCTGAAACGGTTACCAATTTCAAACCACAGCCAAAACGTGTTCCAAAAATCGTTGTTAAAAAAATAGACAAAGCTGAAAACGAACACATTAATCTGAATGAATGTATCAAAAAGTAGATAACAAATGAAACAAGAATACAGGCAAAGAGTATACAAATAAATAAGAAAAATGAAGTGACTATTAACTGCGTTGATAATGAAAGTGTTCAAATAACTGAAGAAATAATCAAGAACAAGCTACAATCTATTTGTGAAGTGAAAAAAGAAGAATTGTTTAATCCAAAAATAAAAATAGTAGGTTTTGACGATGATACCGAGATGGATATTGCAGATATAGAAGAGGACATAAATGCAAGAAATTTCAACAATTTCACAGAGAAAGGTACAGTCCTACATATGTATAAAAATAACAGGAACAACTTAAGCACAATATTGATGGAAGTACCAGCTGAAATGTATAAGTAATAAGAGAGAGGAAAAATAGGCTGTTTATTAGTTATCAAAACTGTAGAGTGTATGACCATATAAACATTAGACCTTGTGATGCATGTGGTAGATTAGGGCATAACAAAGAATGCAGGAATGGTCCTGCATGCATAAAGTGCTCGGGTAAGCATAAAGCCAGTGAGTGCACAAGTGAAATAAGAAAATGTGTAAATTGTGAGACTTGTGAGATCCTTAAGCACAAAATAAAAAAGTATATCGATTCGACGGATTATCCAATTGCACCTGTTTTACCATCAAGAGATTTCTACCAACACAGACAACAGATAGTAGAACATAGTAAAGAGCGGACGACAATAAATACAACAAATACTACTAATACTAAATAATACTTGTCATATATAATAGAATAATATGGATTATTTTGAATTATTAGAGACTATAAAAAAAGATACTGTCAAAAATGAAAAGTTGTGCGCAAATATTGATATAATTAATAAAGCAATAAGCAATAAAAAAGATTTAATAATGCATATGAATATAAGAAGCATGGATGCTAATTTTGATAAATTAAAAGTATTGTTAGAAAGTTTAATCAATAAACCATGTATTGTCATTGCCACAGAAACTTTCACACAAGTCAATTACAAATTATATGAACTTGATGGATATATGAGTTACTATAATGAAAGCAAAATTAACCAAAATGGTGGTGTAATGATCTTTGTACATACAAGCGTAGCTCAAAAAACAAATGTTATAGAAGTTGGTAGGATCAAAATTATTAACACACGTATTTCTTTAAACAACAAAAACGATTCTGACAGTATCATGGAAATCTCAGCTGTTTATAGATCTCATGATATAAATAAGACTGAATGTATACTAGAAATAAACAAATACTTAATTAAAAAGAAAAATATTAAAAATCATCTGGTTATATATTATTATAGGTGACTTTAATATAGATCTACTAGAACAAGACACTTTGAATCAAGAATTTATTTGTAACTTTTTAGAAAAAGGCTATATTCCGGGTTATGTAGGAATCACCTATTAGAAAAAGTAAAGGGTCATGTATTGACAATATTTTTATTAAATCAACATGTTTAAATGCAACAACTTATAAACTTAAAAGCTCCATAACAGACCATTACCCTCTATTTATTGCAATAAACAAGGTTAAAAAAGTAAATAAAGAGTCTATAACAATAATAAATTATAAAAAACTAATAAATATTGCTAATAATAGGAACTGGTATGAAATTTTGTCAATGCAAGATCCTAATTTAGCTACTGATCTATTAATTAATGAAATTAAAACATGTACAGAACTGTCAAAAATAAAAAAGAAAAGTAACGAACAAAGGTACAGGAAAAATTGGATAACTAAAGCGATTATTAAGTCATGTGAAACAAAACAATTGCTATACGATCTATGGAAATTAAATCCAGGCAATAAACAACTTGAGTCACAGTACAAAAGTTATGCTAAAATACTAGACAAAGTAATAATAGATGCTAAAGTTAAATATGATAAGAGTCTAATAGAGAATAACGCAAATATTATGGGAGATTATTAATTCAAAAATTGGAAAAAAACAAAAATCGAATGATACTATTAATCATGTTAAAATAGATGATAACAAAATAACTGATGAAAAAGAAATAGCCAATGAAATGAATAAGTACTTCTGCGAGATAGGACTGAAACTAAGTGAAAAAATTAATAAACCATCTGATACTACCTTAAAAATGCCGAATATGAATAATAATTCTATTTTTATCAAACCAACAAGTGAATATGAAATTGCAAGCATAATTAATTCTTTAAAATTAAAGAAAGGTGGTGTAGACAAAATTCATGCCAAAACAGTAAAAGTATTATGTAATCATATAGCTATACATCTAACATATTTATTTAATTTATGCATCGAAAAAGCAACCTGGCCTGATGCATTAAAAAATGCTGAAGTAATACCGATATACAAATCTGGTGTTAAACATAGAATTTCTAACTACAGACCAATTTCTTTAATTTCTAACGTAGCTAAAATTTTTGAGAGAATTTTATATAACAGAATTTTTTACTTCATTAATAAAAGCAATATAATATCCGAACATCAATTTGGATTTATGAAAAAAATTGGTACAAAAGATGCCTTGAAGTATGTGACAAATATACTTTACAATAACTTGGATCATAACAAACCTACAATTATAACATTCCTGGATTTAGCAAAAGCGTTTGATACTGTCGATCATGAAATACTATTAGCAAAATTATATTGTTATGGAATTAGGGGACAGGCGTTGGATTTGCTTACAAGTTATCTAAATAATATGTATCAAGCAGTGAAAATAGATGATAATCTAAGTACGAGTAAGTACAGGGTAATAATAACGGGAGTTCCCCAAGGTACAATCTTGGGCCCATTGCTTTTCATACTCTATATCAATGATATCTTGAAAGAAATCCCGCCTGAAGCAATATCGTCATATGCTGATGACACGACAATTATAGCAACTGGAAATACCTGGAGCGAGGCTCAAGAAAGTATGAATAGTTATTTGAATAAAATTGAAAAGTGGCTAGCATTAAATAAATTGTCCTTAAATATTGAGAAGACAGTATACATGACTTTCGGTATCTACAAGGATAGTGTTCCTGAATATATAAATATTAAGATAAAAAATAGAAACCTTTGTAGAGTTGAAGAATGTAAATATCTGGTCATTATTTTTGATTATAATCTAAAGTGGAATAAACACATACAACACATTATTAAAAATACGAAATACCTAGCTTATATATTTTATAAAATCTCTAAATCAATGCCTAAAGAAGTTTTAAAAATGATACACTATGCATTTTTTCATAGTATAATTAGCTATGGTATAATAGCTTGGGGCGGAGCTTACAAAACTCATATAACCTGTCTACAAAGGTTACAAAATAAAATTCTAAAAATTGTGAATAAAAATTATCCCATAACTTTAGATTACTCAATGAATATAGAACAAATATTTACATTTGAATCTCTAAAATTTCATTACAACACTCTTAAAGGTAAGTACATACATTCTAACAGTATATCAAGAAATAAAAGTTTAGCCATAATGTTCGCATACCAAAAAGTCAAAAAAAAGTCAGTAACAAAAACAGTTATACAAAGGCAATAGTAAGTTACAATAGTTTACCAAATGATTTAAAAGAACTAGAAATTAGTAATGTATACCAAAAAAGCAAACTAAAGAAATGGATTAAATCCTATAGAAATTATATTATTGAAACGTACTCGAGGAGAGTACTATAGGAACTGATGATATGTTAAAGATATAATAATCGCCTAAATTAATGTTAAATTTTATATAACAAATTTTACAACGCTGTTGAAATAGTATTTAAGTTAAAACAAATGTACAAAGTCACAGTTGTAATATTTAGTTTTAAGTTTAGAATTAGAATTGTAGTTTTAAGTTTAGAATTATAGTTTTAAGTAGTACTTAAGTTAGATGTACTTATACCGGACCTGTGCATAGGTAACTTTGTTTACCTCTACAGGGAATTACGGGATAGACAATACTTTGTAATTCTTTTTGGTTTAAATAAATAAATAAATACATAGTAATAATACTATAGAAATAATTTGTTCAATAGAACTGTTTATAAATAACGTTTGCTTAGAAAATTTGATCATGGCAAAGGTAGGGGGAAAAGTTAAATTGAGGCCTAGATACTATCAAACTATAAAAGATCCCATTTAAAATGTTAGTAAAACGATGCATTACAGAGACTGATATAACTTCCATATTTTGATATCCAATGATGTGTTAATTTTTGCTGTTGATGCAATTTGAAAAAAGATTGAAAATAATTTTCGTTTTTGAACAATCATCAAAGTTTGAGGTTATTCAAAATGTCCAGGAACAGCCGGTTTTAAGTCAAAATTTTTACTTATACAACTGTTATTTCGAAAAAAAATTTTTTTTTGGTTACTACGAAATTGATTTTTAATTCTAGTAGTATACCCAATTGTCAAAACTTTTTTAAGCGTGAAGAATTGAGTTTTAGTTATTGAATTTGCGATTTTACGAAAAAATTGTATAAGTGCTCCTTAAAAAACCTTAAATTCGTGGTAGCTACATTTAAATGTTAACGTTAAGCACCCAGGTTGCAGGAAACTTATTTTTTTGACAAATAGCAACTTTTTCGAGGTTTACTTTTGATATTGATAAACTTTTGTGAATTTTGAACCACCCTAGAGTATACCTTAGTTATATAGGAAAAACTAGCAACGAAAATTGATGATTATTCAAAACTGTCCTTCCGCATAAGGATGTAATTATATATAGCATTTAACAAAAATTATGCAATTTCTAACACCTGTGCCACACATAACTGCGAACTACAAATTTTTAAAAGCATCATTATGAAGAAAAATAAAATTATATTCAATTTTCATTGTTTTTTTTTTTTTTAATTTAACGTCGCCATGTTTGTGCTTCCATGTGGTGCTAATCGACGACGGGGGTCTGCGGTGTGTTTGTAAACAAAGCACATGTAATTTTTACAGAGGTGCTTGTATCAATCGGCAGAGACTAGGATTCGAACCCGGGTCACCGGCGTGGGAATCCGACACTCTACCGACTGAGCCGCCGCAGGCCCCAATTTTCATTGTTAAAATAACTTAAAGAAAACATATTTGCAACTGTACTAGGCATGTCAGGAGAGCTACGTGCGCCACAATTTTATGTCGGCACTCCATCCATCCATATGAATTACAGGAAATAGATATTAATATATTTTTTGTACACAATATTTTTATATGCATTTCTTATAATATAAAGCAGATGATTGTTAATCATATTATGTAGTTTTAAATTAAGTATTAAGCAATATGCTTAACAAGAAAAGATAAAGTGGAGGTCGTATCTACTGTCCTTGTCTAATTACATTTTTACTATTACTTCAAATAGTAGTTGGTTAATTGAAAAACTAAGAGTTATCCCCAATTCTTCGTTAATAAGGAATATTTGGAGACCTAAACAAATTTGCAACATTATTTTCTTTCCGAGAATACTTCGAAACCCGAAAATTAAGGGTAGGTTTTACGTTTCGAACTATTCTCGGAAAGGATATAATGTTAGATAGTCTATTACCTCTCAAAATATTCCTTATTTTAAGAAGAATTCGGGACGACTCCTCTATATACTCCTCGATACGGTGTCCTCTTAAATGATGATTTCATAGCTAAATATGTGAATCAAAGGGTCCTCACTTAAAAAATAATAATAATTTTTAAATGTAAAATAATGTAAAATATCACATGAAATTTTAACATATTATCTAAGTTGATTTGTTCTCATAAATATTTTTATTAAATAATCATATTATCCATGAATCTATTAAAAAAAATATTTGTAGTTAACAAACCCTAAACCTGTAAAAGTTACAATCGCTTTACATCAGAATTTCGATAATTTTCTATGTAGAAAAGACTATTCAATTACGTTACTTTTTCATATTTTATATTTGAGTGTGTGAATAATGGGATGCATGGATAGTGGAGTGCGTGGTAGCACGGTCAGTGTGTGCATATAAACAAAGAAAATAATTAATGTGTTCTCTTCATACTCTCACAGTCTCTCATATTATACTTTACTCTCCTTTTCTCTCCCAAATTCACTTTCGCACTTTGTTATTCTATCATTCATGCACGCTCTCACTCAATCATATACGCATTGACTCACTCACACAATCATTCGCTTACGCACTCACTTGCTAGCTTCCACACGTCCTAACTCAAGCACTCACTCTATCATATACTTACATACGCCCTCATTCTTGCATTCACGTACTCACTTGCTCACTCATCCACTAATGCATGCACTTACTCATTTACAATCTGACACACTCACATGCTCACTCACTCAGTTAATCACTTACGCACTCGTACATGCAGTCACTCACTCTCATATTCGATTACTTCCTCGCATACATACTTACGAAATCACTCACTCCTTCACTGTATGATGTTGTATTTTAACCGATCTGGATTCTGTCCATACAACTCACTAATTATTTAATTAGTCGGTCAATACTGCTCTCTGTTACCCGACAATTACCCTCTGGCGGACTCCTCCGATCTCGAGAGGAGGTTCGCTGAGCGGACGCCTGGACACACGGCGCAACCCACGGAGATCCAATCTCGAGTTATTTATAATAATCATAAATAATTATTAACAATTATTATTTATATAATCTTTGTCTTTATTTCTGGATAATAATATCTATACATAAATTACAGTTATCGTTAATAACTACTTAATTAATTAATTATAACCTATACTTCTTAACAATGATAATTAATAAAACCCAATTTTTATAACTTTAATCCTCTATAATAATTATAAACCCTACTTTAATACTCTAAAATTCTCTCTTCACCACGACTTTACTTATTTCCCCACTTTTACTATTTTCGCTTGAAAGCCTATGATCGCACGTGGGCGGTCCAATGGCCGCTTTCACCGTTACAAGCACGCACCAAGGGCCGACCGCGTTGCCGGTATTTTATACCACCTGTAAATAATAATAACGCGTCTCGAACTCGGGAACTCTCGACCTAAAACATAGAAAATAATCGGCGGCGAACACACACAATGGTAGCTCCGTCTCTCCACCAAGACTTCCCCAAATCTCGACAGCACTGAAACAAATAAAAATATACGGAAAGATCTCACCAAGTAATTTTTATAGGCGAAATTACAAACTTCTTCAGTCTAATGGTCGAGCGCTTTGTGTTCCTTCTTTCTCCACGCGGACAGCTCAGCTTCCTGTAGTAATAGAAAATACAAACACGACTGTGTGCGGCGAAGGCTCCGGACGGAATGGGCAGGGCGGAAGGACTCGAGTCCGCTCCTCGTGGCGTCCTTCTATCCTAGCTCCCTCTATTCTGCCTTGCTCGATCTTCTCTCCTTTTCTAACGCCTGTGGGCATAGGCCCTCAACTCGACTTTTACTAGAGTAGTAACCGGAGGTTAGTTACTGCTCTAGTTTTACCCGTCATGCAGTTCGCCCCGGGGACGCGCGTAATTCGAAATCTTAATAGCGCCCCCTATACTGCACGCTTCTCCGATACTCATCCCAATACTCGACAACTCTTACATGGGGACGGCCGGAGCGCGACGCGTTCATTGTAAATGCGCCTTGCTCCCTTCTCCGTGCGCGCGCCTCTCTTCTCCTCTTCTTTTAGGCTTCGTCCTCCGTCTCTCTCTCTCTCTTGCCGCTCGGCTCTCCCTCTACTCTCCCCGCTCGATCCGATGCGCATGCCGCGCGCTCGCCTCCTCATCATATGTTCCCGTCGTCGTCCTTACGGATGACGCCGTTGAGCCTCCTCGCGCTCCGATCGCTCTCTCTCTCTCCCGGGTGTCCGCGTACGCGAGTGTGTATGTGCGTGTGTGAGTATGTTTGCTTCGGCGGCCGCCGCGCTGCCGCTGCTGTGTTGCTGCTGCTGTGCTGCTGCTGTGCTGCTACTGCTGCCTCGGCCCCGCTGCACGCGGCTGCTAGTGTCGTCTCCTGTCTTTCTTTCTAGGAGCTCCTGAAACAAATAAAGGCCTAGATCTCTTCTTCGTAGTCGCCGCTTCCTGGTGCTGCTCAGCTTGTCGGGAGGTTTCGGTTACCTCGGCTGTTGTTTTTGTGTCTGTGCTCGTGGTGTGTGTGTGTGTTGTTGCGTCGTCGATCTCCCCCCGTGAAACATAAATATATTCGCGGGTTATTAATTATATTAAACTTCAACAAATTAAAATAGCGTGCGTTCGGTGGCTTGGTGCGTGCGTGCGTGATTCCGTCCGGAGTATGTTTATTTAAATAATATACCCCCAATGCTAACCCTACTTGCCCAACCTAACCTCACCTTACTTCTATGTTTATTATTTTTTTTTCATTGTGGCCTTTTACATGCCACAACTGACATAGTTACGCATTCAATCTCTCACTTACTTATTCAGCTACTTATTTGTTACTTAGTTGACTTGCTAACTTATTCAAGCACTAACTTACCAAACTGCTCACTCACTCACTTAGCACTAGAGTTATCTGGCTCTCTTACTTACTTAATCACATACTTACATATTCGCTGACGTTCTTACTCACACACTCAATCACTCACTGTCTCACCCCGCTTCCCCTTCTTTCTTCCCCTTTATTTTCTCATTAATATGGTTTTTCGAATTATTGCGTTACACGATTATTTCAATAGTCTTACAAATCCAGCACAAAAACTACACATACATACACACATATAGGGGAGGGGAGGGCACTACTGGCACGCGTAAATTCACAGGTGTGTAGATAATTTATTTTACACTTAATACAGAAAACAAAAAACATTTCTGAAATATTTCTGAAATATTCCAAGAACGATTCAGTGAAGCCGTTTGATCTTGGAAATATTACAGAGATATTTCAGAAATATTTCATGCAATATTACGCTAAACATTTCTGAAATATTTCTGAAATATTCCAAGAAAGATTCGGAAAATCCGTTCTAAGTTGGAAATATTACAGAGATATTTCAGAAACATTTCATGTAATATTACGCTACACATTTCTGAAATATTTCTGAAATATTCCAAGAACGATTCAGTGAAGCCGTTTGATCTTGGAAATATTACAGAGATATTTCAGAAACATTTCATGCAATATTACGCTAAACATTTCTGAAATATTTCTGAAATATTCCAAGAAAGATTTGGGAAATCCGTTCTATGTTGGAAATATTACAAAGATATTTCAGAAACATTTCATGCGATATAACGCTAAATATTTCTGAAATATTTCTGAAATATTCCAAGAACGATTCAGTGAAGCCGCTTGATCTTGGAAATATTACAGAGATATTTCAGAAATATTTCATGCAATATTACGCTAAACATTTCTGAAATATTTCTGAAATATTCCAAGAAAGATTCGGAAAATCCGTTCTAAGTTGGAAATATTACAGAGATATTTCAGAAACATTTCATGCAATATTACGCAAAACATTTCTGAAATATTTCTGAAATATTCCAAGAAAGATTCGGAAAAGCCGTTCTATGTTGGAAATATTACAGAGATATTTCAGAAATATTTCATGCGATATAACGCTAAACATTTCTGAAATATTTCTGAAATATTCCAAGAAAAAATCAGAAAAGCCGTTCTATGTTGGAAATATTACAGAGATATTTCAGAAACGTTTCATGCAATATTACGCTAAACATTTCTGAAATATTTCTGAAATATTCCAAGAAAGATTCGGAAAAGCCGTTCTATGTTGGAAATATTACAGAGATATTTCAGAAATATTTCATGCAATTTTATGCTAAACATTTCTTAAATATTTCTGAAATATTCCAAGAATGATTTGGGAAATCCGTTCTATGTTGGAAATATTACAGAGATATTTCAGAAACATTTCATGCGATATAACGCTAAACATTTCTGAAATATTTCTGAAATATTCCAACAGCGATTCAGTGAAGCCGTTTGATCGTGGAAATATTACAGAGATATTTCAGAAATATTTCATGCAATATTACGCTAAACATTTCTGAAATATTTCTGAAATATTCCAAGAACGATTCAGTGAAGCCGTTTGATCTTGGAAATATTACAGAGATATTTCAGAAACATTTCATGCAATATTACGCTAAACATTTCTGAAATATTTCTGAAATATTCCAAGAAAGATTTGGGAAATCCGTTCTATGTTGGAAATATTACAAAGATATTTCAGAAACATTTCATGCGATATAACGCTAAATATTTCTGAAATATTTCTGAAATATTCCAAGAACGATTCAGTGAAGCCGCTTGATCTTGGAAATATTACAGAGATATTTCAGAAATATTTCATGCAATATTACGCTAAACATTTCTGAAATATTTCTGAAATATTCCAAGAAAGATTCGGAAAATCCGTTCTAAGTTGGAAATATTACAGAGATATTTCAGAAACATTTCATGCAATATTACGCAAAACATTTCTGAAATATTTCTGAAATATTCCAAGAAAGATTCGGAAAAGCCGTTCTATGTTGGAAATATTACAGAGATATTTCAGAAATATTTCATGCGATATAACGCTAAACATTTCTGAAATATTTCTGAAATATTCCAAGAAAAAATCAGAAAAGCCGTTCTATGTTGGAAATATTACAGAGATATTTCAGAAACGTTTCATGCAATATTACGCTAAACATTTCTGAAATATTTCTGAAATATTCCAAGAAAGATTCGGAAAAGCCGTTCTATGTTGGAAATATTACAGAGATATTTCAGAAATATTTCATGCAATTTTATGCTAAACATTTCTTAAATATTTCTGAAATATTCCAAGAATGATTTGGGAAATCCGTTCTATGTTGGAAATATTACAGAGATATTTCAGAAACATTTCATGCGATATAACGCTAAACATTTCTGAAATATTTCTGAAATATTCCAACAGCGATTCAGTGAAGCCGTTTGATCGTGGAAATATTACAGAGATATTTCAGAAATATTTCATGCAATATTACGCTAAACATTTCTGAAATATTTCTGAAATATTCCAAGAAAGATTTGGGAAATCCGTTCTATGTTGGAAATATTACAGAGATATTTCAGAAACATTTCATGCGATATAACGCTAAACATTTCTGAAATATTTCTGAAATATTCCAAGAACGATTCAGTGAAGCCGTTTGATCTTGGAAATATTACCGAGATATTTCAGAAACATTTCATGCAATATTACGCTAAACATTTCTGAAATATTTCTGAAAAATTCCAAGAAAGATTCGGAAAAGCCGTTCTATGTTGGAAATATTACAGAGATATTTCAGAAATATTTCATGCAATTTTATGCTAAACATTTCTGAAATATTTCTGAAATATTCCAAGAATGATTTGGGAAATCCGTTCTATGTTGGAAATATTACAGAGATATTTCAGAAACATTTCATGCAATATTACGCTAAACATTTCTGAAATATTTCGGAAATATTCCAAGAAAGATTCGGAAAATCCGATCTAAGTTGGAAATATTACAGAGATATTTCAGAAACATTTCATGCAATATTACGCTAAACATTTCTGAAATATTTCTGAAATATTCCAAGAACGATTCAGTGAAGCCGTTTGATCTTGGAAATATTACAGAGATATTTCAGAAACATTTCATGCAATATTACGCTCAACATTTCTGAAATATTTCTGAAATATTCCAAGAAAGATTCGGAAAAGCCGTTCTATGTTGGAAATATTACAGAGATATTTCAGAAACATTTCAAGCAATATTACGCTAAACATTTCTAAAATATTTCTGAAATATTCCAAGAAAGATTTGGGAAATCCGTTCTATGTTGGAAATATTACAGAGATATTTCAGAAACATTTCATGCGATATAACGCTAAACATTTCTGAAATATTTCTGAAATATTCCAAGAACGATTCAGTGAAGCCGTTTGATCTTGGAAATATTACAGATATTTCAGAAACATTTCATGCAATATTACGCTAAACATTTCTGAAATATTTCTGAAATATTCCAAGATAGATTCGGAAAATCCGTTCTATGTTGGAAATATTACAGAGATATTTCAGAAAAATTTCATGCGATATAACGCTAAACATTTCTGAAATATTTCTGAAATATTCCAAGAACGATTCAGTGAAGCCGTTTCATCTTGGAAATATTACAGAGATATTTCAGAAACATTTCATGCAATATTACGTTAAACATTTCTGAAATATTTCTGAAATATTCCAAGAAAGATTCGGAAAATCCGTTCTAAGTTGGAAATATTACAGAGATATTTCAGAAACATTTCATGCAATATTACGTTAAACATTTCTGAAATATTTCTGAAATATTCCAAGAACGATTCAGTGAAGCCGTTTGATCTTGGAAATATTACAGAGATATTTCAGAAACATTTCATGCAATATTACGCTAAACATTTCTGAAATATTTCTGAAATATTCCAAGAAAGATTCGGAAAAGCCATTCTATGTTGGAAATATTACAGAGATATTTCAGAAATATTTCATGCAATTTTATGCTAAACATTTCTGAAATATTTCTGAAATATTCCAAGAAAGATTCAGAAAAGCCGTTCTATGTTGGAAATATTACAGAGATATTTCAGAAACATTTCATACAATATTACGCTAAACATTTCTGAAATATTTCTGAAATATTCCAAGAAAGATTCGGAAAATCCGTTCTAAGTTGAAAATATTACAGAGATATTTCAGAAACATTTCATGCAATATTACGCTAAACATTTCTGAAATATTTCTGAAATATTCCAAGAACGATTCAGTGAAGCCGTTTGATCTTGGAAATAATACAGATATTTCAGAAACATTTCATGCAATATTACGCTAAACATTTCTGAAATATTTCTGAAATATTCCAAGAAAGATTCAGAAAAGCCGTTCTATGTTGGAAATATTACAGAGATATTTCAGAAACATTTCATGCAATATTACGCTAAACGTGTCTGAAATATTTCTGAAATATTCCAAGAAAGATTCGGAAAATCCGTTCTAAGTTGGAAATATTACAGAGATATTTCAGAAACATTTCATGCAATATTACGCTAAACATTTCTGAAATATTTCTGAAATATTCCAAGAACGATTCAGTGAAGCCGTTTGATCTTGGAAATATTACAGAGATATTTCAGAAACATTTCATGCAATATTACGTTAAACATTTCTGAAATATTTCTGAAATATTCCAAGAAAGATTCGGAAACGCCGTTCTATGTTGGAAATATTACAGAGATATTTCAGAAACATTTCATGCAATATTACGCTAAACATTTCTGAAATATTTCTGAAATATTCCAAGAAAGATTCGGAAAATCCGTTCTAAGTTGGAAATATTACAGAGATATTTCAGAAACACTTCATGCAATATTACGCTAAACATTTCTGAAATATTTCTGAAATATTCCAAGAAAGATTCGGAAAATCCGTTCTAAGTTGGAAATATTACAGAGATATTTCAGAAACATTTCATGCAATATTACGCTAAACATTTCTGTAATATTTCTGAAATATTCCAAGAACGATTCAGTGAAGCCGTTTGATCTTGGAAATATTACAGAGATATTTCAGAAACATTTCATGCAATATTACGCTAAACATTTCTGAAATATTTCTGAAATATTCCAAGAAAGATTCGGAAAAGCCGTTCTATGTTGGAAATATTACAGAGATATTTTAGAAACATTTCATGCAATATTACGCTAAACATTTCTGAAATATTTCTGAAATATTCCAAGAAAGATTCGGAAAATCCGTTCTAAGTTGGAAATATTACAGAGATATTTCAGAAACATTTCATGCAATATTACGTTAAACATTTCTGAAATATTTCTGAAATATTCCAAGAACGATTCAGTGAAGCCGTTTGATCTTGGAAATATTACAGAGATATTTCAGAAACATATCATGAAATATTACGCTAAACATTTCTGAAATATTTCTGAAATATTCCAAGAAAGATTCGGAAAATCCGTTCTAAGTTGGAAATATTACAGAGATATTTCAGAAATATTTCATGCAATATTACGCTAAACATTTCTGAAATATTTCTGAAATATTCCAAGAACGATTCAGTGAAGCCGTTTGATCTTGGAAATATTACAGAGATATTTCAGAAACATTTCATGCAATATTACGCTAAACATTTCTGAAATATTTCTGAAATATTCCAAGAAAGATTCGGAAAATCCGTTCTAAGTTGGAAATATTACAGAGATATTTCAGAAACACTTCATGCAATATTACGTTAAACATTTCTGAAATATTTCTGAAATATTCCAAGAACGATTCAGTGAAGCCGTTTGATCTTGGAAATATTGCAGAGATATTTCAGAAACATTTCATGCAATATTACGCTAAACATTTCTGAAATATTTCTGAAATATTCCAAGAAAGATTCGGAAAAGCCATTCTATGTTGGAAATATTACAGAGATATTTCAGAAATATTTCATGCAATTTTATGCTAAACATAGCTGAAATATTTCTGAAATATTCCAAGAAAGATTCAGAAAAGCCGTTCTATGTTGGAAATATTACAGAGATATTTCAGAAACATTTCATACAATATTACGCTAAACATTTCTGAAATATTTCTGAAATATTCCAAGAAAGATTCGGAAAATCCGTTCTAAGTTGAAAATATTACAGAGATATTTCAGAAACATTTCATGCAATATTACGCTAAACGTGTCTGAAATATTTCTGAAATATTCCAAGAAAGATTCGGAAAATCCGTTCTAAGTTGGAAATATTACAGAGATATTTCAGAAACACTTCATGCAATATTACGCTAAACATTTCTGAAATATTTCTGAAATATTCCAAGAACGATTCAGTGAAGCCGTTTGATCTTGGAAATATTACAGAGATATTTCAGAAACATTTCATGCAATATTACGCTAAACATTTCTGAAATATTTCTGAAATATTCCAAGAAAGATTCGGAAAAGCCGTTCTATGTTGGAAATATTACAGAGATATTTCAGAAACATTTCATGAAATATTACGCTAAACATTTCTGAAATATTTCTGAAATATTCCAAGAAAGATTCGAAAAATCCGTTCTAAGTTGGAAATATTACAGAGATATTTCAGAAATATTTCATGCAATATTACGCTAAACATTTCTAAAATATTTCTGAAATATTCCAAGAACGATTTAGTGAAGCCGTTTGATCTTGGAAATATTACAGAGATATTTCAGAAACATTTCATGCAATATTACGCTAAACATTTCTGAAATATTTCTGAAATATTCCAAGAAAGATTCGGAAAAGCCGTTCTATGTTGGAAATATTACAGAGATATTTCAGAAACATTTCATGCGATATTACGCTAAACATTTCTGAAATATTTCTGAAATATTCCAAGAAAGATTCGGAAAATCCGTTCTAAGTTGGAAATATTACAGAGATATTTCAGAAACATTTCATGCAATATTACGCTAAACATTTCTGAAATATTTCTGAAATATTCCAAGAACTATTCAGTGAAGCGGTTTGATCTTGGAAATATTACAGAGATATTTCAGAAACATTTCATGCAATATTACGCTAAACATTTCTGAAATATTTCTGAAATATTCCAAGAAAGATTCGGAAAAGCCGTTCTATGTTGGAAATATTACAGAGATATTTCAGAAACATTTCATGCAATATTACGCTAAACATGTCTGAAATATTTCTGAAATATTCCAAGAAAGATTCGGAAAATCCGTTCTAAGTTGGAAATATTACAGAGATATTTCAGAAATATTTCATGCAATATTACGTAAAAATATTTCTGAAATATTTCTGAAAATTTCCAAGAAAGGTTTGGGAAATCCGTTCTATGTTGGAAATATTACAGAGATATTTCAGAAATATTTCATGCAATATTACGCTAAACATTTCTGAAATATTTCTGAAATATTCCAAGAACGATTCAGTGAAGCCGTTTGATCTTGGAAATATTACAGAGATATTTCAGAAACATTTCATGCAATATTACGTTAAACATTTCTGAAATATTTCTGAAATATTCCAAGAAAGATTCGGAAACGCCGTTCTATGTTGGAAATATTACAGAGATATTTCAGAAACATTTCATGCAATATTACGCTAAACATTTCTGAAATATTTCTGAAAATTTCCAAGAAAGGTTTGGGAAATCCGTTCTATGTTGGAAATATTACAGAGATATTTCAGAAATATTTCATGCAATATTACGCTAAACATTTCTGAAATATTTCTGAAATATTCCAAGAACGATTCAGTGAAGCCGTTTGATCTTGGAAATATTACAGAGATATTTCAGAAACATTTCATGCAATATTACGCTAAACATTTCTGAAATATTTCTGAAATATTCCAAGAAAGATTCGGAAAAGCCGTTCTATGTTGGAAATATTACAGAGATATTTCAGAAACATTTCATGAAATATTACGCTAAACATTTCTGAAATATTTCTGAAATATTCCAAGAAAGATTCGGAAAATCCGTTCTAAGTTGGAAATATTACAGAGATATTTCAGAAATATTTCATGCAATATTACGCTAAACATTTCTGAAATATTTCTGAAATATTCCAAGAACGATTCAGTGAAGCCGTTTGATCTTGGAAATATTACAGAGATATTTCAGAAACATTTCATGCAATATTACGTTCAACATTTCTGAAATATTTCTGAAATATTCCAAGAAAGATTCGGAAAAGCCGTTCTATGTTGGAAATATTACAGAGATATTTCAGAAACATTTCATGCAATATTACGATAAACATTTCTGAAATATTTCTGAAATATTCCAAGAAAGATTCGGAAAATCCGTTCTAAGTTGGAAATATTACAGAGATATTTCAGAAACATTTCATGCAATATTACGTTAAACATTTCTGAAATATTTCTGAAATATTCCAAGAACGATTCAGTGAAGCCGTTTGATCTTGGAAATATTACAGAGATATTTCAGAAACATTTCATGCAATATTACGCTAAACATTTCTGAAATATTTCTGATATATTCCAAGAAAGATTCGGAAAAGCCATTCTATGTTGGAAATATTACAGAGATATTTCATTCGGTAAATCCGATCTAAGTTGGAAATATTACAGAGATATTTCAGAAACATTTCATGCAATATTACGTAAAAATATTTCTGAAATATTTCTGAAATATTCCAAGAAAGATTCAGAAAAGCCGTTCTATGTTGGAAATATTACAGAGATATTTCAGAAACATTTCATACAATATTACGCTAAACATTTCTGAAATATTTCTGAAATATTCCAAGAAAAATTCAGAAAAGCCGTTCTATGTTGGAAATATTACAGAGATATTTCAGAAACATTTCATGCAATATTACGCTAAACATTTCTGACATATTTCTGAAATATTCCAAGAAAGATTCGGAAAATCCGTTCTATGTTGGAAATATTACAGAGATATTTCAGAAACATTTCATGCGATATAACGCTAAACATTTCTGAAATATTTCTGAAATATTCCAAGAAAAATTCAGAAAAGCCGTTCTATGTTGGAAATATTACAGAGATATTTCAGAAACATTTCATGCAATATTACGCTAAACATTTCTGAAATATTTATGAAATATTCCAAGAAAGATTCGGAAAATCCGTTCTAAGTTGAAAATATTACAGAGATATTTCAGAAACATTTCATGCAATATTACGCTAAACATTTATGAAATATTTCTGAAATATTCCAAGAACGATTCAGTGAAGCCGTTTGATCTTGGAAATATTACAGAGATATTTCAGAAACATTTCATGCAATATTACGCTAAACATTTCTGAAATATTTCTGAAATATTCCAAGAAAGATTCGGAAAAGCCGTTCTATGTTGGAAATATTATAGAGATATTTCAGAAACATTTCATGCAATATTACGCTAAACATTTCTGAAATATTTCTGAAATATTCCAAGAAAGATTCGGAAAATCCGTTCTAAGTTGGAAATATTACAGAGATATTTCAGAAACATTTCATGCAATATTACGCTAAACATTTCTGACATATTTCTGAAATATTCCAAGAAAGATTCGGAAAATCCGTTCTATGTTGGAAATATTAAAGAGATATTTCAGAAACATTTCATGCGATATAACGCTAAACATTTCTGAAATATTTCTGAAATATTCCAAGAAAAATTCAGAAAAGCTGTTCTATGTTGGAAATATTACAGAGATATTTCAGAAACATTTCATGCAATATTACGCTAAACATTTCTGAAATATTTCTGAAATATTCCAAGAACGATTCAGTGAAGCCGTTTGATCTTGGAAATATTACAGAGATATTTCAGAAACATTTCATGCAATATTACGCTAAACATTTCTGAAATATTTCTGAAATATTCCAAGAAAGATTCGGAAAAGCCATTCTATGTTGGAAATATTACAGAGATATTTCAGAAATATTTCATGCAATTTTATGCTAAACATTTCTGAAATATTTCTGAAATATTCCAAGAAAGATTCAGAAAAGCCGTTCTATGTTGGAAATATTACAGAGATATTTCAGAAACATTTCATACAATATTACGCTAAACATTTCTGAAATATTTCTGAAATATTCCAAGAAAGATTCGGAAAAGCCGTTCTATGTTGGAAATATTACAGAGATATTTCAGAAACATTTCATGCAATATTACGCTAAACATTTATGAAATATTTCTGAAATATTCCAAGAACGATTCAGTGAAGCCGTTTGATCTTGGAAATATTACAGAGATATTTCAGAAACATTTCATGCAATATTACGCTAAACATTTCTGAAATATTTCTGAAATATTCCAAGAAAGATTCGGAAAAGCCGTTCTATGTTGGAAATATTATAGAGATATTTCAGAAACATTTCATGCAATATTACGCTAAACATTTCTGAAATATTTCTGAAATATTCCAAGAAAGATTCGGAAAATCCGTTCTAAGTTGGAAATATTACAGAGATATTTCAGAAATATTTCATGCAATATTACGCTAAACATTTCTGAAATATTTCTGAAATATTCCAAGAACGATTCAGTGAAGCCGTTTGATCTTGGAAATATTACAGAGATATTTCAGAAACATTTCATGCATTATTACGCTAAACATTTCTGAAATATTTCTGAAATATGCCAAGAAAGATTCAGAAAAGCCGTTCTATATTGGAAATATTACAGAGATATTTCAGAAACATTTCATGCAATATTACGCTAAACATTTCTGAAATATTTCTGAAATATTCCAAGAAAGATTCGGAAAAGCCGTTCTATGTTGGAAATATTACAGAGATATTTCAGAAATATTTCATGCAATATTACGCTAAACATTTCTGAAATATTTCTGAAATATTCCAAGAAAGATTCGGAAAAGCCGTTCTATGTTGGAAATATTACAGAGATATTTCAGAAACATTTCATGCAATATTACGCTAAACATTTCTGAAATATTTCTGAAATATTCCAAGAAAGATTCGGAAAATCCGTTCTAAGTTGGAAATATTACAGAGATATTTCAGAAATATTTCATGCAATATTACGCTAAACATTTCTGAAATATTTCTGAAATATTCCAAGAACGATTCAGTGAAGCCGTTTGATCTTGGAAATATTACAGAGATATTTCAGAAACATTTCATGCATTATTACGCTAAACATTTCTGAAATATTTCTGAAATGTAACAAGAAGTGTCGGATTCCCACGCCGGTGACCCGGATTCGAATCCTAGTCTCTGCCGATTGATACAAGCACCTCTGTAAAAATCGCATGCGCTTTGTTTACAAACACACCGCAGACCCTCGTCGTCGATTAGCACCATATGGGAGCACAAATATGGCGACACTTTTAGTGACATATTTTAACATTCAAATATTTATTCCGGTGGTTTTTACATTATACGACTTGAAAAACTGCACTAAACGTACATAAAGATACATTTTTTGAAAGTATCACCCGAATGATAACATTCAAACTGAGGGAATACGCTATGATACTATGATTTTAAAACTATTTTCTGATAAGCATGTTAATTCAAAAAATAATATCCGAAAATTGACAAACTTTATTTCATGTTTATCCATATAGGATCATATATAATTATACATGATTATATAAAACAAAATAAGTTATCATATATAACCATATATAATAATTTATTACCAAATGCGACTATATACGAGTATATATAACATGTACGTGCAGTACATGTTATATATAAGTGTATGTGTAAGTTATATACGGCTATATGTTATATTAATCCTTTGAACATCCAAATGAAACTTTTGAAATGTCCATATAGGTACATATATAATCAGATAAAGACATATATGGGCATATATAACTATAAATGTTCATATGTGCTTGTATGTTGCCATAATTCGTTTATAATCATACATGGGTTAAAAATTACATATATGGTCATATATATATATATATATATATATATATATATATATATATATATATATATATATATATATATATATATATATATTCATATACCTTGTTATATCCCCCTTATGCTCTAAAAAACAAGGCTTTGTTAATTATTTTTTTTAAAGGACACTTGAGATTAAAGGTATACAAATAATATAACATTGGATTAAGCAACTCTTGAAGAAGAGAAAAAAATTTTTTATTGATATTTTTTTTACAAAATGGCGGCTGTGCAGTGATTACCGTGAACCGCTTTTTCAGAAAGGTCTTCCGCGGCGAGCAGTACAAGTCTCGTCCAACTCTACTTATAACAAAAAAAATAATTTTTCTATTATCTACATGCGTTTTGCTAGTGAAGTACACATGATTATATTTTTAGAGTTTTTTTTTGCGAAATGGCGATTGTTTTAACAAAAAATCGTGTTTTTGACGAAAAAAATCGACTTAAATTGTTTATAACTTTTTTTCTTGTTAATTAATCGCTAAAATCAGGTGTACTTCATTAGACAATCAAACAATAAAGCTACTGTTAAAATTTTAAGTCAATCGGATGTAAACTTTTTGAGTTCTACTGCTTGCCGATTTTGAAAACATGGTTTCGAGAAAAACGCGTTTGAAGTTTCAAAATGCTATAAATCTTAAGGATCTCAAAAATATAGTCCATAATAATTTTTTTACCTTCAGTCTGCTATCCCTGCACCATATAATTGTCCTTCCAGGGCCTTCATTTCCTCTTCTTTTCTTTTGCCTGATGTAATGCTGCGCCTGGCCTCTTTCGCGATATCGGACATACTATGCTCAGCGGTTTTGACGCGATTGGCGTCCGTTTCCACGCAAAACTCGTACATGTTTGGTCCAACAGTCAACCCAAGAGCATCGTAAACGGCAAACAGACCCGAAAAGCCGTCATTGAAGGTAATAACGGCTACGTCAGTCGCAATGTCAACTATAGTCTTACCGCTTGACACCGTGTTTGGAGCAATTGACCACACTACAGCATTAAACGACTCGTTATTGTTCTAAGTATACGCACCCAAGCAGCGTGACAGAAGGTTGTCGGAGCTGAGTTCATTATAAATGGGTTTTATTGCGTTAAAAACATCCTCATGCATTGGACTCTTGTGCTCGTACGTTGCAAGTGTACCAAGCGCTGTACTGCGCTGCCAAGAACACCAAGAGTCTACTCCGACGGGACACTTCTCGTGCTGTGTATTCTCCTTCGTCGACATTTTATGAAGTAACGTTGCCCAAATTTCGTTCCGCATTTTTTCGACTGAATCGTAGATTCTCCTAATAGCAAGTCCGTAATAAATAGAAAGTTCATCAATTAACTTTCCGGTCAACTTTCCTCGGCCGCCAAGACCTTTCGTTGTTTTTTTCAAATTGCGCAGGCGCGTTCCCATGCGCTTCTGAACGTGTCCGACACATTCTTTTTTTTCGACGATGAAATCTTTATAAGGTTTTGACTCGACTATACCTTTATATGTTTTTGAATCGCCGTCGCCGATATATTTCGAATATTTGATATTATGAAGTTTTTCTGAGCGTTTGAACATTTCTACAACTGCGTCGATCTCCATTTTCCCGGCACTACCTTCATGGTTGGCATCACAGTTCTGTTTGTGTGAAGGGTATACCTCTTCGTATTCAGCAGTACTTTCTTTTTTTACCAATATTCACACACTTTACAGTACTTAGATTTTACACACACATCCAATACCTTGCCAGTGTACCAACCAATCGAAGCCACCAATCCGAACAAAGACGTAAACCCTCTCTTTCGCCAAGATCCATCGCCTGATACCGTGAGACCTTCTTTTTCACCTCGTTCGATAGAAATTTCTTTTTCTTTAATCGCTGATTTTTTCATAGATTTAATTCGAACAGATGAAGTAGCAGTGGCGATATTAGATATGATCTTACTGTAAGTTGTTTGAAAAACAGGCTTTGCAAGATCCATCATAGAGCAGAACTTTTTTATACCGTTGATGCCTATGCCTATGATGCGCATAGCTAAAATAATACGGCAGTTTATCTCATAAGCACGACCATTTATTACAGGACAGCTGTTAATATCAGCATCACCACAGTTCGAACAAGACACAATAATTTTGAAGCCTAGTCCACGCTTGTTCGACTCTAAAAACCGCACATCACCATTACATGTTTTGCATACTACTAATTCAGAAAGAGCAGTAAATACAGCGAAAAAATTTATGAAACAGTAGCCGAAATTATTATCAACATCGCGGTCACGGTCTAAATCAGTAGTTTTCAATTTCTTAGCCGAGGTACTAACGTGCTCCGAATCGCCTTCGAACGAATGGCGGTTAGGCGGGCGTCGATTACTAATTTTACTCCGTTTTGTACTTGTACTTCTTGTTTTACTGCCTTTGCGGCCACTGTACACCTTTTCACTCATAATTAAGTACTTGTAAATATAATTCACAGTTAAAAAGTAAAGCTAAACTCAAAATAACAACGTAAACAACGAGAACGGCTGATCGACTAAACACAGGGCAAGTGTGAGTAAACACGTGCTGTAAAGACGCTGTAACCGTCGTAATGTCATGTAACGACCTCAATAATTCAAATTTAAAACACGATATCGATCGTAGATCACTTCTACTAATTTCCAAAGCCGCGAAATTCAAAAAAGCGAGCATCGCTAAAATAAGCAAAAATTGTGATTTTGGAGCATCAAAGCTGTTTGGAAAAAATTGATTAAAAAAATTTGAGTTTAAATCGGTACTTGGGCGTTGTAGATTTTGATTCTAGGATTGTTTTGGCAAGATTTAAGCCAATAAAAAAAATGGAAAAAAACAAAAAAATGTGGGGGATATAACCCCTTAAAGAAAATTACATAAAAAAATATAACTAGAATTTTACACCGACAGGTGGCGAGGCATATATAAACCAATTCACGTATACAAAATAGAAACTTTAAGCTACTTAAGAAGCATTGGAACTTCGAATATTTATATATGTAAGAATTTCCAAATAAACTACTAAAACCCCTGTAGAAATAAAAAAATAATAAAACGTAAGAAAAAGTAAAGAAACATAAGATAACGTAAGAAATCGTAAGAAAACGTAAGAAAACGTAAGATTCTGTTGGATTTCGGACATTCTTACATTTCTTTACGGTTTCCTAAGGATTGTTATACTCTATTACGGTTTCGTATGATTTATTACGCTTCGCAATTACATGGAAAAAAAATATAGCTAGAATTTTCAACCAATAGGTGGCGAGGCATATACAAACCAATTCACGTGTAAAAAATAGAAACTTTAAGTTACTTAAGAAGCGTTGGCACTTCGAATATATTTTTCTGGAATATTGGACACTATGGAAGTCTTTTTAATGAGCGGGATTTTCAATTGTGAAAATGTGATATAAAATTATGAAGCGTAAGAAAACGTAAAAAACGTAAAAAAAACGTAAAAAACGTAAGAAAATGTATGAAAACGTAATAAAACGTAAATATGTTCTTACGCTTTTCTACGTTTTCTTACGTTTCCTTACGTTTTATTACATTTTATGATTTCCACAGGGGTAAGCAATTAAAAATAAGAAAAAAGTTAAAATAATAAAACCTATTAACCCTAAACCTGTAAACCCTAAGCCGATACACCCAAGATCCTAAACCCAACTAACTCAAAGTAAGCAATTAAAAATACCCAACTACCCTAAGCTGAGAAATTTGGAATTAGATAAAAGTTTAAATAATAAAACCATAAAATATAAACTCTTAATTGAACTAATACAAGTTGATCAATTTGAAATTAGAAAATGTTTAAATAATAAAATCATAGACCCTGAACTGAACTATCCCAAGCTGAGCACTCTACAAATAAAGTTTAAAATAATAAAATTGTAAACCCTAATATACCCTAAACACAAAACCCAACTAATGAAAGCTTAGCAATTTGCAATTAAAAAAAGTTTAAATAATAAAACCATTAAAAACATAATCCAAAATCCAACTAACCCATATTGAGTGATTATCAAATAAAAAATATAATCGTAAACCATAAACCCTAAACCCATATACCCCAAACTAAGCAATTTGCAATTAAAAACTTGAAATAATAAAACTCTAAACATGAAACCCAAAACCGAACTAACACTTATTAAAGGAATCAATAAAACCTAAATCCCATTAAATCAAGCTGAGCAATTTATAATTAAAAAAAGGATTTAAATAATCAAACCAGAAACGTAAATCCTAAACCTAAATCCTAACTAACCCAAGTTAAACAATTAACATTTAAGAGCAAATGGTAATAAAAGATAATACCGTAAATCATAAACCCTTAACCCAACTGAGCAATTTGCAATTAAAAAATTTGAAATAGTAAAAACCCTAAACCCAAAATAAAACTAACACCATTTTTAAGGAATCAATAAACTCCAAGTCCTAAACTCAACTTAATCAAGCTGAACAATTGACAATTAGAAAAAAAGGCTTAAATAATAAAACCGTAAAAACGATAAAAAGAATGATTGAATATTATATTATAATATGTTTCTGGTACCTAAGTATCATGCTTAGTATCCGTAGTATATCTTCTCACAGGTCTTTAGGGATATTACCTTTTGTAATCAAAATATGTTATTTTAGTAAAAAATTATACCTATACTTTGAATCATAAATCTGCAAGTTTTTTTGCTAGATAAATAATATAATGAGATAAAAAAAAACTTAACCAAAAGTGTTTCAATTTAAACTTTATTTCATATAAACATATTATTCTGTTGTAACGTTATGAACAATCAAAAAGAGTGATAAAATAGTTCAGCTCTTTAAATTGAGTAGTTTTCCATTCATTTTTTGTCATTACTTTTGATTGTTCATGATTCTGCAATAGAATAATATTTTTATATGAAACAAAGCTTAAATTAAAACTCTTTTAGACAACTATTTTACCTTACTACATAATTTTTCTAGCAAAAAAACTTGCAGGGTGGCAGATGATTCAAAGTATAGGTACCACTTTTTACTCAAATAATGCGTATATTAAATACTAAAGGTCATATCTGAACTCTAAGGGCCTATGAGATGAAACTACAGGGGCTATAGGCATCATTTTGAGGTACCATAAACCACTTCGAAAACAAGCCTCATGGAAAGCCGCTTCCCGCAGGCTGTGGACTCTCCTTGTGAGTTATAATTGTGGGGGTTAGAATGAAAGTGGTACCAGACACATTTTTGCTTCCTTCTAAAGAAAGCATTGCAATAGTAACAAAAATGTTTTTTTTTAAATATGTTAGAAATATTTTTTGGGCCATTTGGAATTAATATACACTATTTTTATAGAAAATGTCCGTATGGATGTGAGTGTGTGTGTACGGAAACGTCATGTTTTCTTTTAAACAGTTATATGTCGGAAATATATCATAGAAATATATTGAAAATAACTGAGATGATCAGTATCATAGAGTACAATATTCAGTAAATTTTTTGAGCCATTTTATTTTTCTTTTGCCGAGAAATAATCATTTTGTATTGTTTTATTTTGTATTTATAGAAAAGTTGCTTTTAACTATCTCTTGACTGAGTTATTTGTCCAGATAATTAGGACATTTATTATTCAAGATATTTGAGGTTATGTTTTTCTTTCAAACTTTTTTTTGATCTTTTGTATCTCGAAAACGGCGCGGTCATTTTTCTTCGACTGGGGCTCATTCTTTTATCTCTTAATGAGCATTCGGAATTAAGAAGAAATTTTAAGATTCATCGACTCGTCTTTGTTTAACCGCGATTATTCTATTTTACGTTATTCTGAAATCAATGGGATAAATTAATGTGGTATGCAAAATAATATGATCGGTTAAGTGTAAATGCATTTGAAAGAGAATCAAATTATCTATCTTCCCCGACACGTAATTTTTTATACGCTATTTTCCTTCTTTTGCTGTATACAAAAACGTATTTTTTTATGCGACGATATTTCGGGAACATATGATAGAAAATTTTTATGAATAAATTATGATGGAAAAGGTTTCCACTATCTCTTAGCAGTCTTGGCTGAGCTCTTTGGCCAGAAGATGAAATCTTTTATTTTTCAAAATATTTTAGGTAATATTTTTTTATTAATTTTTTATTGCCTTTCTTGGGTATTACACGTTAATTTTGTAAGAATCGCTCTTCTTTTTTGTTGTTTGATGAAATGAAATACTTTTTTTTTAGATTCATCGACTCGTTTTGGTTTTATAATGATTTGTCATTATGATTTTATTTTAATTTGTTCGCAGCTTCTTAAAAGAAAATGTTATGCAGAATATTCCACATATTATATAATTATATATTATATTTATATATGTAATTATATTGGAAGATAACTATTTATTAAATAGACGCATTTTTATCTGTTTTTTGATAAACATACGAAATTAGAAAAAAAAAATATTCCTCGATTCATTTTTGTTTTATAAAGATTTTTCTACTTACGATATTTTTAAATCGATAATACAATTTTTTATCATACTTAAGCTTATAATTTTTTGTAATTTATCTTTTTACAACAGTCAATGATAAAAAGCAAACCTTTTTGAGACATTAATAAAAAAAATAGAGCAATGAAGGGTCCCAAGTGAAATTTCAGCCTAGTGATAGTTAATCAGTGTGGGGACAAATGCAATGGTTTTATATGTAGGTTTTTCTGCTATTTTGAAGAAATTTTGTTGGTTTCTGATATTTAATTTTTGATCCATTGCACCGTTGCCTTAATCAATACGTTACGTTGTTCAAAATCATCTCAGGAATCTGTAAAAAAAATTTCAGCCCGAAAGATGAAAAACTGTATGGTATGATACATTTTTACTGCGCCCGCATTTGACGCGCTGCGGCTGCTTGGGCCGGCCCGGCCGCGGAGTCGCAAACGGCCAGACGACGCGGCACGGGCTCGTCGACTCCGGTTGAAATTGACCTGTTATTAGTATGCAACTAATTACTGTTATTAGTATGAACTGCAAATTCAGCTCATGCGGACGACGATTTAATTTTTACAATTGAACTTTTTATAATATACAACTTTATTCTAGAAACAATACTCGAATACGACGTAAACGATATTGCCTTCAAAACATAGAAAATGCTACTCGTAATAGGAATAATGACATGCAACCTATAATATGCATTGTGTAAATTATTATTTAATAAATACTGCGTTATACAGGTTTATTTGTAATGAAACCCAATGTATAAGCAATAAGAATGCACAAATTTTATATTTGTGAAACGAGTTGTCGGTCGATTCGTGCACGGTTTCGAATTTTATAAAATATTATAATGATGAAAGCAATGATAATAATAATAATAATAATAATGATGATGATGATGATGATGATGATGATGCTTATGATGATGATGATGATGATGATGATGATGATGATGATGATGACGATGATGACGATGATGACGACGACGACGACGACGACGACGACGACGACGACGACGACGACGACGACGACGACGACGACGACGACAATGATGATGATGATGATGATGATTGTTATCATTCTGATCATTATTATCATCATCAATCATCATCATAACTTCGTTATGTAATACTGTGTGAATATTGCACGCGAAAAAATTGAATTTCAAAGTAAATCAAATGAAAAAGAAAAACATTCCAGGAGCATATTGATTTACTGAAGCTTCGCGTTTTCGTGAACAGTCTTTTAGGTTATCCGTAGAAAAAAGTGTTGAAAAATCGTAAAGACAAAACGCAAATTTTTTCGTGACCTAACGAAGACATTTCAAACACTCGGTGGAAAAGACGATGAATATCCGCAAGAAATTCGATCTGCTGTCTGAAAAGAGCTTTGACGGTATAGAATATAAACATGAATGTAGATATATCTTATGAGATTTCGCAGAGTTACCGCCATTATTGACAAATGCAAAATGTGCCGATTGCGGGGATGGTTTCCCACATAAAATCGTTCTAAATTGTGATCATTGCGAGATGAGAGACTTACAAACTCAGAAATCTGAACTCTATACATCTAAACGAGTTGAAAAGGGTAGATCGACAAGACCAGGGTTCGACGTAAATTTACGTTTGAGCAACGCGTTTAGTTATATTGGCAAGGGCTATGCCGGTATCGAACAATTCTCCATGATAATGGGTACGCAGCCATTTTCGGAAACAGCGTTCGGAGAATATTCGAAATTACTTGAGAGTAGCGTCTAGAAATCGACTCAAATAATTGTAGACGAGTGCCGAATTATTGTAAAGCCAGCATATGAAAAACTAGATTTGGAGGGTGAATCGAATGGGATCAAAATGGCTGAGGAAAGACAACATCTAACCGACAAAGATTCCGAAAAAAACAGTGAGTATGATGATACAGAGATGGAAAATTCGACACATCAGGATAAAACAGTTCTTGAAAATCAAACCGAGATTATTGAAGATCATGAAAAGGAAGATGAACCGAAAGATGTATATGTAAATCCCAGTGTAAGCTATGATCGTTCTTGGCCCACTCGAGGTTATAAATCAAAACATGGATTTGGGAGTGTTATTGATTTTAAGTAGTATAAAAATTCTGTCATGCGTGTGCTCAAGCCATAAAAGATTTGGGTGAAGAAATTTGCCCAATAAATCACTCAGGATCCTCTGGAGGTATGAAAACGTCGGCAGCTGAGATTATATGAAATCGCTCAATGGATTATGGTTTCCGGTTGATGACGATGCTTTCAAACGAAGATACTAAGACGTTCAATAACCTCTCCAGTCTAAATATTTATGGTTTTGAATATCCGCTTACAAAAGAAGAATGCATGAACTACGTAGGAAAAAGGTGAAATTCATTTTTCTATAATTTATGCAAAATTTATAGAGATTTGGAAACTAAATAGCTAATAGAGTATAGAAAAAAAGAATCCTGTAATTAAATAATACGGAAATATATCTATAATTATAAATTTTAATCCGCACCAATAAAAATAATAGTAACAAACACCCCAACAACAACAACAACAACAACAACAACAACAACAACATTTATTTTAGTCAGATACTACATAATTATATAGGCTACTTTTTTGAATATATCAAAATGAAACTCTGGATTACTGCGACTTTCAATACTGTATAGGTACAGACATTGTACCGTTTTTTGTGGGAGTTCAGTCTGTACATATATTTAACATATTTTGTGAGGATTTCAAAATGGAATTCTGCAAAGTTTCCATACAGATCTATTGAAATTCGATACGAATTGAAATACGGAATTCTGCATGATATCTGTAGGGATTCTGTATTCCAACTTCATTTTCTACACCAATAGAGATTTCAATAATGTTTGCCTAATGTTTTTGTATGGTTTTTATAGGGATTTCAATCCAAATTTCTGCATTACTTCTGTACAGATTCTATACCGATTTCTGTACTCTATGCCATTAAATATTTTAGTAATATTTCTCTGAAAATTTGGTACGTATTCTACGCGGATTTAAATACGGATTTTTACACGATTTCTTTACGGATTCAGTATCAATATCCGTGTTCTAAAGCAGCACGTGCGGATTTCCAACCAGATTTCATCCAGATTTCTGTACTGATTCCACGGGGCGCTTTTGGACCTATTCAATACGGATTCCTTTATGGATTACATACGATTTTTGCACTAATTACTATACGAATTTCCGTATTGATTTCCGTGCTGAATTCGTGCGCTTATTTCTAACAGTATATACATATAATCTCGGTTTGTTTTGATTTTTGTTTTTATTAGGAAAATAGGAGTGATTCGAACAATAAAAACTGAAGTGAACAATAAACAGGGATGTGTGCATAAAAAACGTAATTGTGTAATTAAAAAGTTTCAATAAATTATTCTAATAATAGAAACTGAAGTGAACAATAAACAGTAATATATGCATAAAAATATACTTTTTATTTTTCAATTGTGTAATTAAAAAGTTTGAATATATTAAACGTATAAAATATGTGACAAGTTTAACTACTATTATTTGAAGAGTTTACTTAAAATACTGTTGACGCTAAACTTTATCTAAGAATTAATTCCTATTTGACAAATTATTAATAAATATAAACATTTTAATATAAATTAAAATATATAATTAATAAAATGGATTATTTAAATTCTGTTTTAATTTCAAGATAATATTTCACTGCGATAATATTTAAGCGATAGGAAATGGTGCAATATAAATATTATTAGCTTCTTTTAGTAATAAAATTTGTCCAATTTTATGAAACAACTCAAAATTAACTTAAAATATCGTCAATGCTCACATTATGTATTCCAGTTTTCTAAATTCTCAATCAACATAGACAATATTCTGAGTTTAATTCGGTTATTTGTCATATCATACGGCATTTAAATTATTTTGAAGTTTTTTTAAATAGTTACACTTTTGAATCTACAAATAATCAAAATGTATTCTAACTTACTAACTGTAAATTATTACATAATATGATGGAAACTAACAATATTAATATTCACAGCTGGATTACTGTGAATTATCAATACAATAACCAGTTATTGTGTTATTAAATTCCAGACAATTTTTGCCTCAAGGATATGAACATCATGAGGTTCAAATACCATCAATCTGGTTAGCTTGACTTTTTATTAAAATAAAGATTCAAACATGATTTTGCACATTCCGATTGTAGCCCCTATGGAAATAAAAAGTAATGAAACGTAAGAAAAAGTAAGAATACGTAAGAAAACGTAAGAAAACGTAGAATTTTGTTGGATTTCGGACATTCTTACGTTTCTTTACGGTTTCCTACGAAGTTTTGTACTCTATTACGGTTTCGTACGTTTTATTAAGTTTCGCAATTACATGAAAAAAAATATAGGTAGAATTTTCTACCGATAGGTCACGAGGCATATACAAACCAATTCACGTGTACGAAATAGAAACTTTAAGTTACTTAATAAGGATTGCCACTTAGAAAATATTTTTCTGAAATATTGGACATTATGGAAGTCTTTTTAATGAGCGGAATTCTCAATTTGAAAATGTAATCTAAAATAATAAAACGTAAGGAAATGTAAGGAAATGTAAAGAACGTAATAAAATGTATGAAAACGTAATGAGACATAAAATATGTCCGAAATCCAACAGTTTCTTACGCTTTCTTACGTTTCCTTACTTTTTATTACGTTTTATTATGATTACTCACATTTATCTTCGTTTTCTTACGTTTCCTTAAGTTTTATTACATTTTATGATTTCCACGGGGGAAAATAAGAAAAGTGTAAAATATGTGAATGTACGAAAATAATTACCTGAATTGACTATTATTATCTCATAACTGAATTAAAATGAATCTCAAAATGTTGTTTAAATATAAATCAATAATTCAACAAACAGGAATGAATCCTCAATGATCTCACAAGGAGAAGATCATACCTTTGAGTCGTGGGTTTCTTAAGCTTTGGGAAATGTCCTTATTGGTACCTAATAATGAAGCCCAGAAAACGTAGTTTGATCTCATATGCTCCAGAGCCCGAGATACAACTAAGAACATTAGCATTTCTCATATGTATATGCAATATTAAAAATATTATCTGTATACTAGGTAGGTATACTAGCAATATAATAATGAGACACACTGTATCAGTACTACATATACGCGTCGGGCGAGAGGTCGTGACGTCATCACCCGGCGCGTATATGGGAGGCGTGTAAACAATTAATTAATGTGCCATTAATAGTTTTTTAATTGTTTGTTTACATAAACATCCAATTAAAAACCGTAATTAATTATTTTTTATTATTGTAAAAACTTAAAATTTATTACAAACACTATTTTATATAAAATTTAAAAAAATTTACATTTTATAAAAACACACTATTTTATGACATTTTTCTTTAATATCAGCTTCTTCCGGGAATGCCGTCAGAGGCGAAGGAGGCGCGCACTGGAATTCACACATACAATTCCATGGTGAATCGGGCAGTCATACTCATCTTTGTCTTCCGTTAAAGATATTTCTTTGACATCAATTGTCCGCGCCATTGCTATCAAAAATCCGAATGGTTCTTTGATTGCGTATCTTCTTTGATTGTATTTGTACTTAAATCTTACTTGAGCACCAACCAAACGATCTCGATTAGCGATACTATCCAAATATTCGTTGAGTATCCTATTGTGCCTCACATTTATATTTTCGATTGCTCGAAAATATACACGAGCATATCTGTTTCGGACTGTGTCATTAAACATCTGTAATTCATGGTTTGCCCCGCAATGTGAAATATCTCGCGTGATGGGTGATGTGAACACTCGATCTGTTTACGCACTTCCACAAGATAACTCGGTAGTACGTTCTTCAAGTATTTCAGCATAGCTTTGCTCTCTTCTTGATGCACAGTGTTGATGTTTTTAATAATTCGGATCCATGAGAATCCTTCTAGTTTGTCTTTTAAACATAGATCAGTCAGTGCACACTCTTCGTTAGCGCAGCGAAATATTTCTTTTTTAAAGCTTCCGAACTACAGAGCGACCAAAGCAAAACTGAAGCGACTGCTTCGTCAATGAGCCCTCCAGTCCTACTAAATTTTTCTACATCTCACATTTATGAGTTTTCTTGAAAGAGTAGTAATCTAGTACACAGTGAATGAATGCACTCATAGTGCGTACTCGAACAGAGAAAAACATAGACACCTTGACTGAGTGTGTGTATGTATTATTAATTTTATAAAAGTATATGTAAATGTGTTAAAAATAAGGGAAAAAATTAAAAGGTTATGGTTGAGCTAAATTGAGTTGTTTTTTTGTTTTACAATTTTAGCTTTTATTTTATTTTTATAGTGTACAAGTTCTTTTTATAAAGATATTTTACGCAGAAAACATGATTTCGGAAAAATTTGTTGCAATTAAAGGTAGACAATAAGCAAATAATTCCATTAATACAATATTCAGTGTATCGTGATTAAAAATTACCGTTTCCATACTTGTTTTCATTCTACTTTCAATTTCGGTTTTGAGAATAGCGTAATATTATGTGAAAGCATTAAATTCTTTGAGAATATTTTTAGCATTCGTCTTATCTTCTTTTTTTAATTCGCTATTCAAAAAATTTAAAATGCATTCGACAGAACGATTAACAAAAGTAGCACACTCTTCTATATATTTAAGGCGCGCACTAATACATTCACGCACCTCCGACAGTCCTTCGAGTGTAGCTAGCTGCATGACGATGCTTGGTGGATTATCGTGCTTCATCTTCTTTTTGCCGGGCGGTTCGAATGTAGTGGTTGCTTCCATATCATCGTAAAGCTGTGCCTCGTGCGGCTGACCTATGTTGTTGAGCTTTGTAGGCGAACCGTCAGCGGGTGGTCTCTCGTCGAGGGTTATTGCTCTCGAGTCGTAAGCCATCGTAGAATTGAAGTCGTGATTGGGGAAGAAAATCTTGCATAGCTTTCCGAAATCTTGATAGAATGTATATGAGTTTTTTAAGTACGCACTCATAGCGTCCATTTGATTGATGAAAAGCTCCCAGCTGCTCGTATCCAGCGTCACGTACCGCGAGCCTGCTCCGTCAAGCTTTACGACAGGTCTATATAACCCACCGTGATTTCCAAGGCCTATAATTACGCGCTTCGAGTGAGATCTATTGAGTGCATAAGTACTTGGTAGTAGCAGCAAATTAGATAGCGACTTCGTTGCAGCTTTGCAGATAGGTGCAGCGTTCTCGTTGTTAGCCATTTTTTAAAAATTGATGTATATTTTTTCGCAACTACTGTACACGAGAAGAGTGGCTGCTGGTAAGCGACTACAGTCGATGCTCGAAACACCGTTTCTTATATCCTGCTATCTCTACCACAGCTAGTGCAAAGATTTGGTGGAAAAACAGATGTTAATTATCTAACAGCCAATCGCGAATATGAGTTTGCCACCCGAATAAAGCAGAAAGTTTAAATAAATTTTCTCCGTACAATAAAATTTAATGTGTCAATGATCAATTGTGTTCTACGAAATACGCACATAAAAATTTAATAAAATCCTCAAATATTTAAATAATTGTTTAGTCAAAGGAGACATAAATATCTTGAAAAATTTTAATTTAATTTTAATATTTATTGTTTTAATAAGAAAAAAGTACAACTGTGAAACAAAACACATAAGAAAGTTATCGTTAAATAATGTCGGGTGTTCTTTTTTGAAATAAAAGCACATGTCTTAAAATGTTAAAAAGTATAATAAAAGTCAAAAAGTTTAAATTAATATTTTATTCAAGAACATCAATTATTTAAGAAACAATAACTATATATTTATATTCATGTATGGGTAAATTTTTAAAAATCAAGAAAAAAGCGGTACGTCGAGAGTAAAAATAAAAGTATAACACACAAAATTAAAATATCATGTGATTAAATTTATTAAAATATTTTTTAGAAATAGAAAAGAGAGTACATATGTTTTTTATAATACTAAGTGTAAAAAAGTATAAAAATTTATTATGACAAACATTCCATTTTCGAAGTACTTGATTGATTGATACACCCAGTTCCAACAGAGCTCTCGCGCGGAAACACATTAACCTGCCGACGAACGTACCTCTTACTTTCTAATTGTTTAACAATATTTTTGTAAAACTTTGCAACTAACACATGATTGCTACGCATATTTCGTGAAAAGATGTTACAAAACGAGCATAGAGAAACACCATTACACAAATTATACAGAAACATAATACAATATTCTTCGTACACTTGCGAATCAACTCTTTATATTTTTTTTATTCCATTGATATGTGACGCAATTACATCGGAGTCCATTGAGATGATGCTGTAAGAAAGGTGCGACGCCGTAGCTGTCAAAGTAGTTACCGTAGCCGATTTTGTCGATGTAAATGGCAATCCAGTGCGAAGCAGGTTTATTCGACGTAACGATGTTTAATACAATAGCAGCAGAGAGACTTAAAATTTTTGGCACGTGATCTGCTGCATAAACACCAATCGAGTTGGTGTTTATTGATAACTTGTCAATGATATATAGTTTTTTGATGCTGGGTACTCCGTCGTCATCGTCATCGTCATCGGCCACTTCATCGTAATAGACCTCCTCGCTTTTCCGCTGACCATCTTCTTATATGGCTCCGTCGACTACGTCCTGTCCTCCCTCTTCCGCGAATCTTAGGTGTTTCATTCTCTGTTGTCGATGGTAATCTAGCAGTGCACCGTAGAAGACCTCGCTATGTATAGCCGGTAGGCTGAGCGTATCTTTTGAAAGAAGCGTGTAAAATCACTTTCCGATCTGATAAGCTCTGTGCATTGTGTAAAAATCGCGCCTGCTCGAGATGTTGAAAACTCGGTGCATCGTAATGCTCGACATTTATAATGCGGCGTGCCATCACTGATTCCAGATACATGGCTTTTTCACTCCCTCGTACATATATTCTGCGTGCATCCCTCGCTATGTTGTATAAGTGACGTCATAATTGACAAAAAGAAACTTCGTCTTCAAACCACTAATTGTTAGTTTGACTCCCGTCCGTAGGTAAATCGTTAAAAACGCAGGGTGCACACACTATCCAGTGTCCGATGACACGATTTTGTAGTGATATCACTGCAACTTCTTTCGGTAAGAAGTTTTTATATGCATCGCGAAATCCCCGTATGTCGATAACATAATCCATTTTAGGCTTTTGAGAGGTTCGTGTATTAGCTACGACTACTGTGCGAGAAACTGATTTGACTGTGCTTTGTTTTAGGCCTAATATACTCATGTCCCCACCAACTTTTCGTCGTCGTCGTCATCGTCGTCGAAGTCGTTAAAGTCTCACGCATTGAAATCAGTTATGATTTGCCTGTTCGAGTGAGTCTCCAAAACATTATCGTACTCAGCATAAACAATACAATTTATGGTCGATGCGAGCGCCTACTCAAAACTCACCTCTATGCGCACACTACCCGAGCGCACGAGATTCCAATGCATGGCACAGTGAACCGATAAATCAGGCGTGAGATCAAAAGTAGTAAGGAAATTACCTCTTGAATAATTATAACGATTAATTCCGATTCCCTCGTTGAGAAAATGTATACCTGTGCCGGTAAAAAGTGTTTGAAAGGCATCATATATGTAGTTCAGAGTGCCCTGTAAATCGTGGCTGTAGAGGTTTATTCGGAATTTGTAAACCGACGACATACAGGCAAAGATAATTAATTGAAAAAGTTTGAAAATTGAATGGATTAAATCTCCGATTGCCCTTAAATGCTCTATTGTCGACAAAACCAATGATTATTCTTTTGGGTAACTGCCCGAGTATGACGTTTTCAATTGCATCGCCGAGAATTCCTGAAGTGTGAACGATTTTACCTCAACACGTATGATTGGATATATAGCTGTGGTTTTTGCTAATGCATTGGCGTGGTAGTGTAAGACACCCGGGCTGATTTTAACTCTGCGAACGATGAGTGTTACTTCTTTTATATGCACTTTGAATTTACCGTCATCGGAAACATCCATAAAGCACAACGCGTCCTTTCTTCTTAGTAGCGAATTCTCATTTCTAAACCGTTAATTAACATTTTATGTTGATTCAGCAGGTCGAGATGCAAGAATGATTGCATGTCACACACGCGGCCATTGCGCGTAAAATATTGACGTTTCTTAGCGCTTTTGTTCACGGATAGCGGGGCTGCAGCATTCGTGCGCAGCTTCGAAAGCGTCTTCCGTATCATCGTACCCTAAACTAGACATCAAATGCGACTCTTTAGCTGCGGGAGAATAGTTGCGTAGTATTTAAAGTTCATATTGTAGAGTTTGGAGTGTAGAGTGTAGAGTTTAAGATGCAGAGTGTAGAGTGTATAATGTAGAGTGTAGAGTTTAGGATGTCGAGTTTAGAGTGTAGAGTTTAGGGTGCAGAGTTTAGGGTGTAGATTTTAGGATGTAGAGTGTAGACTTTAGACTGTAATGTTTGGAGTATAGTGTTTAGAGTTTTGAGTCTAGAGTTTGATGTGTAGAGGTTAGAGAATAGAGGTTGGAGTGTAAAGTTTAGAGTGTATCGGTTAGAGATTAGACTTTAGAGTGCATATTTTATAGCGTAGATTGTAGTGCTTAGAAAGTAGAGTTTAGGGCGCAGTGTTTAAAGCGCATATTGTATAGTTTGGAGTGTAGAGTTTGGAGTGTAGAGTTTAGAGTGTACAGTTTGGAGTGTACAGTTTGGAGTATAGAGTTTGGAGTGTAGAGTTTGGAGTGTAGATTTTGGAGTGTAGAGTTTGGAGTGTAGAGTTTAGAGTTTGGAGTGTAAAGTTCTCAGTGTAGTGAGTAGAGTATAGTGTTTAGAGTGTAGAGTTTGGAGTCTAGGGTTTAGAGTGTAGAAGTTAAACTGTAGAGGTTAGTGTGTAGAATTTAGAGTTCACATTGTACATTTAGAGTGTAGAGTTTATAGCGCATTGTGTAAACTGTGTATTGTATAGTTTGGAGTGTAGAGTTTAGACTGTAAAGATCAAAGTGTAGTGTTTAGAGTATAGTGTTTAGACTGAATAATATGTAGAGGTGTAGGGTTTAGAATACAGAGTTTGGAGTTTTGGGTCTAGAGTGTAGAGTGTGAAATGTAGATGTTAGAGTGTAGAAATTACAGTGTAGAGGTTGGAATGTAGAGTTTAGAGTTCAGAGTGTAGTGTTTAAAATATAGTGTTTAGAATGTAAGTAGTAGAGTGGTGTCAGGTGTGTAGAGTTTGGAGTCTAGGGTTTAGAGTGAAGAATTTGAAGTGTAGAGGTTAGCGTGTAAAGTTTAGAGTGCACATGGTATATTGTTGAGTATAGTATTTAGAGTGCATATTGTAGCATGCATATTGTACAGTTTAGGATGTAGAGTTTACGGTGTACAGTTTAGAATCTAGAGTTTAAGGTTTAGAGTGTAGAGTTTACGGTGTAGAATTTAGAGTGTAGAATTTGGAGTGTAGAGTTCAAAGTGTAGAATTTAGCGCTTATGATGAAGCGTTTAGAGTGTAGAGTTTAGAGTCTAGTGTTTAGAGTGTTGAGTTTAGAGTGTAGAGTTTCGAGTCTAGGGTCTAGAGTGTAGAGGTTACAGTGTAGAGGCTAGAGTTTAGAGGTTAGAGTGTGGAGGTTGGAGTGCATATTGTATAGTGTACAGTGTAGTGTTTAGAGAGTAGAGTTTGGAGTCGATGGTTTAGAGTGTGGAGTTTAGAGTCTAGTGCTTAGAGTGTTGAGTTCAGACTGTAGAGTTTCGAGTCTAGGGTCTAGAGTGCAGAGGTTAGAGTGAAGAGGCTAGAGTTTAGAGGTTAGAGTCTAGAGCTTAGAGTGAAGAGTTTGAAGTGTAGAGTTCAAAGTGTAGTATTTAGAGTATAGTGTTTAGATTGCAGTGGATGGTGTAGAGGTTGTACTGTAAAGTATAGAGTGCAGTGTTAATGTGCAAATTCTAGAGTTCAGAGTGTAGAATTTCGAGATTAGGATGTAGAGCTTAGAGTGTAGAGTATAGGGTTTAGAGTCTAGAGTTAAGAGTATACGGTTTAGAGTGTAGAGGTCGAAGTGAAGAGTTTATAGTGTGGAGGTTGGAGTGCATATTGTATAGTGTATAGTGTAGTGTTTAGAGCGTAGAGTTTGGAGTAGAGGGTTTAGAGTGTGCAGATTAGTGTAGACGTTGGAGTGTAGAGTTTAGAGTACATATTGTATAGTGTACAGTATACAGTTATCGAGCAGTGTTGAAAGTGTACATTGTAGAGCTTAAAGTGTACAGTTCAGAGTGTAGACTTTAGGACGTAGAGTTTAGAGTATAGAGTGTAGAGATTGGAGTCTAGGGTTCAGAGTGCAGCGTTTAGAACGTAGAGTTAAGAGTGTAAAGTTTAGAGCGCGGTGTTTAAAGTGCATTTCGTAGAGTTTGAAGTATAGATTCCAGACCTTAGTGTGCAGTGTTGAAAGTGCATTTAGTAGAGTTTGAAGTGTAGAGTTTAGAGTCTAGAGTGCACAGTTGAAAGTGCTTTTTGTAGAGTTTGAAGTGTAGAGTTTAGAGTGTAGGGATTAGAGTGTAGTGTTTACAGTGTAGAAGTTAGAATGTATAGTGTACCGCTTAGAGCGTAGAGTGAACCATTAAGAGTTTAGATGTTAAAGTCTCGAGCATAAAGTTTAAAGTTTAGAGGGTAGAGTTTAAAGTTTTGAGTGTAGCATTTAATGTTTAGAGGGTCGAGTTTAAAGTTTAGAATTTCAGACACTATAGTGACAAGTTTCGGCGGTTAAATTCTATATATTGATGGTTTAAGGGTAGCGGAAGTAAAGCGTTTTGGAATAGTTCGTTTAAAGGTATAAGATATGAGAGTTGGGTAGAAGGGTTGATGTATTTCGAAGTTTCAGTTGTATAGGTAACAGGTTTATGAGTTTACAGTTTAGGTTTTAGGACTTGCAGTTTTGTGGGTTGATGATTAAGGGTTGAGGTGTTAGGGAGTAATATTAAGTTTTATTCTACAGTGTTTAAGTGTTTAAAGTACCGTAAACCTTTAAACCGTAAACCTTTAAACCGCAAACCTTTCAACCGTAAACCTTTCAACCGTAAACCTTTAAACCGTAAACCTCTAAACCGTAAACCTTCAAACCGTAAACCTTCAAACCGTAAACCTTCAAACCGTAAACCTTCAAACCGTAAACCTTCAAACCGTAAACCTTCAAACCGTAAACCTTCAAACCGTAAACCTTCAAACCGTAAACCTTCAAACCGTAAACCTTCAAACCGTAAACCTTCAAACCGTAAACCTTCAAACCGTAAACCTTCAAACCGTAAACCTTCAAACCGTAAACCTTCAAACCGTAAACCTTCAAACCGTAAACCTTCAAACCGTAAACCTTCAAACCGTAAACCTTCAAACCGTAAACCTTCAAACCGTAAACCTTCAAACCGTAAACCTTCAAACCGTAAACCTTCAAACCGTAAACCTTCAAACCGTAAACCTTCAAACCGTAAACCTTCAAACCGTAAACCTTCAAACCGTAAACCTTCAAACCGTAAACCTTCAAACCGTAAACCTTCAAACCGTAAACCTTCAAACCGTAAACCTTCAAACCGTAAACCTTCAAACCGTAAACCTTCAAACCGTAAACCTTCAAACCGTAAACCTTCAAACCGTAAACCTTCAAACCGTAAACCTTCAAACCGTAAACCTTCAAACCGTAAACCTTCAAACCGTAAACCTTCAAACCGTAAACCTTCAAACCGTAAACCTTCAAACCGTAAACCTTCAAACCGTAAACCTTCAAACCGTAAACCTTCAAACCGTAAACCTTCAAACCGTAAACCTTCAAACCGTAAACCTTCAAACCGTAAACCTTCAAACCGTAAACCTTCAAACCGTAAACCTTCAAACCGTAAACCTTCAAACCGTAAACCTTCAAACCGTAAACCTTCAAACCGTAAACCTTCAAACCGTAAACCTTCAAACCGTAAACCTTCAAACCGTAAACCTTCAAACCGTAAACCTTCAAACCGTAAACCTTCAAACCGTAAACCTTCAAACCGTAAACAGGTAGTACCATCGTATGAGAACACCAAAACTCAGGGACTAAGCTTCTAACATCATTTGGTAATATCCAATTTTAATTAAATTTTGGATTTTTCAGGCCTAGTCCATGAGTTTTGATAATAATATCAAGATGGAACTACCTATAATTTGCTATTATTGTTAATATCCATCTGAAAGTACCTATTAAGGTACATTTATTATATTATGGTAGCGATTTTAATATTGATGTTAATATCCGGATCAAACTACATATTAAGTCTCATTTATTATATTATCTGAGAAATTTTAACAATTTCAAACTCTAGAACTGAAATAATTTTCCATTCTACAAAAATACCTTTCTTGTAGGAGTACAGTACGAAAACCCTTCCGGATTTCCTGCAGGAATTCCTACAGCGTTGAAAGGTTAGGATTTTAAGATTTAAGAGTACAGTGTACAAATATTGATTCAAATTCATTACTTTGAGCCTGAGCGTATACTTAGTTGTAAGAGTATAGTTTGAGGCTTCAGTGTGTAAATCTTTGGAGTTTATGAGTTTAAGGTATTACATTCAAGAGTTTCAGAGTTAAGAGTTTTACAATATCTGAGTTAAAAGTTTTAGAGTATCATAGTTTTAGAGTATCAGAATTTTAAAGTATCAGAGTTATAGAGTATCAGAGTTTAAGAGTATCAGAGTTTTAGAGTATCAGAGTTATAGAGTATCACAGTATTAGAGTATCTGAGTTTTAGAGTTTCAGAGTTACAGAGTATCAAAGTATTAGAGTAACTGAGTTTTAGAGTATCAGAGCATTAGGGTATCAGAGTTTTGGGGTATCAAAGTTTTAGGGTATCAGAGTTATGGAGTATCACAGTATTAGAGTATCTGAGTTTTAGAGTTTCAGAGTTACAGAGTATCAAAGTATTAGAGTAACATAGTTTTAGAGTATCAGAGTTTTAGGGTATCAGAGTTTCGGGGTATCAAAGTTTTAGGGTATCAGAGTTTTAGGGTATCAGAGTTTGAGGCTGTCATATTTTCAGGGTATCAGACTTTTAGGGTATCTTAGTTTCAGGCTATCAGAGTTTCAGGGCATCAGAGTTATAGGGTATCAGAGTTATGGGGTATCAGAGTTTGAGGCTGTCATATTTTCAGGGTATCAGACTTTTAGGGTATTTTAGTTTCAGGCTATCAGAGTTTGCGGGTATCAGAGTTTGAGGCTGTCATATTTTCAGGGTATCAGACTTTTAGGGTATCTTAGTTTCAGGCAATCAGAGTTTCAGGGTATCAGAGTTTTAGGGTATCAGAGATTGCGGGTATCAGAGTTTTAGGGTATCAGAGTTTCAAGAGAACTTTCAGGGTATTTGAGTTTTAGGGTATCTGAATTTTAGCGTATCCGAATTTCAGGGTATCAGAGTTTTATGGTATAAGAGTTTGCAGAAATCAGAGTTTTAGGGTATCTGCGTTTTAGGGTATAAGAGTTTCAGGCTATAATAGTTTTAGGGTATCAGAGTTTCAGGGTATCAGAGATTTATGGTATAAGAGTTTTCGGAAATCAGATTTTCAGGATATCTGACTTTTAGGGTATATTAGTTTCAACCTATCGGAGTTTCAGGGTATCAGAGATTTAGGGTATCTGACTTATAGAGTATCCGAGTTTCAGGGTATCAGAATTGAGGGTATAATAATTTTCGGGTATCACAGTTTTAGGGTATCAGAGTTTTAAGGTATCAGAGTCTTAAGGTATCAGAGTTTTAGGGTATCAGAGTTTTAGGGTGTCAGAGTTTCAGGGTGTCAGAGTATTAGGGTACCTGAGTTTCAGGGTACCAGAGTTTCAGGGTATCAGAGTTTCATGGTATCAGAGTTTTAGGGTAATTGACTTATAGAGTATCCGAGTTTCAGGGTATCAGAGTTTTATGGTATAAGAGTTTTCGGAAATCAGATTTTCAGGATATCTGACTTTTAGGGTATACTAGTTTCAACCTATCGGAGTTTCAGGGTATCAGAGGTTTAGGGTATCTGACTTATAGAGTATCCGAGTTTCAGGGTATCAGAGTTTTAGGGTATAATAGTTTTCGGGTATCAGAGTTTTAGGGTATAAGAGTTTTAGTGTATCAGTGATTTAGGGAGTCAGAGTTTCAGGGTGTCAGAGTTTTAGGGTATCAGAGTTTTAGAGTATCTGAGTTATAGAGTATACTAGTATTAGAGTATCAGAGTTTTAGGGTATCTGAGTTTCACGGTATCAGAGTTTAAGGGTATCACAAGTTTAGGGTATCAGAGTTTTAAGGTATCAGAGTCTTAAGGTATCAGAGTTTTAGGGTATCAGAGTTTTAGGGTGTCAGAGTTTCAGGGTGTCAGAGTTTTAGGGTACCTGAGTTTCAGGGTACCAGAGTTTCAGGGTACCAGAGTTTCAGGGTATCAGAGTTTCATGGTATCAGAGTTTTAGGGTATCGGACTTTTCGGATACTTGTGCTTTAGGGTATCTGACTTATAGAGTATCCGAGTTTCAGGGTATCAGAGTTATAGGGTATAATAGTTTTCGGGTATCAGAGTTTTAGGGTATCAGAGTTTTAGTGTATCAGTGATTTAGGGAGTCAGAGTTTCAGGGTGTCAGAGTTTTAGGATATCAGAGTTTTAGAGTATCTGAGTTATAGAGTATACTAGTATTAGAGTATCAGAGTTTTAGGGTATCTGAGTTTCAGGGTATCAGAGTTTCAGGGTATCAGAGTTTCAGGGTATCAGAGTTTCAGGGTATCAGAGTTTTAGTGTATAAGAGTTTAAGGGTATCAGATTTTCTGAGTATCCGAATTTCAGGGTATCAAAGTTTTAGGGTATCAGCGTTGGCGGGTATCAGAGTTTGAGGGCATCAGAGTTTTAGGATATCTGAGTTTCAGGCTATAATAGTTTTAGGGTATCAGAGTTTCAGGGTATTAGAGTTTTATTGTATCAGAGTTTCAGGGTATAAGAGTTTTAGGGTATCAGACTTTGCGGATATTTGTGTTTTAGGGTATCTGACTTTTAGAGTTTCCGAGTTTCAGGGTTCAGAGGTTTAGGGTATAAGAGTTTTCGGGTATCAGAGTTTTAGGGCAACAGAGTTTTAGGATATCAGAGTTTCAGGCTATAATAGTTTTGGTGTATCAGAGTTGTAGGGTATCAGAGTTTCAGGCTGAAAGATTTTCAGGGTATCGGATTTTCCGGGTATCACAGATTTAGAGTATCATACCTTTAGGGTATCTTAGTTTCAGGCTATTAGAGTTTCAGGGTATCAGAGTTTCAGGGTATCTGAGTTTAAAGGTATCAGAGTCATAGGGTATCATAGTTTTAGTGTATCAGAGTTTGCGGGTATCAGAGTTTGCGGGTATCAGAGTTTGCAGGTATCAGAGTTTGCGGGTATCAGAGTTTGCGGGTATCAGAGTTTGCGGGTATCAGAGTTTTAGGGTATCAGAGTTTGCGGGTATCAGAGTTTTAGGGTATCAGAGTTTCAAGCGATCAAACTTTCAGGGTATTTGAGTATTAGGGTATCTGAATTTTAGAGTATCCGAGTTTCAGGGTATCAGAGTTTTATGGTATAAGCGTTTTCGGAAATCTGAATTTCAGGGTATCTGAGCTTTAGGGTATATTAGTTTCAAGCTGTCGGAGTTTCAGGGTATCAGAGTTTTAGGGTATGTGACTTTTAGGGTATATTAGATTCAGGCTATTAGAGTTTTAGGGTATAATAGTTTTCGAGTATCACAGTTTTAGGGTATCTGAGTTTTAGGGTATCAGAGTTTTGGGGTATCAGAGTTTGAGGCTGTCAGATCTCCAGGGTATCAGACTTTTAGGGTATCTTAGTTTCAGGCTATTAGAGTTTCAGGGTGTCAGAGTTTCAGGGTATTAGAGTTTCAGGGTATCTGAGTTTAAAGGTATCAGAGTCATAGGGTATCATAGTTTTAGTGTATCAGAGTTTGCGGGTATCAGAGTTTGCGGGTATCAGAGTTTGCGGGTATTAGAGTTTGCGGGTATAAGAGTTTTAGGTTATCAGAGTTTCAAGCGATCAAACTTTCAGGGTATTTGAGTATTAGGGTATCTGAATTTTAGAGTATCCGAGTTTCAGGGTATCAGAGTTTCAGGGTATCAGAGTTTCATGGTATCAGAGTTTTAGGGTATCTTACCTTTAGAGTGTCCGAGTTTCAGCGTATCAGAGTTTTTTGGGTATAATAGTTTTCGGGTATCATAGTTTTAGGGTATCAGAGTTTCAGGGTATCTGAGTTTAAAGGTATCAGAGTCATAGGGTATCATAGTTTTAGTGTATCAGAGTTTGCGGGTATCAGAGTTTGCGGGTATCAGAGTTTGCAGGTATCAGAGTTTGCGGGTATCCGAGTTTGCGGGTATCAGAGTTTGCGGGTATCAGAGTTTTAGGGTATCAGAGTTTCAAGCGATCAAACTTTCAGGGTATTTGAGTATTAGGGTATCTGAATTTTAGAGTATCCGAGTTTCAGGGTATCAGAGTTTTATGGTATAAGCGTTTTCGGAAATCTGAATTTCAGGGTATCTGAGCTTTAGGGTATCTTAGTTTCAGGCTATTAGAGTTTCAGGGTATCAGAGTTTCAGGGTACCTGAGTTTAAAGGTATCAGAGTCATAGGGTATCATAGTTTTAGTGTATCAGAGTTTGCGGGTATCAGAGTTTGCGGGTATCAGAGTTTGCAGGTATCAGAGTTTGCGGGTATCAGAGTTTGCGGGTATCAGAGTTTGCGGGTATCAGAGTTTTAGGGTATCAGAGTTTCAAGCGATCAAACTTTCAGGGTATTTGAGTATTAGGGTATCTGAATTTTAGAGTATCCGAGTTTCAGGGTATCAGAGTTTTATGGTATAAGCGTTTTCGGAAATCTGAATTTCAGGGTATCTGAGCTTTAGGGTATATTAGTTTCAAGCTGTCGGAGTTTCAGGGTATCAGAGTTTTAGGGTATGTGACTTTTAGGGTATATTAGATTCAGGCTATTAGAGTTTTAGGGTATAATAGTTTTCGAGTATCACAGTTTTAGGGTATCTGAGTTTTAGGGTATCAGAGTTTTGGGGTATCAGAGTTTGAGGCTGTCAGATCTCCAGGGTATCAGACTTTTAGGGTATCTTAGTTTCAGGCTATTAGAGTTTCAGGGTGTCAGAGTTTCAGGGTATTAGAGTTTCAGGGTATCTGAGTTTAAAGGTATCAGAGTCATAGGGTATCATAGTTTTAGTGTATAAGAGTTTGCGGGTATCAGAGTTTGCGGGTATCAGAGTTTGCGGGTATTAGAGTTTGCGGGTATAAGAGTTTTAGGTTATCAGAGTTTCAAGCGATCAAACTTTCAGGGTATTTGAGTATTAGGGTATCTGAATTTTAGAGTATCCGAGTTTCAGGGTATCAGAGTTTCAGGGTATCAGAGTTTCATGGTATCAGAGTTTTAGGGTATCTTACCTTTAGAGTGTCCGAGTTTCAGCGTATCAGAGTTTTTTGGGTATAATAGTTTTCGGGTATCATAGTTTTAGGGTATCAGAGTTTTAGGGTATCAGAGTTTCAGGCTATAATAGATTTAGGGTATCAGAGTTTCAGGGTATCAGAGTCCTAGGGTATCTGATTTTCGGGGTATCAGAGCTTTAGGGTATCTGACTTTTAGATTATCCGACTTCTAGGGTATATTATTTTCAGGCTATCAGAGTTTCAGGGTATCTGAGTTTTAGGGTATAAGAGTTTTAGGGTATCTAAGTTTTAGGGTATCAGAGTTTTGGGGAATCTGACTTTGAGGCTGTCAGATTTTCAGGGTATCCGACTTTTAGGGTATCTTAGTTTCAGAGTTTCAGGGTATCGTATTTTCAGGGTATCAGATATTTAGAGTATTATACTTTGAGGGTATCTTAGTTTCAGGCTATTAGAGTTTCAGGGTATCAGAGTTTCAGGGTATCTGAGTTTTCGGGCAACAGAGTTTTAGGATATCAGAGTTTCAGGCGATAATAGTTTCAGGGTATCTGAGTTTTAGGGTATAAGAGTTTTAGGGTATCCAAGTTTTAGGGTATCAGAGTTTTGGGGTATCAGAGTTTGAGGCTGTCAGATATTCAGGTTATCAGACTTTTAGGGTATCTTAGTTTCAGGGTATCAGAGATTTGGAGTATCTTACATTTAGGGTATCTTAGTTTCAGGCTATTAGAGTTTCAGGGTACTAGAGTTTCAGGGTATCTGAGTTTAAATGTATTAGAGTCTTAGGGTATCAGAGTTTTAGTGTATAAGAGTTTTAGGGTATCAGCGTTTTTGTGTATACAAGTTTTAGGGTATCGGAGTTTATGAGTATCATAGTTTTAAGCTATTAGAGTCTTAGGGTATCAGAGTTTTAGGCGATCAGAGTTTCAGGGTTTCAGAGTTTTAGGGTATCAGAGTTTGAGGGTATCAGAGTTTTAGGGTATCAGAGTTTTAGGGTATCAGAGTTTCAGGGTATCAGAATTTCAGGGTATCCAACTTTTAGACTATCCGAGTTTCAGGGTATCAGAGGTCTAGTGTATAAGAGTTTAAGGGTATCAGAGTTTATGAGTATCCGAGTTTCAGGGTATCAAAGTTTTAGGGTATCAGCGTTGGCGGGTATCAGAGTTTAAGGGCATCAGAGTTTTAGGATATCGGAGTTTAAGGCTATAAGAGTTTCGGGGAATCAGAGTTTAAAGGCATAAGAGATTTAGGATATCAGAGATTTAGTGTATAATAGTTTATAAGAGTTTCAGGGTATCAGAGTTTTAGGGTATCTGAGTTTAAGGCTGTTAGATTTTCAGAGTATCTAACTTTTAGGATATCAGAGTTTCAGGCGATAATAGTTTCAGGGTATCTGAGTTTTAGGGTATAAGAGTTTTAGGGTATCCAAGTTTTAGGGTATCAGAGTTTTGGGGTATCAGAGTATGAGGCTGTCAGATATTCAGGGTATCAGACTTTTAGGGTATCTTAGTTTCAGGGTATCAGAGATTTGGAGTATCTTACATTTAGGGTATCTTAGTTTCAGGCTATTAGAGTTTCAGGGTACTAGAGTTTCAGGGTATCTGAGTTTAAATGTATTAGAGTCTTAGGGTATCAGAGTTTTAGTGTATAAGAGTTTTAGGGTATCAGCGTTTTTGTGTATAAAAGTTTTAGGGTATCGTAGTTTATGAGTATCAGAGTTTTAGACTATTAGAGTCTTAGGGTATCAGAGTTTTAGGCGATCAGAGTTTCAGGGTTTCAGAGTTTTAGGGTATCAGAGTTTGAGGGTATCAGAGTTTTAGGGTAACTGAGTTTTAGGGTATCAGAGTTTCAGGGTATCAGAATTTTAGAGTAGCAGACTTTTAGGGTATTTTAGTTTCAGGCTATTAGAGTTTAAGGCTATCAGAGTTTAAGGCTATAAGAGTTTCGGGGAATCAGAGTTTAAAGGTATAAGAGATTTAGGATATCAGAGATTTAGTGTACAATAGTTTATAAGAGTTTCAGGGTATCAGAGTATTAGGATATCAGAGTTTCGGGCTGTCAGATTTTCGGGGTATCAGAGTTTGAGGGTATCTTAGTTTCAGGCTATTAGAGATTCAGGATATCAGAGTTTCAGGCTATAATAGCTTTATGGTATCAGAGTTTAGGGTATCTGATTTTCAGGCTGTCAGATTTTCAGAGTATCTGACTTTTAGGGTATATTAGTTTCAGTCTATCAGAGTTTCAGGGTATAAGTGTTTTAGGGTATCTGACTTTGCGGATATTTGTGTTTTAGGGAATCTGAGTTTCAGGGCATCAGAGTTTCAGGCTATCAGAGTTTCAGGGTATAAGAGTTTTAGGGTATCTGACTTTGCAGATATTTGTGTTTTAGGGTATCTGACTTTTAGAGTATCCGAGTTTCAGGGGATCAGAGTTTTTGGGTATAATAGATTTCGGATATCATAGTTTTAGGGTATCAGAGTTTTAGGGTATCAGAGTTTCAGTCTATAACAGATTTAGGGTATCTGAATTTCAGGGTATCCAACTTTTAGACTATCCGAGTTTCAGGGTATCAGAGGTCTAGTGTATAAGAGTTTAAGGGTATCAGAGTTTATGAGTATCCGAGTTTCAGGGTATCAAAGTTTTAGGGTATCAGCGTTGGCGGGTATCAGAGTTTAAGGGCATCAGAGTTTTAGGATATCGGAGTTTCAGGCTATAATAGGTTTAGGGTATCAGAGTTTTGGGCATCACAGTTTTAGGATATCTGAGTTTCAGACTATAATAGTTTTAGGGTATCAGAGTTTAAGGGTATCAGAGTTTTTGGGTATCTGAGTTTCAGGCTAGAATAGATTTAGGGTATCAGAGTTTCAGGGTATCAGAGTCTTAGGGTATCGAATTTTCAGGCTATAATAGATTTAGGGTATCCGAATTTCAGGGTATCCAACTTTTAGACTATCCGAGTTTCAGGGTATCAGAGGTTTAGGGTATAAGCGTTTTCCGGCATCAGAGTTTTAGGGCAACAGAGTTTTAGGATATCAGAGTTTCAGGCTATAATAGATTTAGGGTACCAGAGTTTCTGGGTATCAGAGTTTTAGGGTATCTGAGTTTAAGGCTGTTAGATTTTCAGAGTATCTAACTTTTAGGGTATATTAGTTTCAGGCTATCAGAGTTTCAGGGTATCACAGTTTTAGGGTTTCTGACTTTGCGGATATTTGAGTTTTAGGGAATCTGAGTTTCAGGGTATCAGAGTTTCAGGGTATCTGAGTTTCAGGGTATCAGTGATTTAGGGTATAAGAGTTTTAGGTTATCTGAGTTTTAGGGTATAAGAGTTTTGGGGTATCAGAGTTTGAGGCTGTTAGATTTTCAGGGTATAAGACTTTTAGGGTATCCTAGTTTCAGGCTATCAGAGTTTCAGTATATTGGATTTTCAGGGTATCAGAGTTTTAGGGTGTCACAGTTTCACTATATCAGACATTCTGAGTATATGAGTTTTAGGATATCAGAGTGTCACGATATCAGAGTTTTAGGGTATAAGAGTTTTCTGGTATCAGTGTTTGAGGGTATCAGAGTTTCACGGTATAAGAGTTCCACACTATCAGAGTTCCACGGTATCAGAGTTTTAGGGTATCAGAGTTTTAGTGTATCAGAGTTTTAGGGTATCTGAGTTTCAGGCTATTAGAGTTTTGGGTATATGAGTTCCACACTATCAGAGTTTCAGGGTAAAAGAGTTTTAGGGTATCAGAGTTTTAATGTATCAGAGTTTTAGGGTATCTGACTTTCAGGCTATCAGAGTTTTCGGGTATCAGAGTTTTAGGGTATCAGAGTTTTATTGTATCTGAGATTTAGGGTATCTGAGTTTTAGGGTATAAGAGTTTTCTGGTATCAGAGTTTCAGGGTATCTGAGTTTTAGTGTATAAGAGTTTAATGGTATCAGAGTTTATGAGTATCCGAGTTTCAGGGTATCAAAGTTTTAGGTTATCAGCGTTGGCGGGTATCAGAGTTTGAGCACATCAGAGTTTTAAGATATCGGAGTTTCAGGCTAAAATAGTTTTAGGGTATCAGAGTTTCAGGGTATAAGAGTTTTAGGGTATCAGAGCTTTAGGCGATCAGAGTTTCAGGGTTTCAGAGTTTTAGGGTATCAGAATTTCAGGGTTAAAGAGTTTTAGGGTATCAGAGTTTCAGGGTATCAGAGTTTCAGGGTATCAGAGTTTTAGGGTATCTGACTTTGCGGATATTTGTGTTTTAGGGTATCGGACTTTTAGAGTATCCGATTTTCAGTGTTTCAGAGTTTTAGGGTATATGAATTTCAGGCTATCAGAGTTTCAGGGTATCAGAGTTTTAGGGTATCAGAGTTTTAGGGTATCCGATTTTTAGGGTATCTGAGTTTTAGGGTAGCAGAGTTTTAGGGTATCAGAGTTTTAGGGTATCTGAGTTTTAGGGTATCAGAGTTTTAGGGTATAAGAGTTTTCTGGTATCAGCGTTTTAGGGTATCAGAGTTTTAGGGTATCTGAGTTATAGTTTATCAGAGTTTTAGGGTATAAGAGTTTTTGGGTAACAGAGGTTTAGGATTTCAGAGTTTCAGGCTGCAAGATTTTCAGTGCATCAGACTTTTAGGGTTTATTTGTTTCAGGCTATCAGAGTTTCAGGGTATCAGAGTTTTACGGTATCTGACTTTGCGGATATTTGTGTTTTAGGGTATCGGACTTTTAGAGTATCCGAGTTTCAGGGTTTCAGAGTTTTAGGGTATCAGAGTTTCAGGGTATCAGAGTTTCAGGGTATCTGAGTTTTAGGGTGTCACAGTTTCAGGGTATCAGAGTTTTAGGGTATCAGAGTTTCAGGGTATCAGAGTTTTAGGGTATCTGAGTTTTAGGGTATCAGAGTTTTAGGGTATAAGAGTTTTCTGGTATCAAAGTTTTAGGTTATCAGAGTTTTAGGGTATCAGAGTTTTAGGTTATCAGAGTTTTAGGGTATAAGAGTTTTCTGGTATCAGCGTTTTAGGGTATCTGAGTTTTGGGGTATCTGAGTTTTAGGGTATCAGAGTTTTAGGGTATCAGAGTTTTAGGGTATCAGAGTTTTGGGGTATCTGAGTTTTAGTGTATCAGAGTTTTAGGGTATCAGAGTTTTAGGGTATAAGAGTTTTCTCGTATGAGCGTTTTAGGGTATCTGAGTTTTAGGGTATAAGAGTTTTCTCGTATGAGCGTTTTAGGGTATCTGAGTTTTAGGGTATAAGAGTTTTAGGGTATCAGAGTTTAACAGCATCAGTGTTTTACGATATCAGAGTTTATGAGTATCAGAGTTTCAGGGTATCTTAGTTTAAAGGTATTTGAGTTTTACGGTATCTGAGTTTCAGGCTATCAGAGTTTCAGGGTATCAGAGTTTTAGGGTATCTGACTTTGCGGATATTTGTGTTTTAGGGTATCTGACTTTTAGAGTATCCGAGTTTGAGGGTTTCAGAGTTTTAGGGTATCAGAGTTTCAGGGTATCAGAGTTTCAGGGTATCTGAGTTTTAGGGTATCAGAGTTTTAGTGTATCAGAGTTTTAGGTTATAAGAGTTTAAGGGTATAAGAGTTTTCTGGTATCTGTTTTTTAGGGTATCAGAGTTTCAGGGTATAAGAGTTTCAGGGTATCAGAGTTTTAGGGTATCTGAGTTTTCGGGTATGAGAGCTTTAGGGTATAAGAGTTTTCTGGTATCTGCATTTTAGGGTATCAGAGTTTTAGGGTATCTGAGTTTAAGGTTATCAGAGTTTTAGGGTATAAGAGTTTTCTGGTATCAGCGTTTTAGGGTATCTGAGTTTTGGGGTATCAGAGTTTTAGGGTATCAGAGTTTTAGGGTATCAGAGTTTTAGGGTATCTGAGTTTTAGTGTATCAGAGTTTTAGGTTATCAGAGTTTTAGGGTATAAGAGTTTTCTAGTATCTGTTTTTTAGGGTATCAGAGTTTCAGGGTATAAGAGTTTTAGGATATCAGAGTTTTAGGGTATCTGAGTTTTAGGGTATCTGAGTTTTAGGGTATCAGAGTTTCACGATATCTGAGTTTAAGAATATCAGAGTTTCAGGGTATCTTAGTTTAAGGGTATCAGAGTTTTAGGGTATAAGAGTTTTCTGGTATCAGCGTTTTAGGGTATCAGAGTTTTAGGGTATCAGAGTTTTAGGTTATCAGAGTTTCACGATATCTGACTTTAAGAGTATCCGAGTTTCTGGGTATCTTAGTTTAGGGGTATCTGAGTTTTAGGGTATCCGAGTTTTAGTGTATCAGAGTTTTATGGTATCTGTGTTTTAGTGTATAAGAGTTTCCTGATATCATTTTTTTAGGGTATCAGAGATTCAGGGTATAAGAGTTTTAGGGTATCAGAGTTTCACGATATCAGAGTGTAAGAGTATCAGAGTTTCAGGGTATCTTAGTTTAAGGGTAACAGAGTTTTAGGGTATATGAATTTCAGGCTATCAGAGTTTCAGGGTATCAGAGTTGTAGGGTATCAGAGTTATAGGTTATCAGAGTTTTAGGGTATAAGAGTTTTCGGGTAACAGAGGTTTAGGATTTCAGAGTTTCAGGCTGCAAGATTTTCAGGGCATCAGACTTTTAGGGTTTATTTGTTTCAGGCTATCAGAGTTTCAGGGTATCAGAGTTTTAGGGTATCTGAGTTTTAGGGTATCAGAGTTATAGGGTATAAGAGTTTTCAGGTATCAACGATTTAGGTTATCAGAGTTTTAGGGTATCAGAGTTTTAGGTTATCAGAGTTTTAGGGTATAAGAGTTTTCTGGTATCAGCGTTTTAGGGTATCTGAGTTTTGGGGTATCAGAGTTTTAGGGTATCATAGTTTTAGGGTATCAGAGTTTTAGGTTATCAGAGTTTCACGATATGAGAGGTGATGCGTATCAGAGTTTCAGTGTATCTTAGTTTAAAGGTATCAGAGTTTTAGGGTATCAGAGTTTTGGGGTATCTGAGTTTTAGTGTATCAGAGTTTTAGGGTATCAGAGTTTTAGGGTATAAGAGTTTTCTCGTATGAGCGTTTAAGGGTATCTGAGTTTTAGGGTATAAGAGTTTTAGAGTATCAGAGTTTAACAGTATCAGAGTTTCACGATATCAGAGTTTAAGAGTATCAGAGTTTCAGGGTATCTTAGGTTAAAGGTATTTGAGTTCAACGGTATCTGAGTTTCAGGCTATCAGAGTTTCAGGGTATCAGAGTTTTAGTGTATAAGAGTTTTCTCGTACGAGTGTTCTGGGTATCTGAGTTTTAGGGTATAAGAATTTTAGGGTATCAGAGTTTAACAGTATCAGAGTTTCAGGGTATCAGAGTTTTAGGGTATCAGACTTTTAGGGTTTATTTGTTTCAGGATATCAGAGTTTCAGGGTATCAGAGTTTTAGGGTATCTGACTTTGCGGGTATTTGTGTTTTAGGGTGTCTGACTTTTAGAGTATCCGAGTTTGAGGGTTTCAGAGTTTTAGGGTATCAGAGTTTCAGGGTATCAGAGTTTCAGGGTATCTGAGTTTTAGGGTATCAGAGTTTTAGTGTATCAGAGTTTTAGGTTATAAGAGTTTAAGGGTATAAGAGTTTTCTGGTATCTGTTTTTTAGGGTATCAGAGTTTCAGGGTATAAGAGTTTCAGGGTATCAGAGTTTTAGGGTATCTGAGTTTTCGGGTATCAGAGTTTTAGGGTATAAGAGTTTTCTCGTATTAGCGTTTTAGGGTATCTGAGTTTTCGGGTGTCAGAGTTTTAGGGTATAAAAGTTTTCTCGTATCAGCATTTTAGGGTATCAGAGTTTTAGGGTATCTGAGTTTTAGGTTATCAGAGTTTTAGGGTATAAGAATTTTCTGGTATCAGCGTTTTAGGGTATCTGAGTTTTGGGGTATCAGAGTTTTAGGGTATCAGAGTTTTTTAGTATCTGTTTTTTAGGGTATCAGAGTTTCAGGGTATAAGAGTTTTAGGGTATCAGAGTTTTAGGGTATCTGAGTTTTAGGGTATCAGAGTTTCACGATATCAGTGTTTAAGAATATCAGAGTTTCAGGGTATCTTAGTTTAAGGGTATCAGAGTTTTAGGGTATAAGAGTTTTCTGGTATCAGCGTTTTAGGGTATCAGAGTTTTAGGGTATCAGAGTTTTAGGTTATCAGAGTTTCACGATATCAGACTTTAAGAGTATCCGAGTTTCAGGGTATCTTAGTTTAGGGGTATTTGAGTTTTAGGGTATCCGAGTTTTAGTGTATCAGAGTTTTATGGTATCAGAGTTTTAGTGTATAAGAGTTTCCTGATATCATATTTTTAGGGTATCAGAGTTTTATGGTATAAGAGATTTAGGGTATCAGAGTTTTAGGGTATCAGAGTTTCACGATATCAGAGGTGAAGAGTATCAGAGTTTCAGTGTATCTTAGTTTAAAGGTATCAGAGTTTTAGGGTATCAGAGTTTTGGGGTATCTGAGTTTTAGTGTATCAGAGTTTTAGGGTATCAGAGTTTTAGTGTATAAGAGTTTTCTCGTATGAGCGTTTTAGGGTATCTAAGTTTTAGGGTATCAGAGTTTTAGGGTATCCGATTTTTAGGGTATCTGAGTTTTAGGGTATCAGAGTTTTAGGGTATCATAGTTTTAGGGTATCTGAGTTTTAGGGTATCAGAGTTTTAGGGTAACAGAGGTTTAGGATTTCAGAGTTTCAGACTGTCAGATTTTCAGGGCATCAGACTTTTAGGGTTTATTTGTTTCAGGCTATCAGAGTTTCAGGGTATCAGAGTTTTACGGTATCTGACTTTGCGGATATTTGTGTTTTTGGGTATCGGACTTTTAGAGTATCCGAGTTTCAGGGTTTCAGAGTTTTAGGGTATCAGAGTTTCAGGGTATCAGAGTTTCAGGGTATCTGAGTTTTCGGGTGTCACAGTTTCAGGGTATCAGAGTTTTAGGGTATCAGAGTTTCAGGGTATCAGAGTTTTAGGGTATCTGAGTTTTAGGGTATCAGAGTTTTAGGGTATAATAGTTTTCTGGTATCAACGTTTTAGGTTATCAGAGTTTTAGGGTATCAGAGTTTTAGGTTATCAGAGTTTTAGGGTATGAGAGTTTTCTGGTATCAGCGTTTTAGGGTATCTGAGTTTTGGGGTATCTGAGTTTTAGGGTATCAGAGTTTTAGGGTATCAGAGTTTTAGGGTATCAGAGTTTTAGGGTATCAGAGTTTTAGGGTATCAGAGTCTTAGGTTATCAGAGTTTAACGATATCATAGGTGAAGCGTATCAGAGTTTCAGTGTATCTTAGTTTAAAGGTATCAGAGTTTTAGGGTATCAGAGTTTTGGGGTATCTGAGTTTTAGTGTATCAGAGTTTTAGGGTATCAGAGTTTTAGGGTATAAGAGTTTTCTCGTATGAGCGTTTTAGGGTATCTGAGTTTTATGGTATCTGAGTCTTAGGCTATCAGTGTTTCAGGGTATCAGAGTTTTAGGGTATCAGAGTTTTAGGGTATCAGAGTTTTAGTGTATCAGAGTTTTATAGTATCAGAGTTTTAGTGTATAAGAGTTTCCTGATATCTTATTTTTAGGGTATCAGAGTTTTAGTGTATAAGAGATTTAGGGTATGAGAGTTTTAGGGTATCAGAGTTTCACGATATCATAGTTGAAGAGTATTAGTGTTTCAGTGTATCTTTGTTTAGAGGTATCAGAGTTTTAGGGTATCAGAGTTTTGGGGTATCTGAGTTTTAGTGTATCAGAGTTTTAGGGTATCAGAGTTTTAGGGTATAAGAGTTTTCTCGTATGAGCATTTTAGGGTATCTGAGTTTTGGGGTATAAGAATTTTAGGGTATCAGAGTTTAACAGTATCAGAGTTTCAGGGTATCAGAGTTTTAGGGTATCAGACTTTTAGGGTTTATTTGTTTCAGGCTATCAGAGTTTCAGGGTATCAGAGTTTTAGGGTATCTGACTTTGCGGGTATTTGTGTTTTAGGGTATCTGACTTTTAGAGTGTCCGAGTTTGAGGGTTTCAGAGTTTTAGGGTATCAGAGTTTCAGGGTATCAGAGTTTCAGGGTATCTGAGTTTTAGGGTATCAGAGTTTTAGTGTATCAGAGTTTTAGGTTATAAGAGTTTAAGGGTATAAGAGTTTTCTGGTATCTGTTTTTTAGGGTATCAGAGTTTCAGGGTATAAGAGCTTCAGGGTATCAGAGTTTTAGGGTATCTGAGTTTTCGGGTATCAGAGTTTTAGGGTATAAGAGTTTTCAGGTATCAGCCTTTTAGGGTATCAGAGTTTTAGGGTATCTGAGTTTTAGGTTATCAGAGTTTTAGGGTATAAGAGTTTTCTGGTATCAGCGTTTTAGGGTATCTGAGTTTTGGGGTATCAGAGTTTTAGGGTATCAGAGTTTTAGGGTATCAGAGTTTTAGGGTATCAGAGTTTTAGTGTATCAGAGTTTTAGGTTATCAGAGTTTTATGGTATAAGAGTTTTCTAGTATCTGTTTTTTAGGGTATCAGAGTTTCAGGGTATAAGAGTTTTAGGGTATCTGAGTTTTAGGGTATCAGAGTTTCACGATATCTGAGTTTAAGAATATCCGAGTTTCAGGGTATCTTAGTTTAGGGGTATCTGAGTTTTAGGGTATCCGAGTTTTAGTGTATCAGAGTTTTATGGTATCTGAGTTTTAGTGTATAAGAGTTTCCTGATATCATATTTTTAGGGTATAAGAGATTTAGGGTATCAGAGTTTTACGGTATCAGAGTTTCACGATATCAGAGGTGAAGAGTATCAGAGTTTCAATGTATCTTAGTTTAAAGGTATCAGAGTTTTAGGGTATCAGAGTTTTGGGGTATCTGAGTTTTATTGTATCAGAGTTTTAGGGTATCAGAGTTTTAGGGTATAAGAGTTTTCTCGTATTAGCGTTTTAGGGTATCTGAGTTTTCGGGTGTCAGAGTTTTAGGGTATAAAAGTTTTCTCGTATCAGCATTTTAGGGTATCAGAGTTTTAGGGTATCTGAGTTTTAGGTTATCAGAGTTTTAGGGTATAAGAATTTTCTGGTATCAGCGTTTTAGGGTATCTGAGTTTTGGGGTATCAGAGTTTTAGGGTATCAGAGTTTTTTAGTATCTGTTTTTTAGGGTATCAGAGTTTCAGGGTATAAGAGTTTTAGGGTATCAGAGTTTTAGGGTATCTGAGTTTTAGGGTATCAGAGTTTCACGATATCAGTGTTTAAGAATATCAGAGTTTCAGGGTATCTTAGTTTAAGGGTATCAGAGTTTTAGGGTATAAGAGTTTTCTGGTATCAGCGTTTTAGGGTATCAGAGTTTTAGGGTATCAGAGTTTTAGGTTATCAGAGTTTCACGATATCAGACTTTAAGAGTATCCGAGTTTCAGGGTATCTTAGTTTAGGGGTATTTGAGTTTTAGGGTATCCGAGTTTTAGTGTATCAGAGTTTTATGGTATCAGAGTTTTAGTGTATAAGAGTTTCCTGATATCATATTTTTAGGGTATCAGAGTTTTATGGTATAAGAGATTTAGGGTATCAGAGTTTTAGGGTATCAGAGTTTCACGATATCAGAGGTGAAGAGTATCAGAGTTTCAGTGTATCTTAGTTTAAAGGTATCAGAGTTTTAGGGTATCAGAGTTTTGGGGTATCTGAGTTTTAGTGTATCAGAGTTTTAGGGTATCAGAGTTTTAGTGTATAAGAGTTTTCTCGTATGAGCGTTTTAGGGTATCTAAGTTTTAGGGTATCAGAGTTTTAGGGTATCAGAGTTTTAGGGTATCCGATTTTTAGGGTATCTGAGTTTTAGGGTATCAGAGTTTTAGGGTATCATAGTTTTAGGGTATCTGAGTTTTAGGGTATCAGAGTTTTAGGGTAACAGAGGTTTAGGATTTCAGAGTTTCAGGCTGTCAGATTTTCAGGGCATCAGACTTTTAGGGTTTATTTGTTTCAGGCTATCAGAGTTTCAGGGTATCAGAGTTTTACGGTATCTGACTTTGCGGATATTTGTGTTTTTGGGTATCGGACTTTTAGAGTATCCGAGTTTCAGGGTTTCAGAGTTTTAGGGTATCAGAGTTTCAGGGTATCAGAGTTTCAGGGTATCTGAGTTTTCGGGTGTCACAGTTTCAGGGTATCAGAGTTTTAGGGTATCAGAGTTTCAGGGTATCAGAGTTTTAGGGTATCTGAGTTTTAGGGTATCAGAGTTTTAGGGTATAATAGTTTTCTGGTATCAACGTTTTAGGTTATCAGAGTTTTAGGGTATCAGAGTTTTAGGTTATCAGAGTTTTAGGGTATGAGAGTTTTCTGGTATCAGCGTTTTAGGGTATCTGAGTTTTGGGGTATCTGAGTTTTAGGGTATCAGAGTTTTAGGGTATCAGAGTTTTAGGGTATCAGAGTTTTAGGGTATCAGAGTTTTAGGGTATCAGAGTCTTAGGTTATCAGAGTTTAACGATATCATAGGTGAAGCGTATCAGAGTTTCAGTGTATCTTAGTTTAAAGGTATCAGAGTTTTAGGGTATCAGAGTTTTGGGGTATCTGAGTTTTAGTGTATCAGAGTTTTAGGGTATCAGAGTTTTAGGGTATAAGAGTTTTCTCGTATGAGCATTTTAGGGTATCTGAGTTTTGGGGTATAAGAATTTTAGGGTATCAGAGTTTAACAGTATCAGAGTTTCAGGGTATCAGAGTTTTAGGGTATCAGACTTTTAGGGTTTATTTGTTTCAGGCTATCAGAGTTTCAGGGTATCAGAGTTTTAGGGTATCTGACTTTGCGGGTATTTGTGTTTTAGGGTATCTGACTTTTAGAGTGTCCGAGTTTGAGGGTTTCAGAGTTTTAGGGTATCAGAGTTTCAGGGTATCAGAGTTTCAGGGTATCTGAGTTTTAGGGTATCAGAGTTTTAGTGTATCAGAGTTTTAGGTTATAAGAGTTTAAGGGTATAAGAGTTTTCTGGTATCTGTTTTTTAGGGTATCAGAGTTTCAGGGTATAAGAGCTTCAGGGTATCAGAGTTTTAGGGTATCTGAGTTTTCGGGTATCAGAGTTTTAGGGTATAAGAGTTTTCAGGTATCAGCATTTTAGGGTATCAGAGTTTTAGGGTATCTGAGTTTTAGGTTATCAGAGTTTTAGGGTATAAGAGTTTTCTGGTATCAGCGTTTTAGGGTATCTGAGTTTTGGGGTATCAGAGTTTTAGGGTATCAGAGTTTTAGGGTATCAGAGTTTTAGGGTATCAGAGTTTTAGTGTATCAGAGTTTTAGGTTATCAGAGTTTTATGGTATAAGAGTTTTCTAGTATCTGTTTTTTAGGGTATCAGAGTTTCAGGGTATAAGAGTTTTAGGGTATCTGAGTTTTAGGGTATCAGAGTTTCACGATATCTGAGTTTAAGAATATCCGAGTTTCAGGGTATCTTAGTTTAGGGGTATCTGAGTTTTAGGGTATCCGAGTTTTAGTGTATCAGAGTTTTATGGTATCTGAGTTTTAGTGTATAAGAGTTTCCTGATATCATATTTTTAGGGTATAAGAGATTTAGGGTATCAGAGTTTTACGGTATCAGAGTTTCACGATATCAGAGGTGAAGAGTATCAGAGTTTCAATGTATCTTAGTTTAAAGGTATCAGAGTTTTAGGGTATCAGAGTTTTGGGGTATCTGAGTTTTAGTGTATCAGAGTTTTAGGGTATCAGAGTTTTAGGGTATAAGAGTTTTCTCGTATTAGCGTTTTAGGGTATCTGAGTTTTCGGGTGTCAGAGTTTTAGGGTATAAAAGTTTTCTCGTATCAGCATTTTAGGGTATCAGAGTTTTAGGGTATCTGAGTTTTAGGTTATCAGAGTTTTAGGGTATAAGAATTTTCTGGTATCAGCGTTTTAGGGTATCTGAGTTTTGGGGTATCAGAGTTTTAGGGTATCAGAGTTTTTTAGTATCTGTTTTTTAGGGTATCAGAGTTTCAGGGTATAAGAGTTTTAGGGTATCAGAGTTTTAGGGTATCTGAGTTTTAGGGTATCAGAGTTTCACGATATCAGTGTTTAAGAATATCAGAGTTTCAGGGTATCTTAGTTTAAGGGTATCAGAGTTTTAGGGTATAAGAGTTTTCTGGTATCAGCGTTTTAGGGTATCAGAGTTTTAGGGTATCAGAGTTTTAGGTTATCAGAGTTTCACGATATCAGACTTTAAGAGTATCCGAGTTTCAGGGTATCTTAGTTTAGGGGTATTTGAGTTTTAGGGTATCCGAGTTTTAGTGTATCAGAGTTTTATGGTATCAGAGTTTTAGTGTATAAGAGTTTCCTGATATCATATTTTTAGGGTATCAGAGTTTTATGGTATAAGAGATTTAGGGTATCAGAGTTTTAGGGTATCAGAGTTTCACGATATCAGAGGTGAAGAGTATCAGAGTTTCAGTGTATCTTAGTTTAAAGGTATCAGAGTTTTAGGGTATCAGAGTTTTGGGGTATCTGAGTTTTAGTGTATCAGAGTTTTAGGGTATCAGAGTTTTAGTGTATAAGAGTTTTCTCGTATGAGCGTTTTAGGGTATCTAAGTTTTAGGGTATCAGAGTTTTAGGGTATCAGAGTTTTAGGGTATCCGATTTTTAGGGTATCTGAGTTTTAGGGTATCAGAGTTTTAGGGTATCATAGTTTTAGGGTATCTGAGTTTTAGGGTATCAGAGTTTTAGGGTAACAGAGGTTTAGGATTTCAGAGTTTCAGGCTGTCAGATTTTCAGGGCATCAGACTTTTAGGGTTTATTTGTTTCAGGCTATCAGAGTTTCAGGGTATCAGAGTTTTACGGTATCTGACTTTGCGGATATTTGTGTTTTTGGGTATCGGACTTTTAGAGTATCCGAGTTTCAGGGTTTCAGAGTTTTAGGGTATCAGAGTTTCAGGGTATCAGAGTTTCAGGGTATCTGAGTTTTCGGGTGTCACAGTTTCAGGGTATCAGAGTTTTAGGGTATCAGAGTTTCAGGGTATCAGAGTTTTAGGGTATCTGAGTTTTAGGGTATCAGAGTTTTAGGGTATAATAGTTTTCTGGTATCAACGTTTTAGGTTATCAGAGTTTTAGGGTATCAGAGTTTTAGGTTATCAGAGTTTTAGGGTATGAGAGTTTTCTGGTATCAGCGTTTTAGGGTATCTGAGTTTTGGGGTATCTGAGTTTTAGGGTATCAGAGTTTTAGGGTATCAGAGTTTTAGGGTATCAGAGTTTTAGGGTATCAGAGTTTTAGGGTATCAGAGTCTTAGGTTATCAGAGTTTAACGATATCATAGGTGAAGCGTATCAGAGTTTCAGTGTATCTTAGTTTAAAGGTATCAGAGTTTTAGGGTATCAGAGTTTTGGGGTATCTGAGTTTTAGTGTATCAGAGTTTTAGGGTATCAGAGTTTTAGGGTATAAGAGTTTTCTCGTATGAGCGTTTTAGGGTATCTGAGTTTTAGGGTATCTGAGTCTTAGGCTATCAGTGTTTCAGGGTATCAGAGTTTTAGGGTATCAGAGTTTTAGGGTATCAGAGTTTTAGTGTATCAGAGTTTTATGGTATCAGAGTTTTAGTGTATAAGAGTTTCCTGATATCTTATTTTTAGGGTATCAGAGTTTTAGTGTATAAGAGATTTAGGGTATGAGAGTTTTAGGGTATCAGAGTTTCACGATATCAGAGTTGAAGAGTATTAGAGTTTCAGTGTATCTTTGTTTAGAGGTATCAGAGTTTTAGGGTATCAGAGTTTTGGGGTATCTGAGTTTTAGTGTATCAGAGTTTTAGGGTATCAGAGTTTTAGGGTATAAGAGTTTTCTCGTATGAGCATTTTAGGGTATCTGAGTTTTGGGGTATAAGAGTTTTAGGGTATCAGAGTTTTAGGGTATCAGACTAATTTGAAAATTAGTATTTATAAATACTATTATACATAATCAAAATAATGAAATCTTCAATTGAACGTATGATACTGATTTTTGAACGTATTATACGTCTATCATACCTTTTTTTCGACTGTATATAGGTATCTAGGCGAACCTAATATGTCCCTAATATCATTCTGGTCTCCCATGTTGTGTAAGTTGAGGATCTGGCATGAATGGTGAAGTATCTAAGCTTGAAAGTATAGTGTATTCTTGAAGTTCTATCACTTATGTCAAACTTATTAATTAACTTCTCTATAAGCCAAAAATCAGTCCTCGTTTGGATTCTTCAGAAGTTAAGGACGATGAAGTAGTCCTCCAACCGAATGAAACCAAACGTGAAGATAGCTGTAGAAGAAGAGAAGGAAAATTCCCTATGACTAGGTAGGTGTATGCAGATCAGATTGAGTTTGATGATTGATGTGATATATAAAAGACGAATAAATATAAATGATTATTAGTCTTATTATGCAGCCTCGTAATGTATTATCAAGACAAATATTTTACGATCATTATATCCGTAATGTGGAATAATACCGGGTAGAACTGAGCACGATATGTAAAATATATCATATGAAAATTAGTTAGTCATCACTAACAATATGAAAAGGTTGAAAAGAGAAATTGAGATTCGCAAGACTGTATGTAATGTCGAATATTCACTGGAAAATGGTACACCAGTTCCGGCAAATTTCGAACCTTATTGCAGTTTGAACCCCAATTTCGGATAAATATGACCGGTGAAAGACTACACTAAGGAACAGTGCTTATGGCGATGCTTATGGTGCTTATGTGAGAATAACATCTGTAAGTACAAATAAATGGAGAACCCCTGTGCAACTACGGTATATGATCCGGTAGAAAACGGAGAGATGGAACAAAAGGCTTTGTCGACAATAACTTTAGACGCGTGAAATATCTTCGATATTTGGATACCAATGAAAGAAAACAAAACAGAATGGAGACTTAAGACTATACTCGTAGGTTGAGTTAAATAGACATCCTTTGAACAACAACATGTAATGCTTAAGCTTTAGATTAGAATAATAAGCCCTGCTCAAGAATTCGAAATATGCTGTTGTGATAAAATAAAAATGAATTAAATTTTTGTCTCTAGATGGGTAAATGATATAATCAAATTAGATAGAATATAATGAAAAATTTTATTATAATTGGAATTTTGAAATTTTGAAATTTGAAATTTGAAATTTTTAATGCTAGCAAGTAAAAGTTATTATATATGAAAATGAACTATTGTAAAATTGTAAGAGAAATTTTCCAATAAGAACTATAGAATATAGTAATTCATATATATAGAGTACAGACTATATAAGTTTAAATTTTGAATTTAGCAGAAGGTATTTTGTATAAGAATGTATATTCAGAAGAAGATAATGAAATGGAGTTTACTTTCCTGTTTTTCAAGAAGACTGGGCGCCGCTTGGAATACGAAGCCTAAGAGAATCCCCTCGGTGTTGAAATGCACCGTGTAAAAGGATAAGAGACCGAAATCTGCTGACACGCCAAAGCACTAGCCAGCCGCTTTACTCCACCGAGAATTTCAAGAATTTCTCTATATGCCACTCGCTGAATATTCTGCCTACTCTGGAGAAATCTGCCTGTTACACTATAATATATACACTAGATACGACTGATTACTAAACACCTTAAGTTCAGAATTTTCTGAGGATGCCAAGATTCTGATTTTACAATAAATGCAGAGATCACAGAGAAATAAAAGGGGAGAAATATATTATTTCCCAAATTATAGAATTGGTGAATTCAATGAACTTGAAGATAAAATATAATGATATTGGAGAAGATTATGAAAATCTGTGAGTTTGAGAATGAGAAACGAGGATTACGCCTTTGCGCTCCCAACAAAGAGGCAAAGACGGAGCTAAGAAGAGAGAAAGATTTAGGTTAGGGTAGAACGACCTCTCAGCTCGAAGCCCAAACGCGGAATCCCCGTCTATCATACTTATGTATGTATGAAACCTCCAAGTTACGTCGGAAACCTAACCTTGTGACGACGGCATCAAGTCAGAACCGTAAATAAAGTATAAACTGTGTGTCCATAATATTATATTATGGCTTGATTGCACAAAATGTCAGTTATCTTATCTACAAGAGAAATGAATTACAATATGTGCACTACATGTGACGCGAGTGTAATGTGTCGAGACTATTAATCAGTGTTCGATCGAGGTTCGACTGTATGACCTATTTCTTATCAACATTTACTTATGTCAAATTTAATGTCTGACAATATTAAATTTGAAAGGTATTATTAATTTGTATACTTCATACTAATTAATAAAATAAGGAAATTGATTTATAAATAAAAATACAATACTTGACAATTTATTAATGAATTTCATTAATATCTTTAGCGTTCATTTGAGATTATCGGAATTTACCACCACATTCAAAGTTATTATTTTTTTTTTTTTAACATCGCCATGTTTGTGCTCCCATGTGGTGCTAATCGACGACGGGGGTCTGCGGTGTGTTTGTAAACAAAGCACATGTAATTTTTACAGCGGTGCTTGTATCAATCGGCAGAGACTAGGATTCGAACTCGGGTCACCGGCGTGGGAATTAGACACTCTACCAACTGAGCCGCCACAGGCCCCCAAAGTTATTTTAACCGTTGAGTTAAAAGTTATTTTAACCCTACTGCCAAATCTCGGGTGAGATCTCACCTGAGATCTCATGCCATAACCTCCCTAATAACATAATAACTGAGAACAACGGTGTCTCTGGCTCAAAGGGTGCATTTTGATGGAGTCTAAAACCTCAAGTATTTGAGCGGGAGGTCTTAATTGTATTGATTATAGCATCTCTAATTACATTTATTATTTATTTTGTGATAGTAATTATAGTTTTTCCATTAAATATAAATATATTTTATTTGTATGATTATATAGTAATGTACTAATAAAATAGTAATTACAGTAGTGCCAGTCTGTCCATTTCAAATCTCCCGCTCAAATACTCAAGGTTTTAAGATTCAATCTAAACGCACTCTAAATGATGATTTGGAACGTTTAAAACAGAAAGAATTAAAGACCATTTTGAGAGAAAGAAAATAAGACGTGATAGATCGAAATACATGCAGAAATGTTAAAATGGCAAGGAATCAAACATAACCAAAAAAACGCTAATTTTCTTTCTAAAAGCTGACAAAATGACAAAAAAAATATTTTAACTTCTGTATTTTATTAAATATTATCTCTTAATGGTTGGACTTTGGAGATTAAGTTCCTTCCGATAAAATACACATACACACTAAACACACACACGTACACACACGCACACACACACACACACACACACACACACAAATATATATATATATATATATATATATATATATATATATATATGCGTCAGTCCAGCGAAAATTGTAATGTTGTCTCAGGTCAGGTATATCAATTTTTGCCGCCTATTTTTTATATGAAATCACGTAAAAAAAAGTACTTTTCCCAAGTTTCAGCTCAAAAGACTGCAACAGTCCCAAACTCCTGCATCCACGAGAAATCCATTAATAAGACCGAACACCGGTCTAACATTCAATCTTTTATATTTTTTTTAACAAAAAAATAGTAAATTTTTATGCGCCGAAAAAACATGCACATAAAATAAGTTGAGCACCACTGTACAAGTTGTGCACAGCTGTGTTTATCCCGAGCGCGCTGATATTACTCGAGTGAGGAAAACGGCCGCAAAGCATGCGCGAATTTGTATTATTGGCATATTTTCGCACACCCCTAAGTCGAGCCGCCTAATCGAGCCGCCGAATCGCGCCTAGCGAGGAGCTAGCAGAGCAGCGGCTGTGGTGACGAGCGACACTCTGCAACCAACTAGCAAGCACCCGGGCGCATCTCGCTTAAAAATTGCCATACCTAACACGAAAATAGAGTCACGCGTAAATTTCGGTTAAATAAAATCTCAACACGGTATGTCTCTGTACTAAGAATATAATATGCGAAAGTGATGTGTATAGTAAGATTGGAGTTTTGAAGGTCGTCGTGTATGCCTAGTATATACTTATATACTGCGTCACGAACATTATTCCGCAGATTTACGCGAGTTCTGCTATAAGAGTTCGGCTTATAATTGTAATAAAAACATATTCAAGTAAAATGATATCTTATTTGCTAATATTATAGTACGTGAAAAATAAAGTTCAGATTAGTACGTTTCAACAAGATAAATTCACATATAAAATAATTAATGGGTGTTATTTTAGAGAGAGAGAGAGAGAGAGTGTGATCTAAAATATTATATTTTCTTTTACAATAAAAAACTCCTTATGAACAATGTTGCAATATTTTTCAGCAACAGATAATATCAAGAAAAACTTAAATTAAAATACAGTTTAAATTTTACATCAAATCAGATTATTATTTATTTATATTAATTCACATATATATATATATATATATATATATATATATATATATATATATATATATATATATATATATATATATATATATATATATATATATATATATATATATATATATGTATATATAAATGTACCTGCATATTGAATCAGAATCAACTGGCCCGATACGCGCTCGCACCTAGCCATCGGCTGGAGAGGGGGTACGCTGGTCTATGCTGCTGGGCTATGCAGGTGGCGCAGGAACCTCTCTTGGCCTATCTAACTTGGTGGCGTAGAAAGCCCCTTGGCGTAGGAAGGAAGTGGCGCAGTACCCGAATGTCGCAGAACCCGTCTAGCTTACCTACTAACATCATTATGTACCTTTTAATAATTTAGACAAAACAAATATTTACTATAAATAAATAAGTATTTGCTTATAACCAGTGACGTTGTCATCTCTTAACTTAATAATAATTAAATTCAAAGATTACTTATTTTGTCACTATCGAAACGAATGATTCCAGAAAATAACAACATCAATTATTTTATTTTATCTTCAGGTAACTTCCTTTTTAGTGCGATTTTATTATTCTTTATTTTTTTTATTTGTGCTTTCTCTTTTTCAATTTGTAGTTCCTCTATACATCCCTTTGTACCCTTACTCAGATTAATTTTTGCTTTTCTTCGATCTTTAGTTTTTGGATTTTCCACAGCCTTTTGTCTACTTTTAAGTTCTTGTTTTTGTTTGTGGTATTTTATTCATTATCTCTTCATTTCTATCGCTTTTCTCTTCCGGTTGAACAGGTTCATTTTTGCTACTACTTTTACTATTTAGATCTTTACTTTTTACTATCTGTATGTTTGTATGGCCATCTGTACTATGGTCTGTTATATGGTCGATTTGGACTTCTTGTTTAAATTCTATATTATCATAACTTGTTCTAACATCTTTGTTACTGTTTTTTACTTCTTGTTCTATTGAAATAGAAAATGATTTTATATCAATTACCATTATTGATATTACAAATATTTGTTAAAATATTGATAACGATGAAAAATTGATAATATTTTATACGCAACGAAGCCAGCAAATACTGAGGAAATAAAATAATTATTTAATTTTTAATTCTTAAGTGTATGTTTAAAAATAAGCGTATTTCTTATTTTTAAAGTTTATATTATTTATTTCATTTATAATCTGCTCGCGCACTAGCCGGACAAAACGTAAGAAATAGCTTTGAATTTGCTTATAATTGGTCGCGGTAATAGCGTCGTATGAAAGTGCAGCTAAGGGCACTTAACGATAGCCCGGAACACGTGTGGTGCGTAACAGGATGCATAGTCTGAGGGAAAGTAAATAGGATTTTTACACTGATTTTAATGTAGAAAATCACAGTAAAAGCAAGCATTTATTGCTCTTAAAAATTACTATTTACATGTTGCCTTAGTGTGTAATTATTAGTGTAGAAGAAACAACGTAACACGCGGTCGCGAGATCAGGGGTTATATGTGTAGGTAAGAGTGTGGTAATGTATCTCTTCGAGAGTTCTTCATGAGCTTTTTGTGTACTTGCTGGAACCTCCATGAAGATCGAAGAGAGCACTGTCCCCCTATGGACGCGTAGATTGTCCAGCGTGGCGGTGATCAGCTGATAGTTCGCCCGCCATGGACGGATGCGGGAGCTGCATTGGAGCAGCTGCTGACTGGACCTCAGCCATGTCAATGGTAGTCGCCTAGCCTAGGCGAGCAGGTACGTTGTCGGCCGAGGACTTATAGAAGTTGCAACTTGGCAGGTGACTTTGTAGCTTGTCCGATAGACTGACGGCGAGGATGGTGGTGCTCAAACCTTCGAGCGTTGGTGATACGACTTAGCGGAGCAGTGCCGCCCACCGTGATGAATGCGGCCTCGCAGATGAGGCAGCTCAACTCTGATACGGAGCTGATGATGGTGATACCGGCGGAGCCCAACGTAGCCGCTCGCCGTGCAGCGAGTGCCGCTGTAGAAAGCGACTCGACCTTCAGTTTTGGGCTCACTCGACTAGTTTGGCATGGTAAATACTATAAGAGACCGCGCACAAGCCGTCTGGGAGATAAAACTCTTTGGAGCTCTTTTTTTTTGTTACTATTCTCGGTGTTCCGAGGATTTCCGCTACGAGGTGTGTGTCTCATTTTTTAAGTATATCTTAACGCACTCGCAAATGCGTTACACCATCCCCCTTAATCACACTTCTCAGCTGCACGTCTTCTGCAATCCTGCCGCAATCGTCGTACGCAATTCGGGTGCAATTCTGCTGCACTCGCGAGTGCATTATTTTATCCCCCTTAGTCACACTTGTTGGCTGCGCGTCTGCTGTAATCCTGACGCACTCGTCTGCCGACATCGTCGTACGCAATTCGGATGCACTTGCGAGTGTATTATTTCATCCCCCTTAGTAGCACTTGTCGGCTGTATGTCTGCTGCAATCCTACCGCACTCGTCTGCTGCAATCATCGTACACATTTCGGGTGCAATTCTGCTGCACTCGCGAGTGCATTATTTCATCCCCCTTAGTCGCACTTTTCGAGTGCACTTCTGTTGCAATCCTGTCGCAATCGTCGTGCAGCAGAAACCTAATCTAATTGTGAAGCAGACCGCACGTCGGCTGCTGTAATTTTTATGATTTCCCGCACGATTGCAGCAGAATTGCGGCGAAATTGCGATGCTTTTGTTGATCATCATTAACAGCAGCCATTTGGTCACTTCTTTTTATATAATGACGTTTCAAAAATTCGTTTTAAATTAAATATTAAAAACTATTACAAAATCCATTTTCTAAGTAATAATTTACTTTATTATGTGTAAATAGAATTATCTATTTAAACCATTTTTAACTTCTATTTTAATAAATTAAATATTTTCTTTTGGCGGCTTGGAGTTTAAAAAAGTGATCAGCGGTATTTTGGCTATAGTGAGTGCAACAATTTAGCTATAGTACACTAATACGTATACATATAGTCCTGAGTCGAGTATCTGCTTCCGATAAATAATTCATATATAAAACATATAATATATATATATATGGGTCGGGCCAGCGAAAATTTTAATATCGACTCAGGTCTAGGACTGTCGCCAAGACCAAGACTTTCTTGGTCTTGTCTTTGTCTCGTCTCAAAAGGTCATGACAAGAACAAGACAAGACCTTACTTCAAAGTTTCAAGACAAGACCAAGACCTTACCTTGGTCTTGTCTTGGTGTCAATAAGAAGTCTTGTCATTTGTTTGATTTATGTTGTTATATTCACTTACATGTATTTATTTATTTATCACATCAAAACTATTTTAGATCATGAAAATTTTTTCTTATTTTGAGGCTGCAATATTTATATCAATTTACATTTTATATTTTGTTAAAAATAGTATAGAATATTAAATAATAAATTATAAGTCTTTAATTTGTAAAAATATTAAATAATAATAAACTTGATAATACAAAAACACACAAAAAATAATACTTTATAAAATAACTTTGCAAATGTTAATGTTATGCATTTGTAAATTAACGAATAACGAAGATTCGATACGATCGATGATATAAGGGAAAAACATACGTTCTATTGATACGGATGGTGTCGATGTACTTAACTATTTAACGCTTAAAGTTCGTATTCGTTAAGAAAAAAATACGGTAAGAAATTTATTATCTTTAAATTTGCATCAAACCCTTTGAAATGCCGAGAATCTGCAACATATGTCATTGTGTATAATATATACACTGACGCAAAGGGTTTGCAACATTATTACTGAATAGGTACATACTTAATGTAAACATAGTAACTTGCAGCAAGTTTGATTCCATTACGCTGATCCTACAGTCAATTTTGAAAAATTTGATTGTTACATGATAAAATTTGTGGTTATATTTGTTACCTAAAAATATAGTTTTTTTGTAAATTTTCATAATTTTTTAGAGAGTATACCCATATAGTTATGTTGGAAAATCTAACAATTTTCAATGAAATTTGATATTTTTCCAAAACTGTGTGACATGTAAAATGCCACAAGGACAGAGGTAGAGAGAGAAATAAGGTTAGGTTAGAGTAGGTAGGTAGGGTTAGGTAGTAGGGAGATTATATTATTATTAATTGGGGGGATAAACAAACAAACGGACGGAATCACGCACGCACCAAACCACCGAACGTACGCTATAGAAGCAGCAGCCGACTCAGCAGGCATAGTCCAGGAACGCTGAGCAGCACGAGGAAGCCGCAACGACGGAGAAGAGGTCGTGTCTTGTATGTTTCAGGTAGCAGCGGCCTAAAAGAGAGAAAGAGAGAGAAGCGAGAAACGATAAAAGCGGTCAGGAGCCGCGGGGCCGGAGCAACATCAACAGCAGCAGACGATAACACACTCACACATACATACACACTCGCGTACGCGGATACCCGAGTGAGCGATCGGAGCGCGAGGAGCTTCAGCGGCGTCATCCTTAAGGACGACGACGAGAACAGCTAATAACTAGGCGGGCGCGTGCCATGCGGCATTAAACGATATGGAAAGTAGAGGGAGAGCCAAGCGGCAAGAGAAACGGAAGACTGTCGGCCAACGAAAGATGACCAGATAAGCATCTAAAAAGATGGGAAAAGAGGCGCGCGGCAGGAAAAGGGAGCAAGGCGCGTTTACAACGAGCGCGTCGCGCTCTGGCAATTCGTACGCATTCTGTATCGAGTAATGGGGTATAAGTTAATCGGAGAAGCGAAATGCATGATGGGAGAACTAGAGCAGTAACTAACCTCCGGTTACTACTCTATTGAAAATCGAGTTGAGGGCCTATGCCAACAGGTGTTAGAAAAGTGCAAGGACGCCACGAGGAGAGGACTGGAGTCCTTCTGCCCTGCCCCATTCCATCCGGAGCCTTCGCCGAGCACAGTCGTTTGTTGAGAGTGGCCGAATTGCTGTTAGAGGTTAGCCGCCCGCGTGGAAATATTGAAAACGAGTAGCCGTCGAGTTTAGCAGAGAGAGAGAGAGAGAGAGAGAGAGAGAGAGAGAGAGAGAGAGAGAGAGTTAATAAATTGTATTTATCTCAACGTGAGTAAATATATTTTTGGTCGGCGAGTATTTGCCCACGAAGCGCCCGGACTAATAGGATTCAAGAGAGCTTTTGTAATTTTGACTTAAACATTACTGGGTGAGAGCATTCCATTCTTATTAATTTGTTTCAGTGCAGTCGAGGTTCGAAGCTTGGTGGACA